>VZRW01004302.1:586567-623620 GCA_013398125.1 Aegotheles bennettii | reverse complement strand
CCATGGCAGGACCCACACCATGGCAGGATCCCACTGTGACAGGACCCACACCATGGCAGGACCTCATGCCACCCCAGCGGCTGCTCCGGGGGTCACTCAGAAGTGTCCCCCTGGCACACGCCTGCAGTCCCCATCGCCAGTGTCACACCGTCCCTGCGGGAGCAGCTGTAGCTGTGGCTTGACCCAGGCTCCCGAAGTGTGGTGTCATGGCACAGGACGGCCGTGTTCCCTGAAGGGGCGGTTGTGGGATGAGCCCTGTCCTGCCCCAGCCCTGGGGACCGGGGCCTCGCTGCCCTCTCGCTGGGTGGTTTGGCACAGCCGGGCTGAGCCGCTGCCAGGATGGGGCTTCCTGGATGGTGGCACCGAGCTTCTCACACACAGGGGTGGTGTGACAGAGGAGCACTGCTGGCTCCCTGGAGCTGCACCCACATCGTCCTCACAGCCCTGAGCAGTGTTTGCCCATCGCTGACCGTGGATGGCATTAAATCTGTCTGGGCTTTCACAGCCCTGGTGGTTATCACACTGACACTGTCTCACTGCAAGAGAAATTCCCAGGCAAACACATCTATTGATTTTCTTTCTAACTCCCTTTCAATGGATTTGCCAACAAATGGGATATTATTCCACCAGGTAATAAACCTGTGCCTGCAGATGTGTGTTGGCCATAAATCCCTGCTGCCCTGCCTGTGGTGGCACTAGGTCTGTCCTGCATGAGGGCCGTGTGAGAGGGGGGTGGACCAGAATTCCCTCTTGCATGACATGTGAAACCCAGGTCCCAGATCAGGCTGGGCTGAGCAGCCCAGTGGTGTCGGTGGGGTCAACCTGCTGAGCCTGGAGGAATCCCTACCTGGGTCTGTTCCTGACAATCCCTCTATGGCTTCAGCTGGAGAGCCTTCTCCTCAAATTGTTCAAGCTTTTCTGCTGTTGAAGAGCTACCACATCCTAACCCTGATGTGGCTGCATTCTTGTGGTGAGTGGAGTGATTCCCAGTTTTGGAATTACTTGGGATCTTTTGGAAGAGGCGCTGTATAAAATGCTGGAGCACTAGCAAACCCATCGTCTCCTGGGAGCTCTCAAGACAAAACAGCACTCCAATACAAAAGAATTGGGTATTATGCTTTTGTTATTGTTATAGTAGTGGTGTTATCCTGCTTCCCTCTTGTCCAAGCACAAGGAGGTGCTGCTGGTAACGCTGGAAGCGCTTCCCCACATCTGCAACTGTTGCTTCCCGAGCAGGGACCCCCGTGTGCTGCGGGGGCCATCACCTCATTCCGTGGGGTTATTAAATCCTGTTGGAGCACAGAGCCAGAGCCAGGCACCCTAACAGACGAGTGGTACCTCTGCACACCCTGTGCTGCCCATCCTCCCTTTCTTACGCAAGGCCTGACGCTTGGCTGACGGCTGCTATTTTGTTTGTTTTGTTGTGTTGTTGGTTTTTGGTTTTGTTTTAAATACATATTTCAGACAAACAAACAAACTAATAACTCCCACAAGTTGCCGTGATGCGTCTAACCACATCCGCGGCGCTGAGCTTCCAAACAGATGTTACCAGGATTCAGCTGAGTCGCCAGCAGCGTTAGCGAAAGCGTGTTCAGATGCGAGAGCTGATAAGGAGTCCCTCTGTCCTCACTGCTGCTGCACCACAACCCCTGCAGCCAAACCTCAGCCTCCTGCTCCTTCGGAGCACCCTAGCAGCAGTCACCTGCAAAGCCCTTCCCCAGGAGTGAAGCAGAGGCTTTGCAAGAGCAAACTGGGTGCCCTGGGAGGTTCACCAGTTCTTCATGGGGCTCGTGCAATGTGGACCTGAACGCTAAAGCTGGGTTTACTTACTCTGGGCTGCACCCAGCTTGCAGTGAAGACAACAGGAGCGTTTCTGTTGGCTTCGCTGACAGCTGGAGATGGCATTGCAATGGTACGTTGCAGAGTCTGGTTCTGATTCTCTCCAATCCAACGTCAAAAGTTTCCTTTGACTTCATCAGGAGTAGGGTTGGGCTGCCCATATTTTCATTCAAGAGGAAGCTGGTCAGCTGGACCTCAGCACTGACGAATGCTGTACAGGAACTAGGTAATAAAAGCCAGACTGAGCCTCCAGGAATATGCAGGGTTTCTCCAGGTCACTGTGGGCAGAGTGGTCTGGCTCCCCAAACCTGCTCCTTGTGTGCAGGCAGCTGAGCAGATAACTGAAACTCATCTCAGAGGCAGAACAGAGGGATCCTGATCCCTTCTCCCTGGGCTACACTTGCAACGGCAGGTCCAGCAATAAAGGAGGTTGTTTTGGGGGGAAAATACCTGCTAGATCGGAATAACTCCTCTGTAAGGTGCTATGAGTGGTGGGTGATGTGTGTGGGAAGAGAAGCACAGTCTCTGACAAGGAAATATCCAGCTTTCTAGGAATGAGGCACCTGGAGCTGATGCTTTCCACCCTGAGTGAGCAGATGAGGAGCAGCAGTTCCTCCTTGCTGCCTCTTCCTGGCTCTGGAGGAGCTGGCTCTATCAGAGGGTGTGCAGCTCTCACTCTCAGATAGGTTTTAATAGCAGAAACGGGGTGACTTTTGTTAGGACTGTACTTAAGCCTCAAAAGCTTGTTCCACAAAAGCCACCAGGAATTGCTATCCAGTGCTGATAACTTCCAAGTGCTCTTCTGGATGAGAGCTGGCAGTTTGGCAGTGAAGCCCATCTCCCTCTGCTGAGCCACGTCCTATTTCATTTTTCCTCCTTTGGAGTTATATCCAGAGCCTTTTCGGTCCAAGGGAACACAGTGGATCCCTTGCCAGCACACTGAACCAGTAAGTTCAGCTACAGCAACCCCTTACAGCCCCAGCAAACCAGCCTGCAAAGCAATCCTTTTCCCCAAAGTGACTGAGGCTTTAACTGCTATAAAGAGGATTAAATGCAACGGTTCTCATCTTACCTATGAAGTCTGCTCTGCTGACAAGTCTGCCACGAGTCACCAGGCTTCATGGTTCATCTTCTGTTGCTGAGCGCGTGGCTGCTCTGGGAAGGGGAACTGTGCTACTCACACAGTTTCCCACCTTACTTTATTTGCAGACCTCTATGCTTTCCCCTGGGCAAGCAGTCCATTTGAAGACTGCTGCTCCTGAGATGGCTTTACTGCACCTGGGTTTCCTTCAGGAGAAAGGAGGAACCTCACTTTTGTGCCAGTCCCTTTGGAGAGCTCTTGAAACCACCACCTCCACCACTCCCAGCTGCAGTGCCCTTTCCTGAGGGTGATGGGCGAAGGAGGTGGCAGGTGGTGCAGAATATGTTGGATGAGCTCATGTTAATTTTCTTTTCTTACTAAAGGGTCTGTGTTGGCAGGGTGGATGCTGGAGGATGACTCTCCATGTCTAGCCCACCATTTGCAGGGAAGCCGTGTCCTCTCCTTCCCCAAGGTGATGTGTCTGGTGGAGCACTGCTGCAAGGAGCTTCATCTGTATTCCTGCATGGGGCTGCTAATGCAAACACTTGAGTCTAAGCCCTTGCAGCTGCATCAGTCAGGGGTGTCCCTCAGCACAGGGCAATGCAGGGAGATGAGTTAGCACTTTCTTGCAGAGGGAAATTCTTGCTCAGAGGTTTATTTTGCTCCTTACCTGCCTCAGCTTGCTCCTTGCAAACACGGACAGTAACTGAGGAGGACCAAGGGAGAATGGTCTTCCTGCTTATTCAACCTGCTCCTTACTGCTTGTTTGTACTTGAAGAGCACCTGAGCCCACAAGCTCATGTGTGCCCTGTGCTTCAACACAGAGAGGACAGGTGACAAGGGGAGAAGAACAGACCAGACAGCTTGAAACAGTCTCCAATGAGGCATTCTCAGAGCAGTGCTCCAGCTGCTTGTCCAGCCTGGGCTGTCTCCAGATCTTCTTCCAGGTGTTGGTGGAAGCCTGTATGTGCTATTTGAACAATAACTTTCAGAAAGCCTTTTAGAAAGACTTGAAACTGTGTACCACATCTCTAGGCAAGCCTTAGCTAAGCTTAGGCTAAGCCATAGCCTGTGTGAAGGATGCATCCAGGCATTTGGTTCTAGTGGTCTATAATCCTTAGCTATAGACAGTAATTCAGGAAGGTTTGATATCCTATTGCCAATCATGAGATAACTGATTCCATGTTCTCTTCAGCCCTACGTTTATGTTCTCCCTTGAAGCATAGCTCCAAAACTTCTTTCCCCATGAAGCATTGCTGAAATCACTGCTTGAACTCTGATGAAGCAGCTTTGCAGCCCAGAAGTGTCATTGTCTTCTTTTTCTTTCTCTTCTAAATGTAGTTTATTAGCAATGTTAAATAAAATGTTACTCCTACCCAGAAGTGAGCAGAGGCTCATGGTACTGCCTTGTAGCTTTGCTCTTTCTGAGCCACCCAGTTTATCATGGCTTTCCCTTAGGAGGCTTGAAGTTGCCTGGAGCTGCTCTTCCAGAAAATAATCTCTCTGAGAACCAGTTCCAACTCTTGTTTTCCATGTCTGTGTACACCAGTATCTCCCTAGATGTTGAGATATCTCCTCACAGCCTTGTTTTAATTTCTCTTAGCAACTGCCCCCCTTTTATCCCACTGAAAGACGAGTTGGTTGGAATTTGCTCATTCTTCCTGTGACAGCTTTGATCCTGCGCACAGAAGTGTTCCCTGACAGCCAGACAGCAGGGAAGGGCTGTCCCTAGCCCGAAGGGCTTCGGGAGTAATGAATGATTACTGTGTTTACTTGTATTTCTAATTGGCTAGTGCCTTGCCAGATCAGCTGCATGTCGCTGCAAGCTGAGGGCATTGAGACAATCCTCGTTCCTCTACAGTTCCTTCTTGGGACTGGGAGGTTGTTGCTGGAGGCAACACTCATCCAGCTCATGGTGTTTGAGAGCCTTGTTCGGGCACAGGATGGAGAAAGTCTTTTCTCCTGTATCTCAGGCTATGGAGGTTGGGCCTTCCTACTTGGATCAACCCAAGAGGCTGTAGATAAAGAGTTTAACTAGAAGTGTACAGGACAAAGATGTGAGTCGTGGCTCCTTTACTCAGGGTGTCACCAGGTGTGATACTTTCCTTGTCCTTAGTGAGTGTTTGGACCAAGGCAGAACAAAATAAGGCTCTCCAGGCTTATCTCCCTGTGGTTACAAACACCAGGGAGTTTCACAATGGTTTCAAAGGCCTGAATATTTCCTGCAAGCAGAGTGTTGACAGTTTGGTTTTGGTAACAACTCCGTCTGTTCCCTGTGTGGCGAGTTTGTCCCTGTACCTGCTTATCCCCTCTGCCAAGGGGCTTCATCCCACAATGCAGTCTCTTTGCAGCCTCCTTTGGGTCCACCCCAGTGCCCTGGATAAAGGGAGAACTAAGGTCTGCAGGGCTGGCATTGGGGTGGGTGTGAGGGCACTCAGCTCTTTGACCTGGTCCCTTTGGAGAGGTTTCACTGTGGCAGGAAAGATACACTTGGGTGGTTTTGTTTCATTTTGAAGTGCAGAAAGTGAATATGCAAGTTACATGATGATCAGGTTTTCAGTCTAGAATTGCTAGGCTGGAAATGCTCACACTTTCTACCCACTCCCCAGCAGTGACCTGCAAGTCCTGTTTTCCTCCTTGACCTTTCTGGTTTCCTGCTCTCAGCTGGCCTACACCTTCAGCAGCTGCATTTATCCTGGCTGCAGCAAAGTTTGGGGTTGGGAAGATGACTGTGCAGAGATTTATTTCATGTTGTTTGGTTTCTTCCCTCTCCCTAAACCAGAAACAACTGAGCTTGGGAACAAGAAGGAGTTGAAATCCATGCCCTTCATCACCTATCTCTCGGGCCTGCTGACAGCACAGATGCTGTCTGATGACCACCTCATCTCAGGTGTGGAGATTCACTGCGAGGAGAAAGGGCGCTGCCCATCCACTTGCCATTTGTGCCGGCGCCCTGGCAAGGAGCAGCTCAGCCCTACACCAGTTCTGCTGGAGATCAACCGAGTGGTGCCTCTGTACGCTCTGATCCAGGACAACGATACCAGGGAGGTGAGTGAGCCAGTGACGGATAAGCTCCACCACTATGATCCTGCCTTAGTCACTTCTCTAGCCTGCCTTCCTCAGTCTCTGCATAAATGTTGGGCAGTGTTTTCGTGTGCGTGTTAGGTGGGGAATGCTTCAGGACAGTGTCAGTGATGGAGCTGGCAGGTCCTGCTGCCCACCACCTCCAGCCCTCTCAGACCTGTGTCTCCTTGTGTTCGGTGTGGTGAAGGCAATGCTCTGAGCAGCTGTGGCCACGATCATTCCTGATGTCCGCCCACAGCGGACACAGGATGTGTCCTGTAGAGGGGTCTTAGGAGCCGGGCATCAGGTCAGTCTTTCACTTCTGGGTTGGAGACCTCAGCCATAGATGTGCTAGGGGTGGGCAAAGCCTTGCGGGGCTCCAGTGTGGCTTTGCAAAGTGCCGGTGCAGAAGGAGGGAATAACCAGCCCCTCGGGACAGTCCCACAGCCACAGGAGGTCACTGTTACTCCAGGAGGGACCAGCTGAGCTGAAGGTCACCCTTCCTTGGTGCCAGGCTCCTCTGCCTCCTGCAAGAACTTCAGTGTTAATCCTATGGGAGATCAATTTCCTGCTCTGGCGGTTCAGTGCCGCCCCCTGCCCCACTCCCCAGCCCTCTAACCCCAATCTCAGGTCCAGAAATGACAGACCTGCTTGAAGTCACTTATTAGCACCGAGCCTGCACTTGATTAAGATGCCTGGAGCGAGCCAGCACGCAGCAGCTGTGGGTGGGACGCAGAGGGCTGCAGGTCAGGAAGCAAGCCTAGCACATGGAGGTGTGACCACCAGGAATGATTCTTCATCCCCTTCGCAGATCCACAGGCAGAAGAACCCCCGTGCTTCTCCTGGCCCCCAGGTCCCTTATGGGCAACGTCCCTCCTTGCCTACCTCTTGATCCTGTTCCTGGTTCCCCATCTATCGACCCTCCTGGTTCTACCATGCAGCCGTGCCTGACTTCCACACCTCTCTTTCCAGCTCTTTTCCCCAAACTCCCTTTCTTCCACTATTTTCTCATCCTGCATCCTTACCCCACCCATGCCTGCTCTTCCTACTGGGCAGTTCTTGTGTAGACATTGCCCTGCTGTTATCAGCATGTCCAGAGCAGTGCTGGGATGAGCCATTACAGGCACAGGGAAAGCAGTGGGAAAGTTGGTTTCCTTCAGGCAAGAAAGATGTGCTTCCCAGCAGCAGCCTGCAAGACAGTTCCTTTTGGAGTGCAAGAGTTAGGTTATCCAGCAGGGAAGCGGTAACAGCAAAAGCAAGCAGAGCCCAGCAGGATCTGGGGGATCTCCATGGACCCTGCTCACCATCAGCTCCCCTTCCTAGCCCTGTGCCCAGGTGGCAATGCCACCCTGCCTCTCTAGCCCTGGCTGCAAGGTCCCCTCCTCCTCCTCACCTGTCCCCTTAGCCCTGCTGATGCTGCTGCCCTGCTGGGCTGGCCTGGGACATCTCCTTGTCCTGGGGAGCTGGAGCCTCCTTCCCTCCCTTCCCTGGCTCCCGTGGAGGGCCCCGTCAGCTGCAGCTGGAGGACAGCCTGCATTGTGCTTTCTGCTGAGGGAAAGCCAGCAAACAAACAGGCAAACAAACAAAGCCCCAGTGAAGCAACTGAACAGGAGAAGCCCCGGTTGTCTTCCAGAAGGCTGTGGTCATTGCATCCCTCCTCCTCCTCCTTCCACCTGCTCACCCAGAGGTGGAGGGGCACCCCTGGAGAGCCCGTCTGTGAGTCTGCTCCCCCTTCACCCCAGGGTGCTCTCGATCAGCAGTGCCAGGGTTGGAGGTGGCAGGGCGAGGGATTCAGGCAGCTGCAGGATGGAGGATCCTGCCAGAGCAGTTGCTAAGGGGACACCAGTAGCTGGCAGCAAGCATGTGACAGGACAGGTCACCTTGTGCCATCCACAGCAGAGGGTGCTGGGCTCAGGGGCAGATGGGTGCACGCTGTCCTCTCTGCCCCCCAACATGCAGCTGGACTGGGTCTCACTGCTTTGGCTGTGAGCTTCTCTTGATGGCAGGCCCTCTCATCACCCCCTGTCCCTGCGGCCCATCCAAGGCCACCCCCACCCTTGCTACAGCAGGACACAGGGAGTGCTTTTTGCCTTCCCTGTCCCTCCTCATTTCCAGCCGGTCCCATTCCCTCAGGAATCCATCTCGCACCCGCTCCAGCACTTTCCTTTCAGCTTCTTGCTCACTTCTTAAACCTTCATCTGATCTGCTGCGCTGCTCCCTCCATCCCTTCCTCCCCAGCTTGCTCCTCACCCTTCTCCTCACCAGCCTCTCTCCTGCAGGGTGTTCACTTCTCTCCTTCTCCTCCCCCTGCTGTCCCACAGGCAGGGACAGTCCCAGTGCCCGGGGGCTGTAACCCACTGCTGCCAGGGGGGTTTGCTGCCACCACTGGAGGTTTGGGTGGGCTACCTGGGCTGGGCGAAGCTGCATCCACCTCTCTGGAGGAGACAGAGGCGGTCCCTAGCGAGGTGCCCTAGTGAGGGTGGTCGGGTGCAGGGTCAGTGCTGCCTGTGTGACAATGTGTCCCCACACCACTCGGGGATGAGGGATAACTGTGAGGGCAGGAGCACAGCCTTCCTCTGTGAGTGTGGAGGGAGGGCAACCATGAAAAGGAAAGGGGTCTAGGGGCAGTGGAAGCCACCATCTTCGTGGTGGCATCACCCTGTCACCAAGACCCAGCATTGTGCCCTGGTCCACTGCAAGCGAGCAGAAAGCTGACAGCTTGAACTGGTTCCTTGCTCTGTGCACCAGGATAAGATCCCAAAGGGCAGATGCTGTCAGGAGCATCTCATGGATGGTCTGGATGATGAAACGTCCTTTTTCAGCATCAAGTAGGAAGCCTGGGGGGTTCCCAGGCTCTTGCAGAGTGGCGTTTGCCTGTGGCATAAACAAGATATGCAGATGCCTGGGCTGAACCAAGTCCTGCACCTCCACAGCTGAGCACTCCCCTGCCTGCTTTTCCCCGTTCATGTGGACGATACTCAATCGATATAACAAATGCTGACCTTACAGGAACTGCAAGCAGGTCCCAATTCCCTCATAGTATTAAAAAAATAGTATTTGTAAACAATTAAGATCTTTCTCTTTGGATACCTGTCCACATAGATAATTATATACATGTAAGGAGAGAAAGCAAGGTCATTAATAAGGTGAATACTAACAACTATAAAGTTTGTTGGAAGTTTTGCCATATAAGCCTAGCAACAGAGATGAGGCAAAACACAGGTAAAGACACTTTGCCCACTTCAGTATGTCTAGGAGTTTTTTTTAGTAAGTTTGTCTTTTCATTTGCCTCAGCCCAGTGAGTTACACACTTTTTAAAATTTACAACTCACACACAGTACCAGGCCACGTTCTCAGTTGCTGATGACCTTGCCAGACTCATAAGTGCTGGGGTTTAAGTTTCCATGCTGGGTGTCTGCCTTGGGCTGATTTGCAATTCTTCTATGTGTGCATGCTTGATTTCAGCTAAAAGTGACCATTTCCAAGAGGGAGATTAGGTGAAAATATATTTCTTTGCCTACGTGACATAAGTTGGAAAACTATTTCCATGTGATTGGGAACTGCTGTTTTCTGCTTGCTTTGAAGCAAGGGCTTGAAATGTAGAAGGGTTCCAGGAGTCAGATTGTGCTTTTTGCTGCCCAGGGAGCGTTTGTCCAGAGGCATTTGTGTTCTGAGCTGAAGGGAACTCGGCTCTGTGTGATCAGCAGAGGTTCTGTCTGCATCCCCAGTCCTGCTCAAGCATCACTCCTGCTCCCAGCAGCGGGGAGAAAAATGTATCAGGACACTGCTGGTTGTTGATGGCCCCTCTTTTCCTTCTCGCCTGCAATGAAAACTGAGCCCCTGCTAGGAGGTGTTTCTGTTTCCCCCTGTGTTTTAACAGCACGGGTCAGAGAGCTTGCATGGTCACCGATAGCTGTAGCCTGACTGGGGACTTTGGCTGTGCTGGGCAAGGAGCTTCCCAGGGTGAAGGAAATGTGTTTGAAAGTCCAGGCACCTTCTGAAAGGCTTCTTGAATGGCTTTTTCATAGCCATCAGGGCTGATGTGGCTGTGGGTGGAAGGTTTCACAGAGGAGGGACTGCTTGCTGGAACAGAGGCAGTGCTGGAGTCCTCCCTCCACTGGTCCTGGCCAGCTGGTGAGGCTGAACTAGTCCAAGTGGGTTTATAGCACCATTGCTGTTGTAGCCCCATTGCTCTTTGGGCTGAATGTTTACAACATGGGTTCAAAAGGTGTAAAGAGACAGAGAAGCTGTGACCTTGGAAGTGACTTCTCTGGATGTCTCTGGAACCTGCACTGTATTTTGATTGATGTCATCTGCCCACGCCTCTGTTCTGCTCCATTTGCCCTCTGCCCATCTGGGCCTGGCAGGAGGAGGGTGAGGTTTTGCAGGATGCTATGGGGTTGGGGTGCAAGGTGTCCCCAAGGCCATGGGCTCACTTTGGCCCCCCTATAGCACCCGATGGCAGAGCTGCTGGAGGACAAGGATCCTCCCTGTGCACGTACAGCTCCCCCGGAGCAGTCCCTGAAGATGTGGAGTGCTGGTGCCAGAGTTTTCTTTTTCCACTGCCAAAGCTGAAAGGGAGCCAGGGTGAATGGGGACAGCATTTGTATTTATTGTTGGGGTGAGTTTTTTGTTGACCTGGGATGTGGGGTTTTTCATTTGTTTTTGTTTGGCTTTAATATCTGCTAATTGGCCCTTCTCCTCCTCCTCATGCACTTGAGCATCCTGCTGCAGCTCTAACCCACATCCGACTTGTGTTACTGGGGGAAGAATAGCAGCATTGTAACCACCCCGATTGTGCTATAATGGGGAGCTTTGTAACCGAGGTGTGAAAGTGGAGCCGCTCCCCGGGATGGGACTCTCGCTTCAGTGTGAAGGCTTTTTATTTCCCCTGCTGCCAGGTTTTACAGTGTCCTCTGCTGCTCCCTCAGATCCCATAAATAACAGAAATCAGGATGCTGCCCACCCTGGGTCCTTTCCAGCACCCTGACCTTTCCAGCAAACCGCTGATGTGCCTTCCCAGGATGAAGTGCTGGTGATCCTGCTCCCCGGGGACAGACAGCCGGAGGCAGGGAGGGTGTGAGCAGCACAAGATGAGATCACCTGCCAACAGCAGTAGGGAAACTTCATCCTCCTTTGCTGTGAACCTGGAGCAGACTTTCAGATACAAACTGCATGATCCTGGAAAGAGTCTCTGGCTTAGTTTTCCTCCTTCTTTCCCCTCGACCCCCTCCTCCCAGAGATGTCTAGACTAAGGAGCAGACCCTGCTCTGGCAGGGGGGTTGGACTGGATGATCCTTCGAGGTCCCTTCCAACCCTAGAATTCTGTGATTCTGTGATTCTGTGTTTATCTCCTGCAAACAGCACTGAATGTTACTGTAAGGGCACAGAAAGCTTTTCCTCCAGCCACGCTATCATCATGGTAGCATCCCATTCAGGCTGTGAAATCCCTATTTGAGCCTACATCCCATATTCTTCCCATTGGTGAGCAGTCAGTATTGCTGTCTACAGACTGCTTGGAGCTCAGCTGTGTCCAGGAGCTCTGCTCTGGTCAGTGGCCCTGTAATATCAGACACCCTATGGGGTGACATTACTGAGTGACTGGATTTGGTGGAGAGCAGATCAGGGCTGCAGCTTGCCCTGCAGCCCTCTGCCTCCTCTGATGGCACTTGCCTGCCCACCAGAGAAGGTGGTGGTGGTGTGCAGGCACCATCTCCATCCTGCAAACAGGAAGGGACAGAATGTCTCCATTGGTTGATGTGTCCCTGGACATATGGGACTGAGCCTGTCTGCTGGCATGACCCAGCCTGCTTTCACTCTTCCTTTCCTTCTTCACTGAGAAGAAGAACAAATAAGCAAACAAAGACCAGGGAAACCAGTGCAAAACCCAAAATATACCAAATTTCCAGCTTCTAAATGATCTCCACTATCTCCAGCACATCTCTGCTCAGCCTGCATGCTCATTTGTGGCTGTTGTTTTATCTCCCTGTACTTCCTTTTTAATTTTTCCAGAAACTGAGGTGTGCATACCAACCACTGAGAAACCCAGACTCAAAGAAGCCATTGAGCCAGATTTTCATATCCCTGTCTGCCATGGAGAAGACTGGATATTCACAGATAAGCACCCAACACGTGCCCTTTCCAGTATCCCGTCTGGAAAAAACAGCCCCTGTGCTTTGTGCTGAGTCCTGCAAATGCTGATCTGAAAGGTTCCTTCATGTCCTATAATTTTCCTCTCCAGGGATGTCAACAGAAAACCCACAGTCAGAAATAACTTAATGCTTCTCCCTCCATCAGCCAGGTCTAACAGAGGACAAAGGAAATGTTCTTCTATACTCTGTTGCTGAGTGTCTAAGCTATAAAATGGGGCCAAATGGTCTCCCCCTGAGCACAAATAACAACAGGAGAAGGATCCATATGCAATCGAGTGTGGGATAAATGCGCTTAGCTGATCATTTGTTTCCCTAATATTTTTTCTATGAATAGGCTTAACTTATGGTAAGATGGGACTTTATGGTCCTCTAAGTCTTGCTCGTGTCAAAACAAATGAACTAGCCATCCTATGGGGGAACTATCAATCCAATATATGTGTGTGTATGGGTGTGGGGAGTCAAACCTATTATACCTTTAAGAGCAAATTAGATGCTGTTCCTATGATTCATAATGCTATATATCTAATGGCATGACTCGTCATCTAGAAAATAAACGTTTCGAGCCAGTTTCTCATCTCATAAATTTCCCCTCTGGCACTGAAGGACATAAACTAAATGGGCTGACTCACAGGGAAACAATACAATTTGGATACTTTTAAATGAAAGATAAAATTGCCTTAGGGCACAGAGGGGCGCTGAGATGCTGGGGAGGGGTTGGTGAGCTCAGGATGGGCCTTGGGGGCTGCTCTGCCATCCCCAGCAGTCAGGGCTGCTCCTGGGAAGCCCTTCAGGCTTGCAAAGCCTGTTGGGTTTTCCCAGCTCAGTAGCTTGGCATGACCAAAATGGCAAAGCATCCGACATGGAGATGGTCATGCTGGAGATGGTGGTGTTGTACGTGCTGTCTCCTGGCAGGAAGGAGAGCATTTGCTGCATGTCTTTGAGCAAGGCAGCAGGGAAGGACAGGAGGGGTGGAGGTGCCCACTCCAAGGCAAGAGGGGAAGATGGTCCTCAGCCACCATAGACCAGGGAGGTCCCTGTGTGTTCCCAGCTGCAGCTCTCCCAAAGGCAGCAGCTGGGATGGGTCTCAGCACCTTCACTGCATCCTTTGTCCATTGCTCTTGGTCTTCCTGTGCCGCTGGGCTCCTGGTTTGGGTGGCAGCTGCTGTTCCTCTGGGTTTGTGTGAGCAGTCCTGTACCTCCTGGCTGAGCTGGTTAAAGCTATTGCCTTTGTAGCGGAAGAAAACTTTGACTGCTGATCTCTGCTGGGGCCTGAGAGCAGCCTCTGGCCCTGCAGCCAGAGCCTGTAGCAGGCTGGAGGAGGTGAGAGAAGGAAAGGTGGGCTGTGCGTGAGCTACAGCAGGAGCTGCACCTGGCTTCAGGGCTGGGAGAACCACAGAGCCCTCAAAGCTCACCGAGACCCTCCATTTGTCCTGGAGTTTCTGTGGGGCAAATGCAGGCTGGTGTCCCCATGGAGGTCACAGAGCTTCCAAAAGCAACGGTGAGGTGGTGTGGGGAGCTTCATCCCTTCTTTCTGCCACCATCTTACCCATTTCCCCCCAGCATTTGCTCTTGCCACTTCCCCACCCTTTCACACTCACTCCCTGGCACCTACTGGAAAACCCAGGGAACCACTGGCTTGAAATCCTGGAAAGTGAGGGGAGGTAGGAGGTGAGTCCTGGCTGCCTGGCCCTGCCATCAGGCAGCTGCGGGCAATGGGGGGGGTTTGGGGCAGCAGCAGGACCCGGGGGTAGCCATGCTCCCGGTAACCCGGTTAGTGCGCGTAGGTGTGCTCGCCTTAATGAGTGCAATTGGAGGATGCATCGATCAGCTAACCTCGTTTGTGTGAAGGTTGACACAAGGCAGATGACGGCTGGGTACCTGCAGGATCTAATTAAAATGTGTGCGAGGCTGGGCAGGCAGAGCAGAGGGGATTGCTCATCCAGCCTTGCACTTACCATCGGAACAAAGAAAACAGAAGGAGAGAATTGACTATTGGATTTGGCTAAAGGGCATGGATGGGGTGGGTGGGGCTTCTTCCCTGGGCTGGGGATGTGCAGGAAGGATCTGGTTAATGGTCAGGGCTGGGGACAGGGTGACAGTGGAGCGGTGTTATGGTGCAGCTCCCCAGGGATCACCCGGTGTCTGTCTTCACCCGCAGTGCATGTCCATGCACACACGTACCCACAGCATTCATATTTATCCTGCTTCCCGGGGAGAGCACACGCTTCCCCATCCACTACATGCACCATTTGCTGTTTGTATCCTTCACAGACCCACCGATCTCTACAGAAGTGTATCTGTACCCATTTATCCATGTCAGATAAACTCCTCTCTGCCTTCCCTGCTCTCCAATTACTTTGCGATGCCCTTTCCAGCCCAGCGCTTCAATTACATTCTACAGAGCAAAACAAAATAATGTCACGTTTTCTCTCTTTCACATGTTTTCTCCTTCCTTTTTTTTTTGTTTTTTCCTTCTGGAACCGTCCCAGTTTGTAAATGCCTGGAAGCAGAAAATGTTTCAGACGCGAGAGCCTCGAGGCGCCTCGTTAAAGGTGTGCGAGGTGTTTGGGGAGAGCGACAAAACTCCGGACAATGGGAGCCCTGACGTCAGGCTCTATTTATACTTCATCTTTTCAGAAACCTCCCCGGGACGGCGCTGCTTTTCCTAGAGTTTTCTGCATTATGCTGCAGCCGCTGGAGCCGTCCCTGTCCTCCTCAAAGGGCACGGTTTTATCTTTAAGGCGTAGCCAGGCGGTATCGCCGGGACCAGGCATCCGCAGGCGGCTTTGAATGGGTGGAATAGAGCTGCTGGGAGCTGGCAGCCAGGCTGCTGCATGGGGGTGAGGACCCATGAGGGTGTTTAGGCCCAGAAATGTGCCTTTTGAAAGGTCAAAAGCACCATAAAGAGGTCTGTTTTAGTGCACAGGGTTTTGGTGTTGTGATTATTCTAGGAGGCTGCTGTGGCTTCACAGGGTCGGGTTGGGTGTTGGCCATGTGCGTGTGCAGGGAGATGCTTGCTTCTGAGCTGGAGGTTTAAGTGGGCATGACAGGCAAAGGTAGCAGGAGGAATCACCATGAAGTCTACGTAGAGTATGGAGCAGGGGAGGCCCCATCCTGCAGCGTGGGGACTGACACCAACCTCCCCAAGCTGCGGGATGATCACAGGGAAGGTACCATGGAGCTGTACCTAGAGGGCTTCGGGAGTTCAGTCAAAGTGTTTCAGCCTCAGACCCCAGCAGATGGACAGCTGTTCTTCTGGGGATCCATTGGCATCATCCAGAGCGGTCAGGAGAGCTCCTGATCAGGCAGAGGACAGCCTGCAGAGGGGAGACTGCCCGGCTGGGGATCACCCTGCAAGTACTTTACAGGATTTTATTTTTTTCTTCCAGATACTGCTATTTTTCCTGTGAGTGTTCCTTGTGCAAGTGAATAAAGCAGCAATTTGCTTGCAAGAGGGCAGCTCATAGGAATAACAAACATACAAGGGTGTTGGAAGTGATCTGTGTTGTTGGGGATGTAGGAATTACTTTATTCTTAGTGGAGCCAGAAACAGCTATGGGATAGGCACGTGGAAGAGTTCATTGTGCATGGCAGAGTGTAAAGGTTCCCTATGTATGATTTCCAGTGTCACAGACGGGCTTCTCTTTGTGTTTCTTGAGGCAGCTCAGTTCTCCATCACTGGTGATCTCCTCTGTACAAGGCATCACGCAGACACTCCCCATCCCCACACCAGAAGCAGGGATGGACCAGCATCACTCCCTACATGGGAACTAAAGCACGGGGATGGGAAGGGACTCACCCAAGGCCATGCAGAGAGTCAGTGGCAGAGCTGGAGAGGACAACACCCCCACCCCTCCCTTCCACTCCCCATTTCCCAATCCCTGCACTGCACACACACCCCTGACGCTCGGCACCGCACGGCCGAGCCACTGGCCAGGTTTCACTGAGTCTCCAGCACACGTGTTCACACTTTTTGTTCTCACGTCAGGCTTTCAAGGGAGCCCTGATGAGCTCATACTGGTGCTCGGGGAAAGGCGATGTTATTGAAGACTGGTGCAGGTGTGACCTCAACGCCTTCGATGAGAACGGACTCCCGAACTGCAGCCCTCTCCCTCCGCCCGTGTACGTATCCGTGTGAGCCCCTCCCGTGGGTCGTGGCCCCCAGCACCACCCCCTTTCCCCAGGCTCAGCCCACGGGCACCTCCTTCCTCTTGCCTTTGAGCCCCGGGGCCGCAGTCCAGCACTCCTCGCTGTGCGACTGATGCCTTTAGGATATCCTGGCTCCAACTGTGGCCCTGGGAAGGTTTCCTTATAGATTTTCATCACCTGATTAGCAGGGCTTGTAGAATGGTATTTCAGATGCTGAAAGAAATGGAATTACAGTGCAATTCATTGTGGCTTGTCAGAGCAAGAGCAAATCAGGAGCAAACTGATGGGAAATTAGCTGAGAAAGCAGGAAGACTGGCTCCAGTGATCCACAAGGAGCAGAACACCTTCTCAGCAAGCCAATATCCTCAGAGGGGATTCATTTCCCATCCTGAGTTCAACGAGCACACTCATCTGTTTGGAGCTGGACTCTCCATAGCACTGGACTCCACGTTGTTATTTACCCCAGTGCAAAGAGCAGTGGATGCCTTTGTGTTAGCACAGGCAAGAGCACAAAGCTGCTCTGCCTTCAGCCCTGCCCACCGAGTCCCTGATCCAGGCAGGAGCTCCCACACAGCTGCCCTGCTTTGGCTTTTGCTCACACCCAGCAGAGGCTTGCTCATGTGCAGCTGGGTAAATTCACAGCCACACCTGCCCCTTGTCTTCCTCCCACTCTCCCTCCCCATTGCTCGCTGGCAATGCAGACTGGACCCTCCCCTGCTGTAGGCTCAACAAAGCTTAAGCTGTATCCTCCCCATTTTTCTGGCCCCTGGGCAGCTGGTCCTGGGTTCCCCACAGAGCTGCTGAAGTTCAGTGGTCCTCCCAGGAGATGAAGGCTCGTTTTGATGGGATGTTTGGGGTGGTGTGGTTGGAGTTGCATGACTGAGGCTCTCACAGGAGCAGGGGGAGGGAAGGACATGCATTGCATGGGCTGCACCCAACTGAACTTCAGCTGGGAGTTCTTCTGTGCTCACCTACTCCTCTCCCCCGGTGCCCCCGTCCTCGTGTGTTTGTGTATGAGTGCTGCTGGGACTTGTGCTGCTTGTAGAGGTGGGTTCCTTCTCAGAAGGAGAGCTGATGTCTCACTTGCTGTCTTTCCTCTCTCCTGCCCAGCCTTCGGCTCTCCCCCAGCGTGGAGCCCTCCAGCACTGTGGTCTCTCTGGAGTGGCTGGATGTGCAGCCTGCCATTGGGACCAAGGTGTCTGACTACGTCCTGCAGCACAAGAAGGTGGATGAGTACACGGACACAGAACTCTACACAGGTGGGTGCAGCTGCAAGGGTGAGGTACTCCTGGTGCAGAGGGTGCACGGTGATGTGTCCCTCATCCCCCTGACTGGGAGCTGCTGCTTTTGTGGAGCATGTGCAGAGAGTCACTGTGTTAAATGAGGTATCAAACCCGCTCTGCTCAGGAGAGGTCTCTGAAGGTTTCTGTGGACATGGGTGTCTGAGGGGAAAGGGAAATACAAAAACACAGCGTGGCAGAAGGAAATGATTTGCCCATTTTGGGTAGGAGAGCTGTGAGTTAGGAATTTCTGACTGAAGTGACTCTTTGATCAGTCTGAAATGCTACAGGAATGATGGGTGTTGGAGGAAGGTCAGCCCTCTACAACTCAAGGGCTTTGCTGGTCTGTTCCAGTCAGTATTGCATTGCATGCCAGCCTTTGAAAGGACTCTTCAAGTTGCCTTGCACACCTATCAGTGTAACTTGAAGCCTGCAATATGGAGAGGGATCATTTAAGCAGCACGAAACATCTCCAGGGGAACCTGAAACCTGTCTGGGTTGGAGTTTGGTTCCCAGCTCAGGCTTGAAGTGAATGGTCTGTGCTTTGCACAGGCTTTGTCAGCAATTCAAGCTATGCTCCGGAAGCTGCTGGGTGAGGTGGAGGGGTGTGAAGGAAGGGCTTTGATTTGGGTGAATCAATGATGTATTTCAGAAAATAGCACTTGAGACCTGGAGTGATGCAATGGCTGCGTGGAAAGCCAAGCCAAACTTGCTACTGCTTTTCACTTGAGGATCTGGGATGTAGTTTGTTAAGAAGCTCAAGTGATGTGTCAGGGGCAGCCGGTGGTGTTGGCCAAAGCAGAGATTTACCTTTGTGCAAAGATCCCTTTCCCCCAGATGCTGGCAGTGCTGAATTTCACCCCCACCCCTGGGGAAAGGGGCATAGGAAGAGGGTTTCCACCCATTATTGGAGCAAGGCTCTGCAACAGCACTTTGGTGATTAAAAACCTCATTTGCTTTCAGGTGGAGCCTGGTCAGCCTATGTGGGACATGTGTGCCTGGGCTGCTGGCAAGGGCAAGGGACCAGACTGAACCTCGCTGTGCTCCTGCAGTCTTGCAGGGGCTTCCCAGACATCCTGGAAGGACGTTTGTGTTTCTCTGTTCTGAAGGTGATCTAGGGAAGATCGTTCAGAGACAGATCAGGAGCTGCATGCGGGCAGTCCCTAGGTCTTGCTCGGAAGCTTTCTCAGTTGGTGGTGGCTTTCTTCTTCTCCTCTGAGCCAAGCCCTCTGCTGCCATGGGCTGCCACAGAGCAAACTGCTCCAGCTCACAGCCATAGGGACATTTTCACCCTCTGTGTTCATCTCGAGCTCATCTATTCTGCTTCTGCAGCCTCTCTTACCACTGTATACAAATTTTTGCTGCTAGGGAAACTGGACTTTTCCTGCTGGAGAGTGCCAGAGCCCCTCATCCTGGGGGGCCCCAGCTGTTTGTGAAGACCCCTGCGAGAAGGAGTTCTGGTTCCTCATACACTGGTCCTGTCCCACAGGAGTTTTCCCCTACACTTTGCCAGCATCCACTTCCAGAGCTGCCCGATGTGGCTGTGGCCCCTGGGTTATGTTTCCAGTTTCCCGGCATGGAAGAAGGCTTGTTCTTTATCTTGGAGGGGCACCCTTCAGTAACAGAGAAAGAAAACAAGCCACCAAAGGAGGGGCTTTGTTTGGATGGGGATTCCAGATTGCTCACACATCGGTCAGGTGAGGCCAGACCAGGGAAACGTGGGGTTTCTCCTTTGAAGTGTCTGGATCTTTGCCTGGCAGCCAGAGTAGGAAATACAGATTATTATTATTATTTTCCTTTTATGACTGCCATGTGTTTGACAGGCGATTGAATTCATTGTGGGGAGCTGCCCTCCCTCTCACTGCTCTGGGGGACCATTTGGGACAGAATGACCCCATTAACAATTAAAGAGAAAAGCCAATCTTAAATCTCTCTTTTTTTTTTCTATGTTGTTTATAACGAAACAACATTCCTGCCTTCATTCCTTTCCTACCCTACAGGCCCCTAATGCCAGATGACTTGATTCTTGCAAATACCTTGTGTAGGTCTGCAGAGATGCTGACTGCTACAACTCTTAAAGGCTTCATTTGGTACTGTATTCACCCAGCCAAAAATCCTACTATGAGTGTCTCCTCATCACCCACCCATCATGGTGCAGCACATCTCCATCACATCTGAGCAGCAGCCACAAAAAAAAAAGTCAACCCCAGAAGAAGGAAGCCTTGGGAGAAGAGTGTGGGGTATGAAATTGGGTGGCTTTTAGTGGATATTGGCAGATCTTCCCCATCAGTCTCATGGCCACGGGCAAGTAGGAGCAGATTGCTCCCGTTGCTGGGAGGTGCACCATGGGTATCTGAAGAGCATGGCAGTGCTGGGCTGGGAGGAACCTGTAAGGCTTGAGGGCTCTAGGTTGCTGCCATTCATGCTTTGGATCTCTTCAGTCCAAGCACCTGGATTATTTGTGCTTGCACAGGTTTTTTTGTTGGTTTTATTGCAGTTGTAGCCATTTCTTATTGGGATTCCTGGCCCTGGCTGTGGCTAGAGCTGTGCTAACCTACTCAGAGCACTGGACCAGGCTGCCCAGAGAGGTTGTGGAGTCTCCTTGGCTGGAGACATTCAAACCCCGCCTGGATGCGTTCCTGTGTGATGGACTCGAGGTGACCCTGCTCTGGCAGGGGGGTTGGACTGGATGATCTCTCAAGGTCCCTTCCAACCCCTAGGATTCTGGGATTCTGTGAACCTGCTCTTCAGCCCCATGACAAGCTAGATGGTACTAGCCCCTGCCCAACCTGCCTTCGGCCTCCTTCCTGCCCCCCAAAAGCCTTCAGCCTCTCACCCTTGCAAAACTCCTTGACCTCTCCCTTGCTTTGCAACTGGAAGGTGAAGCCTTTCCCTTAAGCCAGAAATGGTTTGTTCCTCCTGTTCTTGGAGCAGAGTCAGGAGGGAGTTTTGAGGCTGCTCTAGCGTGCGTCCCCGCTGCTCCCCGCCCCGCTGCGATGCTGCGGGATGGGACGGAAGGAGCTGGGAGCTCGCGTGGGCCGCCTGCCCCCGCTGTACAGGCTTTTTAAAGAGGCTTGTTACTGGTGCTTAGGAAAACACAGCCCTTGGACCATCTGAGGCTAATAGGAGGTGAACTTGTGTGCGAGACAAACCGCGCTTTCAACACCAGCATAGGGGGAGTGAGCGGCTCTCCGCTCGGGAGCCAGCGGAGAAGACGGAGAGCAATTACATCCCAAACTGTTTATTAAAACTTGTGGAAATTACTCATAACTCCATGTGTGCGATGGCTTTGTAGTGGAGTGTTGCTCTTTGTTTGAACATGGGGCTCTCAAAGAGGGTGTGTGTGTGTGTGTGTGCATGGCCGGGCCGCCAGCGCATTATGTCATGGACGAAGCAGGCGCTGCACTTGAGAGAGGGAGAAATGTGTTTTACAGCACGAGGTACAAACTGAAATGGCTGTGAACATCTGGAACTGATATCAGGCTTGGAAAATGTTTTCTGTCACTCCAACACTCCTCTGGAGGAAGGTTTCTGAAGTTAAGAAGCTCTAAAGGGGACGAGGGGGAGGGACGAGGGGATAACGTGGCCGCAGTGTAAAGTGCTTTTTATGTCTTAAGTTCTGGTTGCTGTAGCCAGGCCATGTCCCTGCCTGTGCCAGATGGGGATCTGGGGTATCGCTGGTGCTTGTTGTGGTGGCCCTGGCTTAGAAGGTCCCCTGGATGAGCTGAACCTCACCACCTGAGATGGTCCTGCGTGGGGAGCAGTGTGTCCTTCAGGATCCTTGCCCTGGTTTTAGGGTTGGGAGCTGTAGAGTTGAGATAGGAGACTTCGGCTGAAAGACAAAGGGTGAAATCCATGGGTGGGGGCAGGTAGACCTGTGCCTGCTTTAACACCACTCGCACCATCTCTGGGGCCCACCTGGGAGGTCAGACCCACCTGGGGGCCTGGGCACGTTGGGATGCATGGGAAATGCAAGGTTTAAAAACGTGCTTGAAGGGCTGGAGGAGAACGAGGAGCTGGGCTTTCACTGTGTGATGGACTGGGCTCCATGGGCTTGGGGCAGGGGGCTGTGTCACTCCTGGGGTGGTGGCATGTCACTGCTGTGGCACTTTGTAGTTTTGGGAGCTCCTCGGTCCCTTTCTTGATGTTCCCCTTCTGGTGGAGCTTTCTTCCCCTCCTGCCCGTGTCTGTTTGCTGCTGGGATTCTGACCACGAACAGGGCCTGGCCAAGGCTGGTGGGGCTCCCTGCCAGGATCAACCCCAAGGGCCAAAGAGTGGTGCTGAGCTCTTGCTGTGCCTTGGCTGTCTGTGGGAGCCTCGGGGATGGGCCACCATGGACCTGCATAGGGACTGGGAGGAGGCCTGTGGAGTTGGTGGTGTCAGTGTGTGAGCTGTGAGAGGAACTCAAAGCATTTTGCTGTTCATAGGACAGACCCTTCCTCCTGCAGATCAGACAAGGTGCTCTCCCTTTCTGTGCAGAGGGAGTGAAAAAAGAAACAAGACACAGATAAAATGCCTTCCCTGAGGTCACAAGAGCTGGGCAATGAATTAATGTCAGCACAAGACCCTTGGCATTGAATGGCACTTGCCTCCAAGAACAGAGCAGGGAGCAAGTCCTGGACCTCTCTAGCATCCTGCTCTGTCAGGACCCACATGCTGACCACTGAATTACACCACACCTCCCAGTCATTCCCCACCGCCAAGGGGGTCAGCCCAGTGTCCATGCAAAGCACATGCAATAGCTGGGCTCCTTGAGCCTGAAGCCATCTCCTCCTGCTTGCACTCCAGTGTCAAAGTGGGTAGAACTGGGAAGATGCAGAGAAATGAAGCTTCACTTGCTATCACTATGGTTGAGTGACAACAAGTGTGAATATGACATTGCCACAACATGCTGCTTGCTCTGTGTTGCTGCTAAGAGATCACAACAGGTGGATAGCTAAGCTCTACCTCTCTCCCAGTCCACCCTCTTCTGTCCTCTTCTGCACAGACTCCTAACGCTGTTGTTTCCTCTGTCTTTTCTGTGGTATCACTCCTGCAGCCTGGTGAATGTACTTGAGGATATTGTGGGGTATTAGCTGGAAAAACAAAGTACGCCACTCATTTGCTTCATCCAGCAGTGCTTTTGTCAGCGACAAGGTGCCATGTCCAGGACAGGTGAGGTCTAAAGCAGAGAGGTCGAAGCATCCAGGGATCCTGGGTACTCCTGCATCTCTCTGGCTGGGCAGTGATCACGTGTGTCAGAAGAAGTAGTTTGTAGTCTTCAAAGAAAGGAGGAGAACAGAAACACAGCCTGCTGAATGAGCTTGTTGGAGATTATGTAGACCTCAGAGCAGGAGAATGTGGCTTCTGGCAGCTTGGTCAGAGTCCTCAAGTATATTACAGCCCTCTATATCCAGGGCTGTGGGGTGGAGAAAAGCTGGCAGGTCAGCTGGGGAGGGTGTCTGGGGAATAGACTGGGCAGAACGATGTACAGAAGCTGAGGGTATGCTTATATAAAACATGTGCACATCACTGTGCCAGCGTTACAGGCGTCTCTGGAGCAAGGCTGCCCTGCAGGGGAGTCTCTAAATATGCATCATGTCTATAATACAAAGTGAAAGAGGTCAAACCAAAAGGCTTAGTGGTTTGTAGACTGGCAAGTTGTGCTCTGAATTGAGGCTTGAGAGTATCTCATCTATAACTTAACTCTGTTCTGTAGAGCATCGTTCTGACGTGTCTGGATGGCCAAGGCTGTATGGCTATAGCTATGGCAACCATCACTTTGCTTACACCCTCTTGTGTGCAAGCTGTGCTGCTGCTGTCATGTGAAAACCAGCAACAGGCTGGAAGGAGAAGAGAAAAAATAATCTGGCCAGAACAAATACTGTGCCTGTCAATAAGGAGTCAGTGCAATCTCCTTACAACCATGTGGCACTCCAATTACATGCTTTAAAATCATCTTTATAGTCCTGACTTCTGAACAGGCTGGGCACCAGAGAGAGCAGTAGGAGTCAGTGCTGCCCTTAAACCTGTAGGAGCTTTAGGTCCAGCCAGGAGTTGTAAATATGTGAACATCCAGTTTTTTAATTCACACCAACATAGTGTGGAGGATGTTAAAGCGTGAGTGTTTAAACCGGTTGTTGTTAAAGCTGCTGCTGATCCTGAGTGTGGGTGCTGGTGTTGACTGCCTCTGTAAAGCCCTGTGGAGGCAAAGCTCTCCATGGAGCAAGCTATGGCATTTCTATTACTAGAGGTAATAAATGATTTTTGATTTGTAGGTTGGCCGAGGGAATGTAGGCTCTGCAATTGGTGGGTCACAAACTGAGACTTGGGAAAGAGACTGTAGTCTCTATTGGTTTCAGGAGACCAGTTCTGCTCTCCCTGTCTATAATGTCAGCCTGCTTCTCTCAGCACAGGGATGCTGGTGGTCAGCAAGGTTAGTGCTCAGCCTGGGACTCCTAAGCAGCTCTTTCAAGGGGCATCAGTACGTTTGACTTGTGTTCAAAGTGATGTTCCTTGAACATGACTGAAGTAGAGGAGCACCTGATGGTTAGGAACTGGTGACCCACCATTGCCAGTCTTGTCCTCACTGCTGGGTTTCCTCTACCTGCTCATTCCTTGGTGATCTGCCTGGTGGATCTCAGCTGGTTGCTCGGGGGGCAAGTGTTTGGCTGATCACAACTACTACTTGGTGAGGACTACCTCGTTTGTGTGCTGGGGATGGACATGCAGCAGAACTTCATCTGCAGACTGCTGTGTGCAGGGAGCCTGGGCAGGGCAGGGCTGCTGTGGGGCAGCTGTCATTGCTGCTGCCTCTCCTCTGGCTAGTGCATGGGGAAGAGATGTTTTCAACACCCAGGGCACCCTTCTGGAACACTGAATCCACTTCACTTGTTAGCAAAAGGAAAGATGATTCAAAAGGAAGCCTTTGAAGAGAAGGTCAAGTTTTTGGAAGCCGCTTCCTGGGATGTGTTGTGTAATAGCACCAAGCAAGTGCTTAATTTTGGCCATTATGCTCACTGTGAAGCACTGATTTCTCTCCCACTGGGACCGCTGCAGTTATTTCCACCTACCAGTGTCATTTTTGTATCCTGGAAAGCAGAAGGGAGGTGGAGAGTTCTCAGCTCTCAATTAGGACTGAGTCAGTTGCTGAAATGTATCGTTCATTCACATTTCCATATGGTTGTTCCAAGTTTTTTTATTTTTATCTGCCCAGACACCTTTCGGACAGAACTGGGCATTACCTTTGCTTTCTCCCAAACCACTTTGTAGGTGGAGAGCTGGGACTGTCTGCCCATTCCCTGCTGCCTGCAGAGGATGGAGCAGCCTGCATGGTGCCACGAGCACAGTGTTTGCCAAAGGCTTTGTGCTGTCTGTTCAGAGCCACCTCTCCCTCAAGGCAAAGGACAGCTGGAGATGCTCCCTTCTAGCTAAGAGGGTTCAGAACTTCTTAAATGGCAGCTAATGAGGCCAGCCGGGGAGTTTTTTCGCTGTTCTGTAATTTTATCCTCTAGGATTAAGTTTCTCCTGATCTGGAAAAGTGAAGGCCACAAATCCACGTTGTCACAAAGCATCAAAAGCAGAGGCTGCTAACGCAGTCAGACGGCTCATGGCATGCGCGTGGGGTTCAGTGGAACCTTTTCATAGGAGCCTTTATTGACTAGACAGGCTTTTCTAATCAATAAATTGTGGCTGGAATTTGAAGGGAAGCTCAGTCTGCATTTGCAAAGCTGATGCTTGGCAATGCAGCCCTGAGCTGCTTGGAAAGTTTAGGCTGTGGAGCATCTGTAGATGCAACACAACCCTGCTCTGGGAGGAAACTTGGGCAAAATACATGGGTCTTCCCTTTGGGTGGACTCCCAGTGACACCCAGACTGGGATTCCCTGCCAGGTTAGGATCTTTCTGGAGGTGTTGCATGTTCCTCTCATTGTAGCCAACGCCTGAGATGAGATCCTAAACGGGCTGGGGAGTCTGCTTTCCACTCCTCTGGCTGCTGTGGAGCTTTCCCATGCGTTCAGCTTTGTCAGGTGGCTGAAATACAATCCAAGAAGTTAGACAGTGTCCCTCCACGCTTCTCTGGAAGGAAATAAGGATAGGAAAGGGATCCAAGGAGGCACAAAGGCTGCTTTGGGGCAGCCTATTCTGTGCTGTTTGAAACCTCTCAAGCCCAGTGCAGGAGGTGCTCTGGGGGTGTCGCAGTTGTTCTGGGCTGGGATCCTGCCCATTGCCTGCTCTGTCCTGCCAGCATCAAGGTTGCTCTAACCCACACCGTGCCCCAGGACCATCTGTGTTAGATGGCACATGGTGGCACCAGCCCTTTGTCCGTGCCATCTCCCAAGCTGGGCTGTGTACACTGTGTCCTGAGGACCATCATCCCCTGCCTCCCTGTTCACCAAGGCGGTGGGGGCTCCTCTTGTTGGGCAGCAGCTCAAGGTGGGGCACATCATCTGTTCCTCATGGTGCTTTGGTGTGAGGCAAGTTAAGCAAAAATGGAGAGGGATTAAACCTTGAATCGGGGGATTTGCCAATTAAAATAGCTGCTCCTCCTGCAGGTTTCATATGATACAAGAGCAGGGAGAGACCCTCCCCGTCTCCCCCGTGACCCCTTCCCAGTTTGTTCAGCTTGCTAGGGATTGAGATCTGGGCCTTAGGAGGGAGGGGGCACTGGGTCTATGTTACATTTCATGCTGTTTAGATAGGATAAACCTTTCCTCCCTGTAATTGGGTGATTGGACTTGTGAGCTTTCTCAGATATTAATCTGGAGACCCTAGAGGGGGTCAGATTAGGTTATGGAGACATAATAGGAAATACTGCTGTGGCTAGTTTGGGTTATGGGGGATAGGGTGGATATTCTGCAGCATTCCCCTGCCGGGTTCCCACTGATGGGGCCTGCATGGTGGGGTCAAGGAGCGATCTTATCTCAGCATCAGGTTGACTTGGTCTTTGCTGGAGGCGGCTGTCTCTGAACTCTTTTCCACCCCTGTAATCCTGTTCTTCCAGAGAACAGGACTATGACCTTTCCTTTCCTGGAGGGAGGGGTGAGTGGTGCTGACCTGCTTCTGGGGCTTGTTTGCAGAGGAGAGAACATCTTTTTTCATCTGTTTTCTGGAACCCTGGGGCAGAAAAAGCTTCATATTTTGAACTGGTGTCATTTGAATCAAGTAAGATCTTTCTCCTTGTTAGCCCATGTCATGCCAATCCTGGGGAAGGGATCGATACATCTCGGAGGGGATCATTTAGAGCAGTGAGCATTTAAGGGTGTGCTTTCTTCTGTCCCATGTGAGAGAAGCATTTGAGGAAGGATGTTGTGTGTTGGTCCTATCAGAGTCAGGGAGATGAGCTTGTTCCTGTGGCCAAATGAGTGTTTCAGAGCTGTACTGGTCAAGGGTGCTGCACTGAAGCAACATCCTGAGGGGTATGGGAGAAGGGGAACCCACCACGTTTTTGCTGGAGACAGTCTGGTGTGTGGGGTGATGACTCCCTCCCGTTCCTGTGTCTGTGAGCAGCTCTGCAGTGCTGCTGGACACGAGTTCTGCTGGTACAAACCTGGCTCCTTCCAGCCCTTGTTTCTTTTTATTAGCAGTGAGATGACAGATAGGGGATGGTCATTAATTTAATAAAGGAAGTTTCTGATCACAACTCCTGAAGCAAGGCCCTGAGGTTTTTCGTGGTGGTCTGATGACTCACCCTGATGAAACAGGGTGACACTGGGCTAGGAAATACCTCACTGGAGCTCGGAGCTTGGCAATGACTCTTCCTGCATAGCAGCCCAGCTCCTACAGTCATTCTGCCACCCATGGCTGAGCTGTCCTTGGAACTGGCCTCACCAGTATGAGCATTCCTCCCACTGAGAACAACTGAATTTCAACTCCAGAGAGATCCATGGTCCTATGAAGCTAGGTCAGTTTGCTGACTTCAACGAGGCTCACTCTGTTTCCCTGGTGGTGGCTCTGAACGCCCACCCAGGGTGATGGTGGGGTCAGGAGTGTTGAGGTAGGGCTGAGGGACCCCATTCTCCCTCTCTCCCTCTGTGGCACACTCACATGCAGACACACTCGTGAGGACACTGAGGGCATGGCTGTGCTGTGAGAGGACAGCTTGTACACAATAACAGATAATGCTTGGCTTTCCTTTATGCTGTGCTGTCATCTGTGGAAATGGATAAATCTCCCAAGCTTCATTGTGCAGCCTGGGAAATTGAGGCACTCAGCAGGAACAGCCAGAAATTGTGTGTGGACCCTAAATCCAGAAGAGCCGAATAAGAGCAAGGGGTCCAAATTCATGTCCAGTTAATATTTACTGTGCTTGCTGCTCTCAAGCCTCAAAAGTTCACTCTTGGCTTCAAATTATTTTCAGATCCCAGTTTCCAGTTCTTCTAGAAAACCTTGGTGTCATCTTGGTAGATGGAGGGTGTCAAACCCAGGCGAATGTGCCTGTTCTGTGAGGGACCAAGGCAAGCAGGAGCAATAGCTAAAAGAAGCCATCAGGTCTGCTTCATCCTGGGGCACAGCTCAAGGGGACGGGGAATGGCCATCCCATCTGGGTGCCCTGGGGCATATGGGACCTTGCTGGGACAATATGTGGTGTCTGCAGGGTCTGTTCCTCCTCCGCATCCTGACTTCACCAAGAGTCCTCCTGCAGCCCTGTGGCTGATGGAGCTGCTTCTGCCAGATGTCCCCAGGATGGTGCCTGGCAGTGCAGCCCTGTCTCAGCACTCTGCTTTCTGGGGACAAAGGCACAAGACTGTTGTCTCTTTCATTAAGCTAAGGAGCTTCCTTTGAAAGCTCCCAGACCTTTTCCAGTCCTCAAGGATGAGGTCAGAGAAGCAGCAATAGCTGCTTAAAATTGGGCACTGGAGCCCCTGGACCTAGCGAGAGGCTGTGTGTTCCCTTCCCGGAGGGGCTGGGAGGGCTTTTGGTGGCTGCTCTGCCTGGCCTCAGCTCCCAGCCTCCCTGCTCCCTCCTGTCCCGAAAACGGGTGGCTGTGGAGAGGCATTGTTGGGAACAGGGCTGGAGAAGGGAGCGTGTGAGCCAGAGAGATGGCCCGTGATGGGGGGAGTGTGGGAAGGCTGCCCAGTTCACCCGGGCAAGGTGGGAGGTGAATGGCCAGCCAGGTGCTCCCTGCTGGCCCCAGCTGCTCAGCATCTGCCCACATCCCCAGCCCCAGGCAGCTGGTGTGATCCTCGGGAACACCCTGAGCTGCCCCAGGACCAGCCCTGCTTGGCACAGCTGGGTCAGCCAGATCCCTTCGGTTCCTGGCCGTGGGCTGATCCTGCACCTTGCGTGCTGCCGTGCCTGCACGGAGGGTCCTATCCCCTGGGGTACCCTGTGAGCAGAGTACTGGGGTGAGCCTCTGCCCTCCTCTCGGCTTGCACAGTGGTGGACAGGCGGTGCAGTGGATGCTGAAGCTGGGCAGCAGGGTTGAGGATGGGAATTGCCTTCCTCCCTATCCCCAGTGCTCATCAGCTGCCCTCCTTGAGCATGTGATAGATTCCCTTTATCTGCTAATACTGGTCATAAAGCAATCCAGCTCTGTCCATAATCCTGTTAGAGCCTTTGACTCTTGCTCCTGTGACTCCTGGCAGCTCTAATTACGAATACTCATGCCGGTGATTAATGACTTGATTCATCTTTGGTGGCACCAGTTCTGCATGTGAAGCCTGCTTTCCCCCCGCAATGATTTGTGCAGAGGGGAAATAATCCCTGTTAAAAACCAACAGCACAGAAATGTGGCGTTGGCGTTTTGCCTTCATCTGGTCCTTCTGCATCCTGTCCACCCTTTCACTCATCTCCCCCTGGCCTTTCATCTCCGAGAGAATGACCCTAATTGCTGTGCACTCTAATTTTGCTGCACTGTATCCCATAAATCACGCCGATGCATGGAGCATTTTCATGCTCCTTAACAAAAGGAGAGGGATTTTCTCCTCTGCTGCATGTTTTACAAGTGACTAATTGCATCAAGGCACCTTTGAAGCAATGACTTCATCAATTGCTCATCCTGCAGACGCACTGCTGGTTATGTGTGCCTGATCAGAATCTTACATTTATTAGGATTAATTTATTCTCCAATCATTTTTCTTCCACCGCAAGGACAGGGAAGTTGAGTGATGTTACTTGCTCAGCTACGTAAGCACGATTTCTTGCCTCATTACTGAGCCTGAGATATTTTTGTTACACACTGAAACTTCTCCAAATGAAAATGAGTAATGTTAACGTCTCGGACAGAAGTGCTCCCGGGACATTAGAGAAATCAAATTATTTCAGGGTGCCTACAAATTGGCCTTAGATCTTCATCATCTTCCTTCCTAACTGTGCCACCCCCATTTTTCATGGAACATGTCTGCGTGAGTGGTGGCACGTCCTGGGGCTTCATACAATGGGGGCTGGGAGTGGGTAAGTTATGTTTCTCCCAACTAGGGACCATTCTTGCTCTGGGTTAGCAAATGCTTTTGAGGCTGCTGGCAGAGACACTGGGTGTGTGGCTGAGTGGGAAGGGTGGGGAAGGGCTGGCCATGTGAAAAAGGATGTAGTGAACTCAGGCTGAAGATCTCCAAGGAGAAGGCACTGCAACTGCAGAGAGCAGAGAGCAGTAAACACAGGCAATTTCACACATTTTCTTAAAAGCTGTGGTCAAGCTGTTTCGTAGGAGTAGTGGCTGATAACAACTGCCAGAAGCCCTTGACTCAGCTGCTAACCTCCCACCCCAGAAGGACTCCTCTTTGGGGAAGGATGGACCTTGTTTGCATCCAGGCAGAAATTTTGCCTCTGCTACTTCCAGTCAGGTGTCCATCTGCCCTTAATTCACTGCTGGCCCCAGCAAGTGCCTGGAGGGGGATTTTGCAGCCTATCTAATGGACCAAATGGGGTCATTTTGAACCGGAGCCGGGTTTAAGGCTGTGGTTTGGGGAAGCTGTGGCAATGCTGGAGAGTCTCACCTGGATGATGTGCAGTGCTGGGGTGAGGAGGTGCAGGAGAGAAGATGGAGGAGGAGCACTGGGAGTGGATGGTTTCCTTCTGTTGTACTGTGAAGTGCACCAAAGCCCCTGTAACACGGGCTGGGAAAGTGCTCATCCAGCACTGGGAAGCTCAGGTTTGGCAAGAGACCAGAGAAAAGTAGGTGACTGTGTTGGAGAGGTTGGAGGGAGGGCAGCTCTGGACCTGGGAGATGTACTGAAGCCCAGAGCTGTACAGAGTCGTGCTTGTTTGATTTTGCCAGCAGCAAGCTGGCAAGATATTGACTGTTTTGATGGTAAATCTGCTGTGCTGCTGGATGTCCAGCCTTGGTTCACATCGCGAGTAACAGGGCCAGCTGTTAACGAGCAGTGGAGCAGAGACATGGTCCCGTTCTCCCTCCAGCCCCATGGCCAGGGCTTGGGTTGGGGTGGACGAAGAGGGAGTGTTGCTGAAAAAAGCATGTCAAGCAGGAGATGCTGGCAAATGTGGGTCTCTGCCTACAGAGGGGGCTCCTGCACTGCCCGAGGCCGCCTGGGCTGGGAAGGCAGGAGAAGGGATGCAGCGGCTGCCAGCTGACCTTTCTCAAACAGTTCATGGGTTTCCAGAGCAGCCGAGGTGTCAGCGGTGTAGAGCAGTCACAGCTTCCCAGTCGCTGGAGGAGGAAGGCAGGGGGCACTCGAAAGGGGAGGAAAAGGCTCCGTCCTGGAAGGGTGGAAACCTTGCAACCTATTAACCGTTTCTCAGCGGAGAGAGATGGAAAGCAAACAAGGGTCTGCTTTTCTCCTGTGCCATGCTTGCCCGCTCCCATCCTTTCTGCCCTTCTCTCTTCTGCCCTTGCCTGCCTTTCCCTCCTGGCTCCTGTGAAGGCAGGACCAAGAGTGTGAAGGATTTAGGTGAAAAATCAGCTCTACCCCACCAAGCTGAGCAGACCCAAACAGAGCAGCGGGCTGGAAAGCAAAGCATGCTTCTGCACCCAGAGCCCTGGTGATCCCCAGGGTTGTGTTTCCATGCAAAGCCCTCTGCTTTGATGAAGTCTCTGCAATCAGACTTAATTAGCAAGCAGGGACCCACAGAAAAACCTCTTCCAGCCCTTTTCTAACCAGCACGCAGCGGGTGCCCTGTGTTGTCAGATAACCTTACTTGCTGAAAGTGTGTTTGTCTCAAGCAAGGGAAGGGGCTGAGATGCTCCGTGACAGCCTAAAACGAAGACACTCTTGCTCATGGATGACAAAGCTTGGGAGTAAATTAGCAAGCAGAGTCTGTGAAAGGAAATGTTTCCTTAAACGTTTCCATAAAAGCTAATTGACCTGTAAGAGCAGTGTACCTGTGGGCACGCTGCCTCCCGGGGTCCAGGGCTCAGGGAATCTATTCCTGGCTTGGCTAATAATTTTCAGTGTGACTTTGAACAGGTCATTTCAGTTCTTTGTGCCTTGGTTTCCTTCTCTCTGAAATGAGAAGAATATTCCCTTCCAGAGCACTGGTAATGTTTAAGTACTAAAATTTTATGACTCGGTTGAAGATCCTTGGCAGAGGGTTATTATGCAGATAGAAGGTTAATTATGATGATAGGGAGAGAATAAAAAAAAATAAATTGCTGTTTTATTTTTATTTTGTTCTTTAAATGATGTTTAATAGCCAGTTTTCAATTCAGGAATAAAACCCAGTCCTCTGTGACCACCAAATTGTCTCGCACACGTGGTTCTGCATGCTCTTAAAGCCTGCAGAGAAAGCGAGGACCATATCCTTTTCTCTCTGCTCTTAGGAGTAATCAGCAAAATGTGTCTTGAGCAGCTGATCTTCAGTGAGAGTTTTTCTTCTCCTAATTAAGAAGTTTGTCTTCATTCATGAATAATTAAGAGAGCACTTCCTGAGAGTCCTCCACCCAGTGTCGTGGAGCTGGTGGTCCCTGTTGGGGTGACAGTCCCATTGCACCAGGCACGGGGGGTTTTGGTGCAGCTTCTTGCCCATGGTCTGGGCAGGCAGAGAGGGGTGGAGGGACCGGCCCAAGGTTGGGTAGGAAGTGAGGTAGACCAGACAAGCAGAACTCTAGCTGTGCCAGGGGGAATTAAAGGCTGAATCACACTGTTACCTCCCCCCCAGATTAATCCCATGCCTTTCCAGCAGAATTTCTAGACAAGCACAACCCACCACTAGTGTTGACCCAGAGCGCCGAGGTGTCCCTTCCAGGAAGGAGCCTGTTAGTGCTTGCAGTGATGCTGGGAGGGGTGCCTGCAGGGTGGGTGCCCACCCAGCCCCTGGCTGGCCCCGCATCCCTGCCCACAGTGCCCTGCCCAGCTTTGCCGACAGCACCGCTGGCCACCCCGCTTGGTCATCCTCACCACAGCTACCGTAGGCTGTGAATGTCAACCACAGCCAAACTGAGTGGAGTCTGCGGCTGGCTGTTTGCTTATTTATTTCTTTTTTCATTTGTTTTTTTTTTCACAAACATTAGCTACATCAAGAATGCCTTGTTCATCACCCCCAAACTATTACACAAGTTAAGGTCAAATTCACAGAATAGTTTGGGCTGGGGAAAAGAACAATCTGCTCCCTGGTGGGTGAAGCACAGGGGCTGGAGGATGCTGTCTCCTCTCTTTCCCTCAGTTGTGGGTGAAGGTTTCCTGTCTGGGTGGCAGTGTCCAGCCATGGGGTGGAGGCTGCATTTGTGAGGATGCACCCTTGGTGCTTGTTCTTTCTTTTCCCCACTGAATTCCACTTTGGAGAAACACCCAGTGAGATGTGGGTTGTTAGGGAAGGTAATGTGATTTCACAGGGGCTTTGAGCAACCTGGTCTAGTGGGAGGTGTCCTTGATGATATTTAAGGTCCCTTCCAACGCAAACCATTCCGTGATTCTATGTTGGTGATTCGTGACCCCTTAATCCAATGTGGTGACCAAGTGTCAGCACATGGGAAAGATCACTGTAGGAAGATAAAGGAAGAACCCAACAGTCTGTCTTCATCTCCTTTTCAGCCCTGCGATGCGGGGCTATCCTGGTGTGTGTCTGCCCATGGAGGCTCTCACCAACAGAGTTAAGGTGCCTGTTTATTCTCTGCCCATGCCAGCAGCTGAGGATGGGGAGCAGAAGGGCTTGAGGTTTGGTACTGGCTCTTTTCTAGGGGAAGAATCCCACCTCAGAGCCTGTATTCAATCCTGTATTGATCCATAACTTTTTCCCTTTGCTGTTAACCTCTAGAATATCTCTGAGTTTCTTCCCAGCACTTCACACTTTATCACCTATACAACAGGCTGCTAAACAAGGAGCCCCATCCCTCATCATATTTACTCAAAACTCTTCTCAAATCTTTCCCAAAAAGCTTCCAGGTGTATAGACAGCCAGTTTCCTCCTCATCCTCACACCCCTCTCCCTCATTCCTCCGTCTCCAGCTGAATTCTCCTGGCTGTGTCTGGGAGGGATTCAGCTCTAGGTGTGGTATGGAGTGTCTGCACTGGGGAAGGGGCTGTGTTCCCAGTAACCCTCCCAGCTTGATAAATATGGTCATGGTGAATTTGTCGAAGACATGGGTTGATTTGGAGTGGGTTTTTTTGCCATCTGCATCTCTACAGAGCTGATATGGGACTATGATGGTGACAGTATTTCATAGGATCATAGGATATCTCAAGTTAGAAGGGACCCATAGGGATCATTGAGTCCAACTCCCTGAAGCAGGAGTTGTATGCTTGTATATATGTGTATAAAATCTCTCCCAACAAGATCCTGATCTCTCTTGGCACTTCGAGGTGCTACTGCAAGATGAAACGATCGCATACCATTGCCCAGCTAAAGATCACATTGCATCAGTAAAACTCATCTTTGTAAAGAAGAGGAGCTCAGTCTGTCTCTCTGTTTAAGACACAGGCTGCAAGTTGTTGCCAGATGAGCTGCCTGGGTATTTGGTTTGTGTGATGGATGCTGGGGAAGTGCTGTGAAAGGCTGGAAGGGTGATATCCCACAAGGTGTGGGTTTGCCTCTGCACCCTTGCAGCCTCCCTGCCCGTGCTCTGGGTCCTGCTACTCACTCAGTGCTTATTCATACCAGGAATAAACCCAGCCCTTTTTTGACCTTAAGTGATGTTTTAGGATTTCTTTTATTTGTGGACCTTGCCTTGGCCTTCTGTCACTATTTGTCTCTCCAAAAAAAGAATTCTGCTCTTTCAATTTCTGCCTCCAATTTAGAGGGGGAGATATTGCCAATGGGGGTCAGTAAATAGCTCATCTGACTTCGTAATGCTTAGCATTTAGATAGTGCTTTCCATCCTTAGAGCCCTTTGCAAACTCCCAGTAATCCTCCAAGCACCCCTCGAGTTAGGTAAGTATAACTAATCCCAAACAAATAGCTTCAGTGTGGAACTAATGCAGAGAATGCATAAGAGCAATTTAAGGTTTAAAAGAAAACTAGCGGGTAATCTCACAACAAAATTAGAAAAAAAGGGCAGGGAGAAGGAAAAAAGCCTGAGTTATTGAATGTGAAACTCAAATCAGGCTTGAACATGTTGTTAATTTGCATTTGAAGTAGCCAGGATAGGCTGTAGGTATTACGACTGCTTAGAGTAGGTCCTGCCATTTGGAGGTACAAAATACATCAAATCTTCAACAATAGGTAAAATAATTAAATTTAAAATTGCCCTCAAGTTTATCCTTTTTGTGCATGTTAGACCTTATTGGGTTTTTAGTATAAGTTTTTTATAGAATCGTACAAACAATACCGAATTGCATCTTTTTTGTGTGTTTGCATCTACTCACTGTATTTGCTTATTAGTTTCCAAATTTCATCTCACTCCTGTCTCTCATCTCTGACTGGCAACCTGAAGAGATTTGCACATCCTAACTAGCAGCTTCATCAAAGTGTCTTGTAGTGTGTGTGTCTTGATTCACTTTTTTTCCAGATCCTGTTGAACAGTTGCATTCGGTCACCAACAGAACTCAGGAATCCGTGTTCCATTTGGGATGAATTTTGAGGAAGGGCTCAATTAGAGTCCCTCTGGAAACTGAGAACCTGCTCTTGGTTCTAGATGGTGACCTGCCTTCTTGTGCCTCCTGCATGACATGCAGGAGATCACATCTGAGGGGCTTGTAGGAGGAAAGCTGCAATTAGAGGCTGAGATCTCCAGTTCTGATGGCTCCACAGGCCACCTCCTATCTGCTTTCCAGTGCCAACTGTGAGTGCTGGACCAGACCTCAGGCTCCAGCAGACAAAGTCTCCTGTGAAAACCCATTTGCTTGTGCAAGTAGTTGCTCATCCTTGCAGACTGAGTAACTCTGAGCTGACAGTTTCCCTGTGCACATCCTCTGAATGGGTCTTCTTATGTCTGGACTTTAAAAGATGGGCCCTTTTTAGAGGCATCTCTTTGGGTTTCTAGTGCCAGTGCATTGTGATTGCAACTGATCCCTCTGTCGTGTAAGATGCTATGTGATCCACCAGGGTTTTACAGAGCAATTTAACTGCAGATGCTATTGCAAATAGCAAGTAGCTATTGAACATCATAAGGACTTCTTGCAGCATTTTTATTGCTCCTGAGCATTGCCCACTGATCCAGGCTGCTGCCACAGAACCAGAATCCTCAGCAGCAGTGCGTGCCAAAGCCCTGAGTGTCCCCACTGCCTTGGCTTGGATTGGAGGGAATGGCCTCAAGTTGTGCCAGAGGAAGCTCAGGCTAGATATTAGGAAAAATGATTTCACTGGGAGGGTGGTCAGACATTGGAACAGGCTGCCCAGGGAAGTGGTGGAGTCACCATCTCTGGAACTGTTCAAAAAATGTGTAGATGTGGCCGTTGGGGACATGGTTTAGTGGTGGACTTGACAGTCCCGGGTCAATGGTTGGACTCGAAGATCTTGAAGGTCTTTTCCAACTGAAAGAATTCTATGATTCTGTGTGGGACCCTGGATGAACGCTGGTGAGGCTGCGGCAGGACAGGGCAGGACCAAGTTGTGCTGGTGTTGGGTCCTGGCATGGGAGAGGGCTTAGACCTGTGCATGGGGCAGGGGGTGTTAGAGGGCTGGGAGTCCCAACTGGGGCATCTTGGAGTGGAGACCAAGAGTGGGACGAGCTGTGGTCCAAGCCAGGCTAAGCTCTGTTAGCAGAGCTGCAGAGGATGCTCACATAAATCCGAAATGCAGTGCTCCTGCCCCGGGTGTTTCTAAACAATTACAGATTTGCCTCAGACTTCTCTCCCTCTCCTTTCTCAGCCCCGTGTTATGGAAGGAGATAACTAAAACATGCCTGAAGAGCACCAGACATGACTATTTATCACAGAGATCAGGCTCAGGAAAAGCAAGAGGGATCCCCCCCCTCCCTCGTCCCCCCCCCACCCTCCCCTCTGCCCGCCGTGCCCCTCTGCTGTGAACTTCTCAAGAAGAAAGAATAATAAAGGTTTGGCAGGTCTATTCACACAGTGTAAAATTGAATTAGTGAAGGTATGTGAGGAGCATGGCTCGATTTCCATGGGGATGAAGAGATCTTTATCACACCCTCCCAGGATTATCCCACACAGCACAAAGCCCCTTTTGGTGCTGGCGGGTGGGCATCCCCTTGTGAGCCTCGTTTGGGTGAAATCA
>VZRW01004302.1:539288-584742 GCA_013398125.1 Aegotheles bennettii | reverse complement strand
GGGGGGGGGGTCTTCAAGGGGCATTTGGGGAGCTGCTGGAGACCCCACGCTGTGGCACTTCACCCATGTCCCCCCTTCAGCAAGACAGGGTTACAGTAAACCAGTTTGGCACAACACGTTTGGGGAGGGGGTGCTGGGGGAAGGCAGAGCTGCATTTCCCCCAGCTCACTGGTTTGCACAGCTCCAGGCTGCACTGGCAGCAGAGCCAGAAAGAAAACTCATTGCTGCCTTTGGGTACCACTGGTTGCTCCTGCTGCCCATCCGCGGCAGCATCCCTGGATCCCGCAGCATCCCTGGATCCCACAGCATCACATCCCACCCATTCTGCTGCCCACGCTGGCTCAGGTAGTGAAATGAGCTCGTTTCCAGACTAGCAAAGGGTTAAAAACAACCCTGTGCATGGGCAAGGTGCTGGTGGCTGGGGGCAGGGTGGGGGCACAGAGGCTGCCTGCCCACAGTGCCAGCTCAAACCCTTGGCATTTGCCCACTGCCTGCCTGCCCTCAGCCCCGGGAAGCGGAGCCCGCAGCCCTTTTGCTGGTTTGGTTTTTCCTGTGACCAGCCTGTTTATTGTTCTGAAAAGGTTAAATTGGTCAGGAGAAAAAAAAAAAGGATAGATTTTTTTTTTTCTTCCCCTTTCTAATGAGAGTCTGGGGACCTTTTCCCTGCTGACGTCAGAGTCGTATCCAATAGCCTTTGCAGTGAGGCCTGAGCTGCAAAGGGCGCCCTGGGGAAAAGCAAAAATCTTGGTGAAACCTTTAAAAAGCAAAAGCACCCTTAGAGACGATTTTTTGCTTCTTTTATGTCCTGATTTCACCTTCTAATTACTAACTCCTTATTGCTTTTTATTCCCCCCCTGCCCCCGGCCGGGGTAGGCAGGAGGGGAGGGCAGGGGAGGGGAGGGCGTTTGCAGCCCCCCATGCTCACACAGCTCCACGGCTCTCCCTGCCTTGGCTCTCCCCCCCAGCTGCCATGCAAGGAGAAGCCAAGCCCGAGCAGCTGGGCTGCTCCGTCCTGCCTTGGCTGGGAAGCTGAGGGGGCCCCGTCTGGGTCGCTCTGAACTCAGGCAGCCCCAGCCCTGCCATTCCCCTGCCTTGCCCTGACTCACCCCGCGGGCAGGACGGCTCGGTGCCCTCTGGGCAGTGGGGTGGCATCAGCCACCTCTGGCCATCCGGCAGGTGCCAAGGGACACGGAGGTCCATCACCTCCTCCCCAGGGCAGGCAGGAACCAGCAGTCCCAAGGTGGAGTTGTGGCTCTGCCAGTGCTCTGTCCGTCCAGGCTTTTGGAGCAGGGGTGGCATCTCCTGTGCTGTGCCCCAGCCCCAGCTGTGCCCTGCAGCCCCTCGCCCTGCACTGGCAGCAGAGCCAAACACAAAACTCGTTGCTGCCTTTGGGTACCTCTGGTTGCTCCTGCCCCCACCACTGTGCCCTGGCCCCGCAGCAGGGCTGGGTGTAGGTGGCAGGGTCGTTATTTTAGCTTGCCGAATGCCACCCTAGGGAAAGATGCCAGAATATCCCAGCTGGAGCCCAGTGTCCTGCTTATGGTGAGGCCACAGGAGATGCCCACGCTCTGGTGGGAGCTCAGGGGGGAGCTCTTGGCCGGAGGTGGCATTTCTGAGATGCCGCTCGCTGGGCTGCTGAGGGCACCATGGCCCCCTCAGAGCTGCTGCCCACAGGCAGCTGTGGCTGTGGTCAGGACTTTGACTCAATGCTCCTAATTACCACCTTGACTTGTGATCCCAAATGCCCGGGCTGGCCTGTAACACGCTGTGTGTGGGTGAAGGGCTGAGTCGTTCGATATCCTCCGGGTGGAGGTTCTGGTTTGGTTGAAATAGTTTAAATTTGCTATTAAAAATTCAGTTGCCTCTTCACCCTCTGCCTGTGCTGCTCAGGGATGGAGGATCCCAGCAGCCTTGTGACACAGGAGCTGCTCTTCAAACCTCTGACAAGGCAAGGCAGAGGTTTGAAGAACAAGCAGGACTTCACCAGAGGTTTGAAGGCAAGCAGGACTTCACCAGCCCTCAGTACCACGGTTGAGAGATGGCCTCAGGGTGCTCATGTCCACCAGGGAGGCTGGGGTGGATCCAGGCCTCTGGGATGTGTTTCTGTGGTAGTTTTCTGGGTAGCTTGTTTGCAGTTTCTGAGAACATTCAGAGGATGTTGTGTCTCATCCTCTTTATGGCCAGACTCGATGGGGTTTGCCAGGCTCAGAGGTTGCTTGTTCGGAGGATGCAGAGTACTGCTGGCCACAGGGCGATGGCATTTGATTACTCCCCCATGTTCTGGTGTGGGTGCCAAGGGTACAGCTGCCCTGGGGTTCCACCTGCAAGCAGCAATGGGTGCTTCCTCAGAGGACAGGGACTGCAGAATTTATGAGTCCAACAAAAAACTGAGATTAAACCAGTACAAACTCAATAGAAATTTAGTTCTAGGTCCAAACTTCATGGCCATTCTCTTCCTAAGGAGTTGAATCTTTTCTCATGTCCAATACATCCAAACTTTGAGCAAGCTCAGCTTCTGCTCTGGCTCTTAAGCCAAGCTCTGCAGATTCAGTTCCTTCTTTCTCCTGCTTTGCTCTGGACACATTTCAGCACTGAGTAGAAGATCTGGGTCCAACAGCCATGCTTTCCTCATCCACCAAAGCTTTTCCTGACTGGCAGCAGTCGAACCACTCATAGAATCATTATGGTTGGAAGGTACTTCCAGGGTCATCAAGTCCAACCTTTATCCCATCATATTCCTAACCATTAGACCATTAGACCATCAGGTTTTGCTGGCTGAGCCCTGTGTGACTCCTTTGCTCTGCCCTGGTGTGCAGGTCTGATAAACCTGCTTGTTCCTCTGCTGAGTGCTGGCAGTGGGGAAATCCTGCTGGGAAAAGATATCTCCTGGGGAAAAAAGCATCCCTCCATGCCCTGATATTGGAGGGTCTATGCGGGGCTCTGCATATGGCACTTTGGTAGTACCCAGGGCTCTCTTTGCACTGCAGACCAAATACCTCTGCAGCTAAGCAGGTACCCATGCAGGGTGGGGAGAGGCTTCATAAGACACAGAGGACAGGGCTATCTTAGGAAGGAAAAAAAGCTCAGGATCTCGTCTGTCTGTCTTAAAGCAAGATTTCACTCTTTGGAGTGATTGAATAAGTGACTGGCTGTGGGTAGGCATATGATGATGAAGGACCCAGAAGTGATTTCTGCATCTTTCATGCTGTTTGCAGCCCTGAGGATGCTCCTTTGGGAGGAGGTTGGATAGCCACGGCCAGAGAGTGGGGAAAGGTCCAGTGGGGAAAGGCAATGCAGCCCTGCAATGGCTTTGGTGCACACCACACCATGCTTTGCCATGGCAGCTGGTGGTGGGAGATCTGGGACCTTGCATTGGCACAAGGGAGCTGAGGGCTGTCGTGAAGCAGAGAGGTGAAGCAGTGAGGCCGTGCATCATGGCACCAACCCCCCAGCACAGAACCACTCTCAGTGACTCCCCCAGCCCCTGGAAGCACAGCCTGGCTCCAAAAAACTCTTCCATCCTGGTGGCTGTGGAGAGGCTGGAAGGAGCCAGTGTGGCAGCATGGCAAGGAGGTCCCAGTGGTGGCTGCACCCCCGGCTGTCCTTTCACCGTGCTACTTGCTGAAAACCTGCTGTCCAGCCAAGTTTGTCTCCAAACAGCCACAATCATAGAACCATAGAATGGTTTAGGTTGGAAGGGACTTTAAAGCTCATCCAGTTCCAGGGACACCTTCTACTAGACCAGGTTGCAATGCATTGGGAAGGTTGGGAACACCCTCTGGCTGCTCCTCCTCCTCATTTTCCCTCATCTCCCTTTTTTTCTTCCTCTTTGTCTGCACCATCATCGTTTTCTGCTGCTTCTTCTCACTTTGGAGTTACCTTCAGCAAACACTGCTGCATCCCACCCGAGCCAGGCAGAAAAGCAGCTCTGGCCCCGTGGCCAAATGTAGGCTTAGAGGCACAGCACAGACACAGCTCCATTAAGCCAGGCTGAGCCTTACGGGAATCATTCCTGGCTCAGGCTTGAAAAACAAATATAGCACGTTGGTTTGCTTTGGCTGCGCCAGGAGGGTCATGCAGGGACACAGGTTTTCTGTTCTGATGGGAGGCAAGGTCCAAAGAGCAGTGTAATAGGCTGGAAGCTGTGGAAATGGTATGTCATTATTTACATGTCAGGGACAGAGCCAGCAGAGCCTGAGGATGGGCTCGTAGGAACTGTCTGGGTTAGTGCTTGTGTTTGTCACATGTGGAAGAGACGTGGGGCATCATGGAGGCTGGTGGGGTCTCAGCCACATGTTCAACCAGAGCAGGTCCTGCAGAGCAGGGATGGGTGACAACTCAACCCTGTCCTGCAAAGGGTGGCAATGTCCTATCCATCCCAGCTCACGCTGCTCCTCTGCACCCACGTGGCTCTCTAGAAGCACGACAGCTCCACGCTAAGTCAAACCATCCAAAGGTTTGCTGGGTCTTAGCAGAGGTTTGACCCTCATGAGCCCTGAGCGTTTCTCCTGCCTTGGGTCCAGCAAGGGGTGGGTGTGGAGGTGCTGGCAGTGGCAGTTCAGTCCAGGAAACTTCTGAGCTGCCTTGGGCACGGGATTTATTCTGCCCCTTGCCACTCAACCTGGGCAACAAGACTTTTCTCCCAGTTTTGCTCCATCTAAACTGTTTAAATTGCCAGTTCTTTGGGATAGGAATTATTCATCCGTAAAGCATCCAGCATGTGTTGGTTATTATTTGGATATGTTATTATGAGTCAAATAGGCAGTAATAATTTATGCTGGAGCTGGAGCTGACCTTTGTACACCAGGGAAACCAACCTGAAAAGGGAAAACAGTGACGACATCCACTGTGTTTACTGACATTTTGGCTTTTTACTGGCGTGTTTTCAAACACCAGAAAAAGTCTGTAAGTGGATTCTCTATAAGTACACTTAGATATAGTGTATAAGCACAAGGTTTAGTTCTATAGCTTTGTTGTGTGTGCATATATTTATTTATATCCATATAAAAATGTGGGCATCGGGTTTGCAAAATTAATATCTAAGTGATTTTCTGTTTGCGTGCGATCTGTTTATGACCAAAGCATGTCTTCCTTTCCTCTCATAACCCAGCATTTCACTGAAAAACAAAAAAGCCATAAATCTAGATTATATATAAAAACTTCTCATATCATCTGAAGCTTACACTAGACTAAGAGGGGAAAAAAAAATGCCTTAAAGTTAATTTACCATTTTTATTGCTGCGTTTGGGGCGGGAGAAATACAGACTGGTGCCAAGATTTGGTCTTTGATTTTATTCCTTTGCTTTACACCTCCTCTAGGTGGGCACAGACGTGCATATGGGCACGCACGCGTGCTCACACGCTCTCTCCCCTCTTTCATGCTCGCATCCAAACCAGCCCATGTAGACGGCTCTTTGACTGTTCAGTCATCACCTTATAAATAGCTTTTCCTTCACATACTTGGCCAAGAGCATAATGCAGTGAGCGATACCCAGAGCTCCTTGGGTTCTGGTTGCAGGTTTGCTGCTGACCCGCTGGGGGAGTTTAAGCTGTTGCTTCGCCCCTTAGGTCCTAATTCATCCTTTGGTTTGCTCTTTTGGAATCAGGAATTGTCCAGGACAGGGGTCGGGTCTACATGCTCAGTATAAACAGGTATTAATTAAACCTGGAGAGGGCCTGGATATTCAGTCTGAAGGGAAAAGAGGTGTGTGTGCATATATGCAGGTATGTATATACACAGTATGCATGTAATTATGACCAAAGGGAACAGTTCCCCTTCTTTCCCTCCTAAAATCATTTGAAATATTCCATTAAATAAAATCTCCCCTTTACAGCCCTCTACCTCCCCTCCCTGCCCCCTCAATAAAACCCACTTAGGGTTAATTTCAAGGTTTTGTTGTGTGAAAGCGAAACATTTTTTTCTCTTCCTGACCTTTTAAAAACTTAATATTTTTAAACCTCGGTGATTGTATTTTAAAAAAAATCACTTTGAAAGCTAAAATTGCATCGTTCCATTCCAAACATGTTGTAATGTGGCAGTTTGAACACTATCAAAGGGATTGCCTCGCTCTGTTTCCCCCGACCCAGAATTTCTTTGCCCTTTGTGCCTGTTCTTAAACCTGTTATTTATAACCAGGAGGACTTTTGTTTTGCTGGTTTTTCCCTAGTATCCCAAACCAGTCCTGCTCATAAGTGCAGCCCGGTCTTTTAGGAAGTGTTGTAGTTCATTGAGGGTGGCCCAAGCCTTTCCTTGAGGGGGACACGAATTGTGGGGCCCTTTATGTTCCCCATGGAAGCAGTGGAGGTAAGGGAGGGAGGCTCTTGGACATGGGCACATCCCCTCCCGAGTTCCCACCACCCATGGCCCTACACCCATGGAGTTTCCCTGTGTTGTGCTCCACCAACTCAGGGCAGAGGTGGGTCAAACACCACCAAGGGCTGGTGGCACAAACCAGGAGCTCCCTGTGCTGTGCACACGAGCACACGTGTGCAGGTGCACGAGTGTCCCTATGTGCACGAGTGGCCTCGATTTGTTATTATATGTTTTCCCAAGCCCTGAGCTCCCCCAGGTCAGTCAAGAACATGTCCTTCTCCTTCTGTACCACAGCTCCCCTTTGGCTTGGCTCACCGGAGGCTTTTCATGTTTGCTTCTGTGGTCTCTCAAGACAAAAGGACTGGGATTTCTCCAAGCCTGGGATGGTTTGGTTTTGTTTTGCTGTCATTTTTGTTTTTTCTGCATCGTCCTTGCAAGGTAAGCTGTTCCAGCTGACATGACTCACCTCCAGACCTCTCCTCCTTCCCCCCACCTATTCCTCACGTGGAAGCCCTGCTATCCCTCTCCGGGTGTCTGCAAGCTGCAGGAGCCCCTCTTGGCTGCCCTGAACCCTGCATCGTGAACGTGCTTGGAAATAGCTCCAGCAGCACCTTTCTTAAATCATGTGTGTTACACGCAGCCTCGCTGTTCGTTGGGAGGCCACTGGAATGGCTGGGAGGGATTTACCAGGTCCAAATTCACTTGACAGAAAAACAAAATTCCAGCATAATTTTAACCAGCTGTGGTGGGAGAGTGAAAGAGAGAGAGAGGCAAGGGGAAGGAGAGCTCGGTGTGTGGGGGAGCGTGCGGGAGGGGAGGTGGGAGAGAGGTGGTGCTGCCAATGGGCCGGCTCTGAGTGGTCTTTGGGCAAAGAGGAACCCTGGGAGGCCACCACATCGTGAGCTGGGGACAACGGGCACTCAGCATCTGCCTTTGCCCACAGTAGCAGTTGTGTGTTCACTCTCACAGGAGATGATGCTGGTGCCAAGGAGGCAGCGCTGGGGTTGCTCTGTCCAGCTGAGCCCTTGTGGCATTGCTGGTGTTTGCCTGGCTGGGCAGAGGGGGTGATGTCTGGGCAGGACAAATCCATACCATGTTCATATCACCTTCGGTCCACTGCAGTGAGTGTGTACATGATGTCAAAAAGATCGCCTAAAAATTCAGTTGCTGGTTAAAAAGAAGAAAAAAATAAAGTTTAAAGAGAAAATAGGGACAGAAGTTCAATACCCAGCTTTTATTTTTTTTATTCTTTGGTATTACAGAAAGAGGACAGCATGTCTTCCAAAGACATAGGACAAACAAATTCATTTACTTTCAGTATGATTTTAATTTGAAAGTTAATTTAAATAATGTAAATATCTATTTTACAGTGTAATTATGTATTTTATACATATATATGTTGCGTGTATTTTGTAGGTATAATTGGAACAATACAATTTTAAATTCAATGAGCTACTTTCAAGTCTAACTGTGAGAGTACATGTTCGTGATTTCAAAAGTTAGAGAACTTACAAAGAGAGGTTTTTTTCAACAACCTGACGTGTTTAAAAATGCTTTTATTACATTTTATTGTGTTTCCCACCCCCTGTTTCCATTTTAGACTGCATGTACCAAGCAAAAATCTGATGAATCTGGGGACTCCTGTTTGAACCCTATTGCTACACAATAATTTTTCTACATACATAACACATAAGTACAGCTTCAACCTCTTCAGCAAGCTGGCAGTGAATAGCTCAGTGAAGCCAGGGAGATCTTGGGGTACATGAGGCTGTACCCTTGTTGAGATTTGCAGGATCAGGGCTATGTGTTGTGATGCATAAATGTTGGTAAAAATGAGTTCTTGTAGGACATAAATAGAGGAGAAAATTCACACTATTTACAAGAAAAAGCCACAGAGTTCATGCTGGTAGAAGTACCCAACTGACTGCTGTCCTATGAGGAGGGACATCCTGCTCAACAGAGAAGAAATTCCTTGGAGATAGGTGAGCTGAGCATCCTGAGCCTCCTGGTGATAGTTCCATAGAATGGATCATAGAATTGTAGAATGATTTGGGTTGGAAGAGACCTGAAAGATCATCCAGTCCCACCCCCTGCCATGGGCAGGGACACCTCCCACTAGACCAGGTTGCTCAGGGCCCCATCCAACCTGGCCTTCAACACTGCCAGGGAGGTGACATCCCCACAATCTCCCTGGGTAACCTGTTCCAGTGTCTTACTACCCACACAGTAAAAAACTTCTTCCTAATATCTAGTCTAAGTCTACCTTCTTCTAGTTTGAACCCGCTCCCCCTTGTCCTGTCACTCCATGCCCTCACAAAAAGTCCCTCTCCAGCTTTCCTGTAGCCCCTTCAGGTACTGGAAGGTGCTCTGAGGTCTCCCCAGAGCCTTTTCTTCTCCAGTCTGAACAACCCCAACTTGCTTAACCTGTCTCTGTAGCAGAGGTGCTCCAAACCCCTGAACATCTTTATGGCCCTCCTTTCCATGGAAATATAACAAGTTTGTTTGTTTGTTTGTTTTACTTTTAGAAAAAAGAGTAGCACAACATTGTAGCTCCATGCTTGGTTTTTTGAGGGCTCCTGTGTACACTGAAAATGCTGGCAAGAAATATGATGTGGTGGGGTTGAGCCAGAGCAGGAGAAACACGCAGCAAGGACAGAAGGTTGGAGAAATCTGCTTCATCCCTGGTGCAAAAGAGGCTTTTGGGGGGCAGTTGTCCCAGATGTGCTACAACACATGAGAGTGGCTGAGAGTCCTTTTTTCTCCAAGTCTGCCCCCATTGTGATGGTCTCCTGCTACTCTGGTGCTGTTAGGGGACGTGTGGTCTGAGACAGTCTCATGTGCCCATCTGTGAGCATGGTAGTTGTGTCTGATGTTCTTGGAGCTTCTGAAAACCCCACTTGTTTGTTCCATTGACTGTGTCCCCATAGTCTCCTTCACTGTGTGCCTGCCCTGCTTTCCCTCTCAAATCCTTTCCCCCTACATATTATGGTTTTGTGAAGCCAATTGCATGAGACTGCGTTTTGCGTCTTCTGGAGGTGGAACACATTTGCCTACCTGGGGGCAGCCTGCAGATCAGCTCTGTCCAAGCCATGACTGCAGCCAGTGGTGGAAAGTTGATAAAAGTCAACTGTGCAAAAGAGAAACCCTGCGAGGTGGAAGGCAACCAGTCTGTCAGACCAAATGGCCCAGCTAAGCTTCACACAATTATTTTTTACCCCAATATGCGTGACTGACTGTTTCTATCTGCTCCTTCGTGGCTGGGGAAGTCATGCATGAACTTGAGGGGCCTGGGAGAGCAGCTTGGTTGTACACTGGACTACACCAATGTCTGTTCGGCTTGATCCTGTTCAGTACCCAACAAGTTAGGAGCAGGGAGACCAAGAAATGACAGCAAATTAGTTAGAATGTTGATTTCCCATTGATTTCTGAGGTGCCCCTTTCCTCTGGCTGTTCTGGGGACATTGACATCACCACTGCTGGAGATGTTGCTGACTTAAGTATGATTTAGCGTGAAATGACTGAGCTTAGATGTAACATGTGTCTAAAAGGATCTGCCTTCCCCTGGGAGCCCAGAGGTGTTGACTTTCTCTGATCACTCAGTCATGGGCTCTCACCCATGGATAATTATGTTCTTCCACAGATGGTCTTGAAGGCCAAGTTCTGCTGGAGCGGGAGGACTTGCAGGTGGGCAGTGGTCAGCGCTTCGTGTCGTGCTTTGTACAGCTGTTGCTGCAGCCACTCTTCAGTTTTCTATCTAGGGAGGGTTTGAGGCAGGGAAAAGAAAACCTTGACGTAACTGTCCCTCCCTTCCCTGTTCAGTAGCAGCAGTGAAATTCATGATCCATTCCTGTTGGCGCTGAGCTACCCTTGATGGCTTCTCGCAGGAGCACTCAGGACTTTGGCTCAGACTAAGGGGTGATGTTAAGTGAAACGCTTCGTACCTCAGCCCATAGCGATCCCTGGACTGGGAGCTGGGCTGCTATGGTGACAGTCTCCCATGAGATGCCTAAATCAATTAGACAGGGACACATCGTCTCTGGTCTCTCAACTTTTTCCCTGTTGCCCTCCCCCATCCCATCTAGCTGCATGTTCTGTGCAAGATACCTACCACTCCCTGCCGGTAATGACTTCCACATGGGGCTGGACCTTGTGGACAAATCCCCTGTAACAATAGGAAATGTTCCTTGGTCTCTCATTGTGTCTGTCTTTGGGAAGGAGGAGAAGGCGTTGACGACAAGCCGAAGAGCTCTAATATTCCTCCCGGACAGCTGATTAATTCCATCCTCTGCATCCGCTCTGGACCATCCCGCCCCGCCCCGCGCCTTCTGCTTTTTATTGTTCTCTCCACCTGGCTCCCTCTGGCAAGGAAACTGATGGGATTTCGTGCCATGTGGAGCTCCAAATGGAAAACCCGGACAGTGAGAGCCTCTGCTCCCCCCACGGTCCAGGCCCAGTGGCTCCTCTGGAGAAGGAGAGGCTGCGCCTTCCTCCCAGCCAAGACCGAGCACTGGAACGGGGACTCAGCATTCCTCCCCGGCACGTCTGCTCTCGCCTGGGAGAGATGAGACCCTGCCTTTTCCCACTCCTTCCCCCGCCATCGGGATAGCTCCTCTCTTTGCAGATAGCTGCAGGCTCATTCTCCCACTTGGACCTTCTTCCTACACTTATGGGCACATTCCTGCTTAGAAGTGGTCTGGGCTTCTCCAGGGATGTGCCCACCCTTGCCTGCCCGTTGGACGCTGCAAAGCCCCCTGTGCTGGTTCCTTCTGCTCGTGTCAGATGTTCATTTGCAGGCTGACACAGCGAGTGCTTGTGGTGGCTCCCACGCCCAGCTGTGGTCACACGTGTGCAGAGGCACTCAGGTTTGCACGCTCACTCACACACCTTCCCTGGCTCTTTCAGCCCAGTCTTGGTTTTATCTTGAGTACTTTGCCATTCCCTCACCCGACGTGGTCTCCAGCCTCGTTGCTCAGCTGTGATCCATGGAAGAGGGGGGAAAAAGCAAGACAAGGGCATTTTGATTATGATTATGGAGTTGATTTATTAGAATCACTTTAAAACACAAAGCCATCTGTGTGCCTCTTCCCCATCCAAGATTTATAAAAGGCGAAACCATCCATCTGACCCCTAGCTCTCCCTCCCCTCCTCTTCCCCCGCCTCATCCTCGCCTTCCATTCTCCTCTGTGACTCTCTTGCCAAAACACTTGCCCATACTTCATTCTCCTCCCAGAGAGACAATGCTTTGCATTCTTGTATTTGAAGCCAAAAAAAAGACAATTCTATTCTGTCTCTGCTTTGCAGCTTGGTCTGCTAAGTTGCTTTCCCGAGAGTCTCTGTTTAAAACAAAAAAAGATAAAGGAAAAGACAAGTTGGTGCTGAAAGGTGCTGGAACATCGTTGCGGGGGGGTAACATTTTCATTCACTCCACATATCAAACAGCCATTGGCAGACTGTCCCCAGGCAGAGCGAGTGGGGCTCGAGCCTGTTCCAGAGGGCTCACCTTTAGGGCGGAAAGACTCTTCTGGACCCCGTCTCCCATCCTTCCTTTGCTCCCTTTTGAGGGCCTTGGCTCAAGCCCTAGTTTTCCAGGTTTGAGGTGTGCTGACAGATTCTCCGAGCAGGATGAGCCAGTGGCTGAAGTCCAGAGCAGGAGGAGAGCCGAGGTCCAAGTTTCCTGGAATCACGTTGTGACAAGCAGGAAGAGGCTCAGCCCTCCTCTTCCTCTCTGCTCTGCTTGATGCCAGTCCAGCCTCCCTGGGGTGTGGACATCAGAAGAGCTGTCATGATTTACACCTCTTGAGGATTTGCCTCTCCCTGCCGTGGCCAAGGCTTTTCACCTCTCCATGCCTCCATTTTTTCCAGATCTGTGATGCTTTAAGGCATTGCTGTGGTCATCAGAAAAGCTAAGCCTGCGTCACCAGCTGGCAGTTAGGGGGTTTGACACTACAATGCTGTCGTCCTTCTTGCGAGGTTGGGAGCAGATGTGGAGCTCTGGAGCTCCTGTCTTAGATGAAAGGAGAACTAAAGGGCGTATTAGCATGTGGTCTGTGTGAACTAGAAGTGGTCAAATGAAGTTTGGGATTACCTAATGCATGTTTAGCCTTTTCTTATTTACACATCAGGGAAGCATTTTCCTCAGTTTCAGCAAATTAATTTGCAGCCAGCATCCAGCATTCAAAATCACAGTGATGGTGGGAGAAGGTCACGGGCGATGGTGATCACAATCCTAAACAGCAGTGTTTTGACTTTGATTTTGTTTGTGCGTGCTTGGGTACAAACAACCTTTCTGGGTTTTGTAACTGTTCTTTTGAACTTCATCTTTCCATATAAATCTTATTTCTATGTTGTTAGTGGTTCCCATATGAGATCTGACATTTGTTATTTGATACTGGCAGAGGAGAACGAAACCTATTAGCAGAGGCTCATGGGTTCAGCAGAATCCTAGGGAATAAGAGCAGGGCTTGTGAAAAGACCTGAGGATTTAGTGTCACTGTCATCTGCTCGAGCTCTCAAATCTCTTTACTGACCCCTTTCTATCCACAGAATTGTCTGTCTTCAGTTTCCTTGGTTCCAGGTGTATATTCATTGAAGTTGATGACTTAGCCACTTTGTTATACACTAAATCACCCAAGTGCTGAGTGTCCCCCAGGACCCCTTCACAATTCCCTTATGTCTGCTTAGAAAAGATAGGCATAACCTCATGTATTTCTTTTGGAAAGAAGGAAAAAGGAGTTTTACTTAGAGCACGAAACCGCTGTGGTTTGCTTGTCACCTCTTTGCACTGCAGTCCTTCTCACTCCTCTTCAGGAAGGACATCTTGTAGAGGGAAGACATTACTCAGCTGGACTAAAATCTATCAGGAATCCTAGGAAAGGGCTGGGAGCAATGGTCTTCCAGGTCTAGAGCTGAATAACCCTGCTTAAACCAGCCGTGACAAGGGTCCGATCAGCAGCCTTGCCAGAGCATCCACATCTGCACTGAAATACCCAGCCGTGAGAGAGCCTTAAAGATGATCTTCCAGTTTGTGTGTCCCCAGATGAGTGAGGACAGTGAATGGCTGCATCTCATGGAGTCTCCTTGGAGTGCAAAGATCCCTGGTTGCTCCACGAATGCCGAGCTAAGAAAGAGAATTTCCAGCCTGTATTCCCAACACTCTCAGCTTCTCCCTTTTGATTTCTCTTGACCGCGCCGTTCATCTCTGCTTCCTGTCCAAGCTGCTGCATCATGGTTTAAACAGCTGCCACATCCCAGCTGCATCTCGGGGCTGTCTGGGGAGCACAGGGCTCCTCACCCCAACGCCAGCCCCGCTGCCTCAGCGTGACGGGGCCATGGGGTGCAGGTCTGACTGGAGGAGCGGGGCAGGACCACGCCAGACCATCGCCTGCTCTTCCTTCACACTTCACAGTCTGGTGCAGAGATGCCTTTTCTCCTCATTTTTTTTCCTTCTCTTTTTTTTTTTTTCCTTTCCATTGGTTGTTTGGATTAAGGGGCCTTAAAGGGGCCAGGCATTTTTTGTGTTCTCTCATACCCTATAAATAACCAGCACCTCTCCAATGCTCCAGCTCCACCCTTCAGTTGCAGATTCCACTGTCTAACTGCCACCACTCAGCATGGCCTTTCACACTCTTCCTTTCTATTTAATATGGAAATAGTAGTAAAAAAACTTGCTGTCACCAATTCTCCAAGAGGAGGAGGGGGGAAAGGGAGAGAGGTGGGAGACGGGAGGGGAGGACACAACCAGCCAAAAAAAGTATCCAAAGGAATGTTCTTCTCCCTCCCAGGTTTACAGCAATGCCTTTCCATCCAGAGTCATCTGTTTTGTTTTCCTTCTCCCTCAGCCTGAAAGTGCTGCAGCATTATCATGTAATGTTGCTTAATATGACCAAAGGCTTCAGCGAGTCGCCTCACGGACCGCAAGCATAGCCCAGATTCCAAGGCAGCGATGCCTGTGGCGTCTTGTTAGAGCAGAGGACTTGCAGCCCTCTCTGTGTCCCATGAACGGTTGCATGGGGATTTATTTTTTTCCTTTTTTTTTTTTTCTTTTCCCTTTTTTTTTCTTGTTTCCAACTGCATGCTGCCACCCCAAGTGCCGGGCAGAGATTTTGTAACCGCGCTGGCATGTCTGGGAGGTATGTGTGGAATCTTTCAACTGCTTGGTCAGTCCTCTGTGGTTTCCTTTGAGCAACTGCCCACCCTGCCAGCTCCCACCGCCCCTTCCCAAGCCTCCTGACATGCAACTGGTTGCGCCATTCACACCAGAGTTTCACATGACAGTCATTTCCTCTGGGTTTCTTTCCGTTCCTTCCTCCGGGCACATTTCCTGATGCTGGTGAAGGATCAGAGGGTAGTAGCCCTGAAGACTAGAAGCAGTCTTGAAGACCACGGAGCAGACAGAGATAAAGGAAAAGGTCTTACCTACCAAGTGTCCCAATCAAATTTAGGAAGTGAGATGTAAGCCCCACTCAGTGCTAGATGGTGTTAAAAAATCGAGTGAGGGAAGTGGGATACTCTAGTAGATGAAGTTCTGACTTTTTGATCTACCTTAGATATTATTCCATCAGTATTTTATAGTGTCTTGTGATTTTTTTTCCTCACCAGCCATCTATCTCTGAGGCAGGGAACTCATGTTACTCTCATTTTGAGAAGGTAGAGTTGAAACACACAGCTCTGGAGATCAGCCTAGAGCATTGCTGGTTGCCTGGGCTTTCTAGCCCGGTTGGTGCCCACTGGCCAAGGTGATGGGCTGTGGGTACAGTCTCTGATGTGCCAATGGCCACATGGCTCTGTGGGAGATCTGCTGGTGGGTTGTGTTGGCTGTGATTTTGGTAGTAGCTGAGACTACGTGGATGGAAATGGGGACCTGTGGGATGGCATCACACAGTCCTCCTTCCTGAAGCTCAGCCCATGTCCACATTTCAGTTGTGCTTCCTTGGTTGTCTGGACAGTAGAAGAGCCTGACTATGAGACTAATTGTTTTCACCATGGTTTAGCTGTATCCTTAGCCCTGGATACATCCCATTAACATCATTGGCCTAACCAGCATGGCCAGGCCCCCACACTGCTCAGTGGAGCTGCACAGGGAAATTCCTCTAAGGGAAATCCCTCTCGCGTGTCCTCATTAATGTTGTCTGGGTGTGAGGAGTTGCTGTCAGGAGATACCCTTACCTTTATGTTGGCTAAAGGAAGAACATCACTAGATGCCTGGTTTGGAGAGGGCTAAAGGGAATTAAATGCCAGCCAAAGGGATTTATTTGGCAGCATAAGAGCTGCCCTGCTTTCTGCTTGGTGCCACCCCAGTGGGGTTACCTGCTGAGCAAATGGCACCATGTGGTTATTGTTACTACTCGCAATTAAAAGAATTATTAGAAGACAACCCCCAGTGCACTAAAACAAGCAAAGCAGCGAGGCCTGTTCATGCAGTCATAATTTTCAAAACACTTCTATACCTCTTTGTTACTGGATTTTATTATTTTCTGCTGTTTTTCCTTTATAAGAGCTCGATGCTGTTCCACAGAAGTCCCTGCTGTTGCCCAGTGTGTTTCAGCAGATGGGTGAAGCCCTTTCATTCAGGCAGCTCTCTGTGCAGTGAGATCTCTCTGTGCTTTCACCTGTGGTGGTCCTGCAGAGCTCTCTCCCAAATGCTCACACAGCATCCTCTGCAGCCCCCGCAGGGCCCTCTGCCCTGTCTGGTTCCTGTTGCATTAGTGCTTCATGCCTGCACTGCCTCTCCCCTGGGCTGCAGCAGGCACCAGGCAGTCGGGAAGCATTAAGCAATGTTTTTCACTCCCTGAATAAGTAGTGACGAAGCTATGGGCTGCCTTTTGGCTGGGGCACACTCACCCGGCCTTTGGGAGGGATGTGTACATGGTGTGGTCCAGCGCAGGAGCTGTGAGGGGCTGGAGCATCTCATGAGGAGCCAAATGACCTCTGTGTGGAGGGTGTGCAAGCTACTCGCCTCGCAGTGCTGCCAATTTGAATGAGATTTCTAATGACAAAGCCGTGTCTAGCACAGTGACCACCCTGTCTGCCAAATGCCAAGTCCCTGCTCTGAACACTGGGGCTTCACAACAAAAGTTGTAAGTTGGCTTTGTATTTTTTTTTTAATTTTTTTTTTGCATGAGGAAAACTCTTTTTTCCCAAGCTGCCTCATTGGAATTGGCTGGACTTGTTTCATCTGAAACTTTCCCCCCCAAAAAAATATCAGCCTGAGGCAGATACCCAGTGTGGAAAATTTCAACCCAAACAGTTAAAGTTTGGCAGGGTTGTAGGAGATGAATATATGGAGAGTGCTGAGGCCATGCTACCTGTGCTGCTTGGGGAGGTGTTTACATGGGTGTCCTCAGGTGGCTTAGCACGGATCTGGCCTCATGCAGAGATGTAAGAGACATCAGTAAGGGACAGAAACATCTACATTGGGTTGTGGGAGTCTGCATCACTGTTCCTGGTGGGACCCTGCCCGGTCACCTTCATAGAGATGCTGCTGTGAGATGAGCTCACACCTCACTGCCCTCAGGGCAGGGCTGCTCTGGTTGGGATGCTCTGCGGGAAGGATGGGCAACCTGAAGGAGGAAAGAAATCCTCTCCTGCCTCTGGTCCTTCTTGGCAAACTGAGGGTGACCCCAGCTGCTGGCTGGTGGCATTAACCCTTCAGAGCTCACATCCCCAGTGTGCACTTGTATCCCAGTTGTGCCCATGTGCATCTGCTGCACTGGTGAGAAGCTTCTAGCTGGACACCAGGCCACGTGAAAGGTGAGCAGTTGTGTTATGTTCTCTCCATGGCACCAGCATCAAACAGAGCTGTGGGTTTTGCCTGGTGCCCAGGTGGGGCAGGCACTGGGGGGCTGGTGCCAGGGAGTCCCCTTTCTGTGCGAGCTGCTTCCCAAAACCCTCTGACCTTCCACCTCTGCCAGCCCCAGGACTCCTCTTACTCCACTCTTGCTGGAGGGCTCAGAAAGCAGTTTGTGAGCCCAGGGCTGTGTTTTTGGTTCTTGTTGTTGTGTTTTAATGAGGCCTGCAGCCTTCTCGAGGAAGTGTTAAATCACATAAGAACCTGTTTGGGTTGCTCTGTGCATGGGACATTCATTTCCCCCAGGCTGCCTGTGGCAGGACAGGGAGAGATGCTCTGCTCTCCCCTCTGCCTCCCCTCTCAATGCCCCCTTCCGAACAAAACCCAAATGTCTCTTGGAACCAAGTGCCAAGCCAAGCCTTCACCATTCCCTGCCCCTGCCCACCCGTGTGCTGGAGCAGATGCACACTGTCCCCATCACCTCACTGGTGGCCACCAGCCATCCCGTCACCCGCCCCACCAGCCGTGTAGGGACAGCCAGAGGGTAGCGTGTTACTGCCAGACAACCTGAATGATGACTTTGCTTAATTAATCTGGCTTTCCTTCCCCCTCATTCTTTTTTATTTCTGTCCCCAAAGTGTGGCAGGGGACACCAGACACTGTCAGATGTATTGCGCAGGCAGGGTGACATCAGCTCCTTTCCTTTGGGATGGTGTTTCACAGTCCAGCTTCAACTTTTAGGGCCGTTTTTCATTAAAAGTGGCTTTTGAAAATGCGTAAGTAGTAATTTGCTAAATCAGGCCTTGAACTGCTCTGTTCAACAAATTATTACATTATTTTTTTTTTAAAGAATATGTGTAAAGGGAAGCCCAGTTTAGCAAAAAATGGCCAGGTTGGATCAGGCTGGACATTAATTCCAGTTCAGTGTCACCAACATCTTCGTCGTCATGGTTTAGTCATGTCCTCCTTTCCATGTTAATTAAACTGATGTGTCAGTAAGTGGTGTAAGTACAAACATGGGTAGTGTTTGGTTTTTTGCTTTTGCACTGTTGCTTTTGCAACATTTGTTTAGTTTTCATTCAATGCATAAAATATGAAGGGAACAAAAAACTCATGCACATTGTATCATGTAATTAGACGAGCAACCAGATGTTAATTAATATATGAATATAGTTTTTATTTCCAATCGTCTGGCTGTGGTTTGAGCAAACCTATGTCCCGCAGCTGTTGCTACACGAGACACAGGCAGAGCAAAAACAGAGCTAGAGTTCAGCTGCTTTATTCCCAGAGCACAGACTATTACCCCAGCTGAAAGAGGAGATGCTTTTAGGATGTGTTGTCCCCAGACGTGACACAGCAGTGTGACATTCTCCTTCTAGCCAGTGGAGGGCAACAGGGGACACGCTCACAGCCCCATGTACCCACCGACCCGTCTGGGGACCCAGCAGTGCTGGGGCTTTGAAGCCCTACAGAAATACATTCAGGTCTTTCCTTCTGGACATCACAGTCCAGTGGGATTTCTGCTACCAAGCACTGGTTAATTGTACGCCAGCTGTGTGGCTCTTGGATGAGTCTCTGGACGCTGTCAAAACTCAACTGGATGAAGCCTCGAGCGGCCATGCCTTGGCTTTTGAAGTTGGCCCCACTTTGAGGAGATTGGACTGGAGACTTTTTGTGATTCTCTGGTGGCGAGGCAGGTAGTGGGCCACCACAGTCAGCCTTGTGCTGTCAAAGGATTTGATTCTTCTCTGTTTCAACTGGAAGGCCCTTTATAAGCTGATCCAAAATTTCCCATTCCTTTTCTCCAGCTCTCATCCATTGGCAACATGTGGCTGTGCCATGACCAGTCAGTGCACCCAAGCATTCCTCCTCCTCCTCCTTTGTTTCTGTCTGCAGAGGTTCTTGCTAACAGAAGAATTATTTTAATGTCCATCTTTAAGTTAATTTGCATTTTCAAATATTAAAATTAATTCCACTTGTATTACTGTAGCCTTCAAGATCTTTTAATTTCTTTTGACTGATCCCCTAATCTCCTGTGCACTAATAATGCATTTCATTTCATCGGTGGTAATATTGCTGCTGTATTTCCAGTGAGAAATGAGATTGATTACAAGCCTGATCATGGAGGTTCTCTGCTAGTTATAACTCAGTTCCCATCACTCTCTTCTCAGCATAGCCTGTTTTTCTTCTTCCATTACTCATTTCCTTACCTGCTGTATAATTCTTCTACTAATTCCTGTGTTTTCAAGCTTACCTAATAATTACTCATGTCGTGTCGTGGCTAATGCCTCTTGATACCCAAGATAAATTAGATTGTACCACGCTTCTTGTGTCTAGGGAATGAACTGTCTCATTGAAGAAGTACATCAGGTTCATCTCACCCAATTTACAAAACCTGGGGTTGCAGTTTATCCTCCTTGTCTCCATGTCATTAATGATTCCTTCCTTTTAAAAAAAAAAAAGAGTGGGCTCTCTAATGAGATCATTTTCTCTCTCAAAGCTACACCAGCGCCTTGAATATCAGCAAGGAAGGATGATTCAACCTCTTTGACCCATCACATGGTCCACAGATGCATTGACTTTCTCAAGACATCCCATCTTCTGCTAAGTCAAGGCAAAAGCCCATGACTTTCTGTGAATTGCTTGTGCACTGCCTGACGCTCTCACTTGGTCTGTTTTTCCTCCTCTCCTCCCTCCCCACCAGCAGCTGGCGTGAGGAGAATAACAGTGGAATCTCCCACATGGCTGTGGTCTGAGCAGGTTTCCCTCACATTATGTCTAAATAAATATTAATAAGAAAAATAGAATAAGAGCTCATTGACAAATTCAGCAAATATTTGCCTCTACCTTTCCAGCCACCTGGCTCCCGGAGGAAAGTTTTGCCCTTTCTCAGACCAGAGCATTCAGGAAGTAAACACTCGGTTTATTTTCTTGGAGGAGGAGGAAAAAGAAAATAGCATCATGGGGCCTGAAGCCCACATCTCACATTTTGTGTGGCTGAAGGTGACTTCAGACCATTAGCTTGAGCAATGGCTTTTGTCTGTGCCTTCAAGTGCCCGGCTATCACAGAACTGGCCAGGATGGGCTTGAATGATGCCCGTGATTACACCTTGGTGACCTGGAGTGCTTTTCTGCACCCGTGGAGGGACTGTGTATCAAAAAAGCTCCCAGGGAAAAGAGACTGAGTCTTCAAGCCAATCTTTGCACTTGAAAAATTGAAACCCTGGTTTTAACAGCAGCAATGGGGAGAAGGAATAAAGAGAGGAAAAAGCAGGGATGGGAAAGGTGAGAGCTCCCCTGGAGACGTGGTTCAGGCAGCTGTAGCCATGGTTGCTAGCAGAGACCCAGCACGTGGTCTTTGGAGACAAACTACCACCTGGGAGGTGGCTTTTGTGCAAGGCTGCTCAAGGACTTAAAGGGTGCAGGGGCACTGTGACTTGAAAAAGTAGCTTAAAGGGTCAACTCATGTTTGCTTGCTGGATTTCAGCTTATTGGCAGCTTGAGCAGAGGCTGTGTTGGAGGGTGAGAAGGTGAAGTTGAGGAGATTAAGACCAGGCAGTTGTGTTGGTGCAGTGCAGGTTTCCAGTTGACCCTGAACTTTTGGTGGGGGTTATGTTTGTTCCTGCTTTGTTTTTTGGTTTCTGAATAGAAGAGGGGTTTGGGCTGGGGTAAACAAGCAAGGACAAGGAAAAGCAAGGTGATGGGAGGTATGTCAGTGAGTCAGGATATAAAAATAAGTTAATTGTCACCTGATTTCTCTTCTGGTTAATTGGATGCCCTCTGGGAGAGGAAAGCCCATCAGGGGAATTCGTGGGGTTCAGGGCAGTGAATCCCATAAGTCAAACAAACGCTGTGAAAAGGCTTTTCTGGAGAACCACAGAATCCAGTGTCTGGGACATTTTCTGGGTGTTTCTGCTGTTATCTTGTCTTCCAGCTCAGAGGATCTGCACTGCACCAAGAATGATTTAGAGCCGGGGTCTCGGCTGGCACAGATTGCTCCATCCCCACTCATGTCAGCAGAGCTGCTCAGTTTGTGTCAGCAGAGGCTTCGGCTCTGACACTGACACAGCTCTCTCTGTCTCTGTTTCTCTTTCCTCTGAGGAAATGATCTCTTGGTGTGGTCTTGCAGAGGCATAGCAGAAATGATACTTTAATCACTTAGGGTTATTCTCTAGGAGAGAATATGGGACTGTACAAGATGCTGCTCCCCCAGCCCAGCCTCGGCTGCCTCCCTGGCAGGGGCTTTGCTGTGCAGAAAGTGGACAAAAATTGTTCCTGGGATACCACATGGTGGAGTTCCTTAGTCCTCCAAGGACAGAGCAGTGGATCCTGCCGTTTCCTTAACAAGACTAATTATTTATTACAAAGGAGGTTGCAGGAGTCTGGAGTGGAAACTACTCCCCAGGCCAGCTAACTCACACCTAAGCACTCCAGGCTGCTTTCATAGCAGAGCACATGCTGCTGGGAGACTCACAGGAGTGGGACCAAGGCTATTTTATGCATATGTGTGTAAGAGTATGTGTGTGTGTATATATATATATATATGTATAAAAAGTGTGCGCGTGTGTGTATATTTTACTATGTTAAGCTATAAACTGTATGGGTTAGGTATGAATTAGAACCTTATAAAATGTGTTTACTCATTCTGTGTAACTCAAAGCGGGGATTAAACAGTAGGAAAAACTGACTGGGAGAATTTTCCAAGCAGAAAAAGTTTTACAGCTCTCATTGTGAACTTGAGAGGGAGGATTTTTAATTTTTTTTTAAGGTTTTTTTTTAGAACAAGTTTTTTGTGTTTGAATTTTTATGATTATTAAATGAAAGGAAGAGGGAGTGGCTGAAGAAGAGGAATAAATGGAGAAATAGCAGGAGGGCATTCTGGCAGGCAGGGTTCTCCCCACGCACCTGAGCCCCATCCTCCTCTCCATCTCTTGTGACAATGTGCTTTCTGTGCCAGTGGCATCCAGGAGGGCCTCCCCAGGGCATGCCATGCTCCTAAGCAGCTTTTCTCATCTCCTTGAAGGCAACTTTTATGGGGAAAACAGAGTCCCGTAATTCTGCACAGTTGAAGGGAATGGGTGCAGGAAAGTAACGGTAGAAGCAGAGGCAGCAGGGGGGTGAGGCTTCACTGAGCATCTCAGACAGGGGAAGAAGAGAGGGAAGAGTAGAGGGTGGGGATGGACTGAGGTCTTACAGCCTGTTTGCCCTCCTTCTCATAAAGAAAGGCTGGACAAAGCACCAAGGGAATAATCTCCCCACTGTCATGTGAGTCATTGTGGGGCAGTTCCAGCTGAGTGGTGTTCGATAAAGGGTAGGTGCATGCAACCTGGAACCATTTCCTTTCTTATTTCCTTCTCTTCTTGGATACAACTTTCTTTCCGCAGTCTCTTTTTGGTCTCTTCTACCTTCTAGTTCTTGCTGCCTTGGTGAATCATGTGTGCCTCCAGGACTGGTGACTTGTGCACGGTTAGCAGAGCCTGACTCACTCTTCTCCTCTACACGTTATTTCCACAGCCTTAGGAAGGTTGGGGTTTGGTTGTTGGGGTTTGGGTTGGGTTTTCTTTTCCACTTCACTTTATGAACATTTTCCAGGGGGCCAGGGGAAGGGAGGGGAGAAGAGAGACCTGAGAGGGTTCATTGTTTGGGTAATTTTCCTCACTGCTAAATGTCAACCTCCTACACGTGATGCTTAGGATAGGGAGTAGCAGGGCTTCTATTTCAGGCTTTGCAAGGGATGGGAGAGACTCACCTTATCTCCCTAACATGGCCCAAGTGATGTTTGGGTTCTATTTACGGATTTGAAGAAAAGAGGGAAGTGATAACCTCACCATATGAGCTCTGGGTTGGCTACCTGGCACTGGCTTCCCTCGTCAGCACAGATCCTGGAACAGGCCTGGAATCCATTTACCACTTGGCTTAATCCTGCTGTGCTCATTCTGGGAAGCTGTCTTTTGTCATCTGAGTGGTAAGATGTTGCACAGTTGCTGGCGATGACATATCTCCAACTAACCATCCCAGAGCCATCGGTGATCCTGGGGATGGGAAGCATGCCCACATACTTTGCTTTGCCAAGGACATCTAGGAGTCAAACAACTGTTCCCACCATAGATGGCCTTTGGTGAGATGGATTCCCAGGGGACATCGTGCATCAGAGCTGTTCTAGCTACTAACATCTTCCCTTGCCTGTGGATGCCAGGGCTGATTTGTCTTGGTTTCTGGGAAACATGAATTAAAATTCGGAGCAGAAGGCGTTCCTTCCATGCCAGCATCCTGCTGTGTGCTGATGGCAGGTATCCTGGAGTTTGCTCACTGATAAAAAAGGGTTAATAGCTTTTCAGAGATGAAAGCCAGCTATTAGTGGTTAGAGATCTGGACTGGGGCTCTGGGTTATAGCCTCAAATTTGCCTTTTGCCTGCTACCTTGAAAAAGTCATTTCCTTTCTTTGCATCCCTGCTCCTTTGCCTGCTGCCTCTCCCGATGCTGCAGCTCACGCTTGGCCAGGGGACACAAATGCTGCCACATTGTTGGAGGTATTAATGGCCTTGAAGTGCATTGAAGTCCTGGGTGTCAGACGCCTTGTTGACACATGGTTTTGTTTCCTCAAGGAAACAAAATCAGCTCAATTTAAGAAATCAGAGACTGTGTTCTGTCCTTGTGAGCAGCAGGACTGCGGTGGCGTGGGAGATCCTGTCTCTCCTTGTAGTCTCAGTGGGAAAGGTGGAGTGATTGCCAATATGATGATGGATGCTGAAGTAGACTCCTCATGGCTGAGAGATTCCCAGCTCTTTCTCCTCCTCACTAACTTGTGTCTTCTAGTGATTCGGAACTGTGAAGAAAAACGTTAACTTCATTGTGGGGAAATCAATAAGTGAATGATTCATTAGCTGAGTTAAGCAAGCTGTTGTGAATATACTCTAGTAATCCAGGTAATTCCATGTTCCTTGTCGACTCTTGCATGTTAGTCCTGACCGAGTGGGTGTTTTCTAGCTTCTGAGTTTGGTCAGATAATTGCTTCTTTTCTCAGTTTTATCCTGATGTTGCAGTTGGCTTCTCTTGCGATACCTGCTTGGATAAATGGAGAGTTATGAGAAGAGGCAGAGTCAAATGACATGCTTTCTAGTCTGAATCCAAGGTAACTGAATATATCTACAAAAATATTTAGAACTTGCTGTGTTTGCACAAGTTTTAACCTTTGTCCTGCAAGCATGTACATTAGTTTATCTGGCACACAAGTGTAATGGAACAACTCACATGAATAAAGCTAAACATGTGTAAATGTTTGCAAGATATGGGTCAATAATTCTTTGGAAATCATAGCAAACCAACTCTCTATTTTCTTATGCAGTGATATTCTCCTATCCCTCTTAGACAAGTGCTCTGAAATATCTGTAATAATCATTATGGTATAGTTGTTCCAAATAGCTCACAGCCAGGATGCAGAAACTCAGCTAGTGTAAATTGTTATTGTTCCATTGACTTCAAGGGAGCTACAGGAGATTTTATGAACTGAGGATCTGCCCCCACATTCTCAAATGTCCAAAACTGCATATTAGGGCCAAACAAGAGGTCTGCTTCCATGTGGGTCCCTCCATCAGGACCAATTTTCGTTAAGTGTTCGTTGGCTAACAGGCTGTGGATCTGGCTGCAGTGGTGTGTGCTGGGCCCTTCGGATTATACTGGTCCAAAGTCTTATCACTAATTCAGCAGTATCTACATGTATTGCCTCTATTTAGAACAAAGGGAACCAAACAATATTTTATTTAATGTGGTTGCCACTATAGGTAGTGGTTTGGTCTACTTTCCAGCACTGAGCCATGAAGTGTAAGAAGGGACGAGGAGCAGGGTCAGGCAGCAGTGGCGATACAGAAGAAATTGGCTGGTCTAAGAAGTCAAATAATTCTACTTTCCCAATAAGTGCAAGGAGAAGTGAAGCACAGACCAGCTGATGGCTTTTCAGCATAAGTTTGCATTAATTTGATTTGACAAACCAGTGTGTATAATGATGTTTTTAGCAATAAATTGCACGCTGAGTTTCTTTCTAGGAAATGTTCTTTCCCTCTCCTGCTAATCTGGCATTTGCATGTGTGCATGAGGCTTGATCTCCAGTGGGTGCAAGTCAGCCAGCAGGGTTCTGTGGGGCATTAAACTACTGGAGTATCTGGTCATAAAGACATGAAAATAAAGGTAAGAGACTGCTCAGTAGAGCTGGAAATGAAGGACCTGACCCTGTTGTTTGGCAGGTCTCCTCTGCGTTCTTCATAGACCATCATGCAGGAGGCAGATGAGGAAGTTTGTGTGTCAGACACGTTGTAGGTGTATCACCAGGGCCTGTTTGGGCTGGCCAGAATCACCTTGTCATGGACCTTTCTTTAGGAAGGATCCCGGAATTTGTCTTCTGACATGGCTCATGGTGAAAGCTGCTTCCTCTCAAGTTTAGTCATCTTAATTCCAGCAGAAGATGGAGCCTCTCAGTGTTCTAGACTGGTGAAGCTCAGGTCCTTGGTGTCATCTTTGCATCTAAAATTTGGGAGTAATTTTTGGACAGTAGCTTGTTCCCCTAGGAACCACAAGAGTGCAGTAGCTTTGTGAGTTTAAGAAGAAAGAGGTCATGGTACAGGTTTTGTTGCCATCTCTGATGTATCTGACACATCAGCTTATGGTGTACAAGAGTGACTCTGAGGCTGTAGCAGGGCTGGTGGGATTCCTGGTGAACATAAGGCTCTGTGCAGTCCCTGGATCTGCTACAGACTGCTGACTATGGACCTTGGGGACCACCAAGTGGTCTGGACCACTCATCCATCGTTTAGAAATGTCTAATTTAAAAGAAGCTAAAAATTAAAGGAAAGCAAGAATGAGGGTGGGAACTAGATCTGTGGTGATGAGAGTGAGAATTAGATCTGTGGTGATGGACAAAATCTTCTGCCAGACACGAAGTATCTGAGGACAAAGCTCATGTCTTTGCTTTGTGTCTGCACAACTCCCAGCACGAATGGGTTCCCACTTCGCCTTGAAATCAAGTAACTATTTTAACATACTGCAGAGCCCAAAACAAACTCCGAGGGAATAGATAGATTCACTTGGACTCTCCACCATGCTAATGTGAATACGTGGCTTTGAGATTGGAACTGGCTCGTGCCTGGCTGGCTCCAAGCATAGCAGAGTCAGCTTGTGTCTGGTGGTGGGTGACCCTTAGCAACCCAGTGAACCTTGAGAAATACTGGAGGGCTCACAGCACTGAATGAAATGCATTAATTCTCACTCTACTCCAGCAGCATACTGCCTTGGGGGAGATGGAGGAGGTGATGCCTTTTTACATGAGTTGAAGCAGTTTTTCTGAGGTCTTGGATATTGACTGTGAAAGAACTGTGATAAGCAGTCTGTGCAGAGCTCAGGTGAAGGAGCAGTGAGTCCTACTGATGACTCACTGAAGAATGCACTCATGATTAGCCTTGTGCATCATGTTTTTAGAACATTGCAGCTCATCCAGATTAACATTCCTTCTGTTCGACTGGCTGCTTTTAATAAGAACAGTGCAAGACAGCCCATGCTTCTGTTCCACATGGTCACTCTGAATGCAGGAACTTCTAGCCACAGAGCACACCAGCAAAGCCATCCAAGGAGCTTCTGTGGCACTGGAATGCAACTTCTGCTCTTAGCTCAGCTAAGGCATTGCTCCTTAAATTTAACCATCTACAAATGTAGTCTTGCATCAGCAGAGGAACTGGGAAGCCCAGAGGGGAGCTCTTCATCATTATTGATGTATCTAGTAGCATATAGACAAAGCAAATTCCCCCAACATTCATAACTTAGGCAAGGTGAAGTCATTCAGAAGAGTCTTGCAGTTTGCACCTTTGCACAGGTTGTCAAGTGAGGCACAAACTGTTCTGTTTTCTGTTTCAGCCTAGACAACACGTGCTGAGCCAGAGGGATTCCTGATGGATGTGTCTTTGTGAAAAGTCATGACAAAAATTATTCCAGAGGCTGCAGAGATTTTGGGCATGGGGCTTAGGCTCCCATCTAACACAAGAGGCTGGTGTGCATGAATACTCCCAGAATCTGGGCAGAATATTTTTTAGTAATAACTAGGCCTTTTTATTTCTTTTCTAATCTGGCAAGTCATGTAGGGAAGGAGGTATTGACATCCTTCCACCTGGATCGGTAGGGACGGCTTGCTTTTAATGATGTAGGCAGGGAGACAGACCATCTGCTGATGTAAATCAGAACAGCTCCATCGCCTAAAGTTATGTTACACTAATTTAAATCAGCCCATCATCTCCAAGACAAACCACCTTTCACTGCCTTCCCCCACCAAGTGCCAGATCCAAAGCACATTAAACCCAGGTACAAGCTTGTTGTGGAGGAACCACCCTGCAAGCCTGCGCTCCCCATCTACCCATCCAAAAACCTGGTCCAAGCCTTCTGCTCACAGCCCCCCTCTGGACCTCCCCTCCTTGGAGGCAGAGCCCTGGAGGAAGAAGAGGGTGGGACAAAGACCCCCAAAAGGTGACAAACTTGGAGGGCTGAGCATGCCATTTGTTTCCTCGTTTCAGGAACCAAAACCTGGCAAGAGCGAGGTGGAGTAAGGGCTCTTTTTCCATCTGCTTTGCTGGCATTGCTCCGGAGGTCACTGCCGGGGACACAGGTCCTCGCTGGGCCCCATCTGCCTTCCCCGGGCTCCCTCATTTATGCCCATTTGGGCCTCTGACATTCTACTCTGTTTTTTTTCCCTTGAAAATGGATCAGGAATTGGGAGCTGCTGCGCAGGAACGCGCCTGTTCCCCATTACAGCTCCACCGAGGCTGTAACACGATCGTGCCTGCTCCATACCCACACAGATATTTATTTATCCATACAGGCTTTCTCCTTGTTTTCATTAAGTTAGGCAGAAAAGGTTAATCTTTCTTCTGCTAAAGCTTCAAAACCAACCAAGCTAAATAAAATATGATTTCTTTAATTTCTTTTTTAAAGGACACTCTCTCTCTTCTCCCCCCCTTAAGTACCAGAATGAGGTCACCGTCAGAGATGCCACAAGAGTAAATTGAAAACAGGTTGAAAAAAAGCAAAAGGGAGAAAGACAGAGAGAGAAAACCACAATCAGAAGAAAGTGACTGGTAACGTTGCAGGGTTGGTTTCATCCAGTCTAGTAAAGAAGCTGTCAAGACAGTGACATTGGTGCCTTCCTGCTTTCCCCTCCATGCTCTTTCTAGGAATCTCGAAGGTGAATCGCAGCAGGGAGATCTCTTCTTGTCTTGGTTTCCACTTTGGTTTGCACTGCCTGGATTCTGTCCGTGCTGCTCTCGGCACAGGAACATAGGCTGAAAATGTGGGAACACCTGTGAGGGTCCCAAAGCTTTCTCTTGTTCCTCTATCCTCCTGGAGGCTCCCAGCCTCAGTCTCTTGTTTAGTCTGGATTCACTGCAGTAGCTCCTGTTGTCTTCGGTGGGATGGTTGGTGGGTGATTCATCCTGCCTGCCGTCCGCAGCCGCTGGGCGCTGGCATGGGTCACGCTGGAAGGACTGAGGCAGACCAAGACTGTTGGATGCTGTGAGTGAGCAGTCTGAGCCTGCTCCCATCCATTCTTGTTCCCCCATCCCCATTCCAGGTTGTTGGCTGGCGACATTCAAACCCCGCCTGGATGCGTTCCTGTGTGATGGACTCTAGGTGACCCTGCTCTGGCAGGGGGGTTGGACTGGATGAGCTTTCAAGGTCCCTTCCAACCCCTAGGATTCTGGGATTCTGTGATTCTGTGATTCTGTGATTCCTGTCCATCTGAGCCTCCTGCCACTAGAAATGTGCTCACCTGAGAGCAGGTTGCCAGCTCAGCCTTGGAGACAGGCAGCTAAGTTGGGGACTGTCTCCTCCTTCAGACCAGACATCAAGTTGGGTTCCCAGGTGACTACCCCAGAGCCATCCCCCGTGGCTTGACCTACATGCCTTGGTGTGGCCAGAGCTGGTGTGACCAGAAGTGTGCAAACCTTCACAAAATGGGACAAACCCCCCTGCAAGCTCCAAGCGTGCTGTTCTTTTCCTCTGTTTTAGGGAGAGCTCTGACTCACCACAACACCAGAATCTGTGTAAGATAGATGTTTACAAACCAAGAAGAGAAGGTTTGCCAAACTCGACAGCCGTGTCTGCGGAAGAGGACGTGGCAGTAGCAAGGGATTGCACTGGAGAGAGAAGGAAAATGCCAGCTGGAGGGAGCTGCATCTTCCTGGCAGTCATTAGTCGAGCAGAGACTGATTTTCAGAAGCTGCCTGGGGACTTGGATGGTTTGGGGCAGAGCAGTCCTGGGAAGGCAGTGGCATGGAAATGAGGTGGAAGAGAGTCTTGCAGGGATTTGGTGCACAGTTCAGTGTACCCACATCCCTTTGCTGAGCACAGTTGCTCCGTTACCTGTAACCAGCGTGCAGCAGGCACTGTCTTTTGCTCTGTACACAGCACTTACCATAGTGGTGTTGAGCTCTGGCCTGGATTTTTTGCTGCTGAGAAGTGAACACAGGTGAGGCATCCTCACAGGAGCTGGTCATTTGTCCTTGATATCTGTAACAGCTTATTGCTTTATTTAGTGTGACATCAATTATTTATTACTATTAATGAAGGACACAGATGGCTGTCTAGTCAATAAAATATCTCCTACTCCACAGAGATGATCTACTTAGCTATCATTTACTCTGCAGAGAACCTTTGGATTCTTTCTGAAATTTAATAACGTGAGCAAAGATACTACAGCAATCTAGAAGGTTTGTGCTTCAGGGCTGCTTTGGGAGCCTGAAATCCTTCTTCATATTTGCTGGCAGGGTGTGTGAGAACACAGGTCCAGACAGGAAAGAGAAGCCCCTTTGCTTTCAATCATGAGCTACTTATCCATATAATCCCTTTTATAAAGTGATCAAACTCCTTCTTAAAAGACAGTTATGTTACTTGCCCTTCTCAGGAGCAGACTGTTTATTCATATCCAATATACTTTCTTTTGCCATTACTGCCCATTAGCCTAAATATTTATTTTCCATCTGAGTGCCTGCCCTGTTGATGTATTCACAGATTCATGTGTCTCTGCTTGGCCTTTTTATGTCTCTGCTTGTATGGTGAACTTGTGCATTTGATTTCCCCGTGCAGTCTGCTCGCCTGCTTCTCCCCTGCCTTGTTCATAAGCACAGCTCAGCAATACTATTCCCCGTGCTCTCACCATTGCCTTGTGCATTCAGGTTGGTATTCCTCCATTGCTACAGCATCCCAAGACCACTTTTAGTTTGTAGGGCAACATGAGTGGCCCATCATCCTCTTGCAATGCCCAAAAATGCACTTGTTTCCTTCATGTCTAACTCTAGTTATTAACTTGTTTTCTGGTCCTAGGGAAGGCTTAGGAAACGTCATTTCAGCTGCTCTCAGAGCACTGTGGACTGAACAAAGAGAGACTTCTCTCATGTGAGATGAACAAATAAAGTCGCTGTGCTCTCAGATTCACCCAGGGGAGAGCACAAAAAGCAGCTCCCTGTGTTCGTGGGAGATTGACAGCTCTGGGCAGTCGGTTCATCCCTGCAGGGTCCCTTATAGACCCCGTGTTTGCTCCCTGGTCCCTGCAGTCTGGCACCACCATGATCTCACTGCTGCTTATACAGGTGCAGAGAGACTCCCAGCCTTGAGGTTGAGGTTTCAGCACCTGCACTAGCATCTGTTTTGCTATTTTCATAACAACTTCTTTGCTTTTGTTTGATTGTAGCAGGACCAACAAGAGGGAAAAGTTCCCCATAGGCTCAGGGTTGAACACAAAGCACCCTTTTGCTGTAGGGATTTTATTGCAAGGGTTTTGGCTTAAGCCAAGGTGACATGGCATTGGCAGACACTGAGAGCTTCATTTCCTCTGGTGCAGGGGGACAACAACTCACTCCACACCTAGGCAGGTCTGATCAGCCTCCATGGCAAACCAGACCATTGTGTGATGCAGCTGCCACTGCGTTTCAGGGCATTGCTCACTGCCAGCCTGCTCCTCTCCCCTCAAAGCTACCCAGAAAGGTGATCACTGAGAATTAGTGGATGTGTTAAGGAGAGATATCTGAGCAATTTTAATACACACTTTAATTCAGTGGTTGCATATGATGTTTTCCATCCCATTTCCAGTCTCCCACAAGTCTGGTTCCACCCTCTTCACTCCCTCTCTCAGCCCCGTGTTTTCCTCTCCTGTCTCATCTCTTGTTCTCCCTGGCACAGGTGTCCTCACTGGTGCTTCCCATGCTCGTGCACTGCCAGTCCACGTTTCCCCCTGGACTTTCCCAGTTCCTCATCACAGTCTCTCTGCCCACCTACTGTCTTTGCTACCCCTCACTGGCTGCCTCTCAACCCTGAGTGCTCTGGAGGAAGGTGTGAGATCCCACAGCAGGCACCCAGGGGGTGATCTGTCCCCCCACAAAGTTTCCTCCTGATCAGAAGTTGGTTGCTTGAGATCTGAAAAGACTTAAAAGCTCTTGCTCTAGTCCAGCAACAGAGTCTGATCCTGCTTCTTCATTGTGTGTTTGTGATTCATCTGCTTTGTAATTCACAGCAGTGTCTGTGCTCAATGACTTCTGGTGACAGGGAGTTCCCTGATCCAACCCGACAGCATATGAAAAGGGACAGAAATGAAAGTTGGAAAGGAGCAATAACGTTTTGTTTGTTTGTTTAAACCAGAAACCCGGAGCTAAGGGCCTTGCTCAAGGCCATTCAGCATTTGTGACTTCCAAGCAGGGATTTTACTGCTGCCAACCCAACCTGCCCGTTGAGCTGACTTGGGGACTGGCACAGACCTGGGGCTGGAGACTGGGTTCAGCTACAGAGACCAGTGACAGAGCTGCCTGAAAAAAGTTTGGAAAGAACAAGTCGTGCTGGGAGCATTAAAATGAATAATTAAGGCTTGGATTCCTTTAGGGAGGAAAAGAATTTATTGCTGCTCTTTTCTCTAGCCAAGGGGGACATTTGTTACTGGGTTGTGTGTTTTGAGACAAGACGTGAATGCAGGTGGGGGGGCTGGGAGGGGTGGGATTTTCAGTTGTACCTGGCTAATCCAACCACACAGTGAGGTGTTCAGGGCTGGTTATACCACTGGGTTATTTCTTACGGTCTATACCAAGAACCTAGACTTGTGCTTCATTTCAGTAGTCCTCAGTCACTTCTGCTTTTAGAAAAGGAAAGAAAGAAAAGTGCTGAGGAGGGAATTCTCCTCCTCCCTCTGCTGCGGTGTCTTGACATTTACACATGCACAAGGTACCCAGCACTGCAATCTAGGACCAGGTTTGCTTATCCCAGCATAACTCTATCAGTTGCATCAGCCTTTTCTTTGATTCCCATCAGTGGGAGTTGGGGCACAAGCAGGGCAGCTGCTCTGGTTTTTTCTCTGCTTGGTACCTTGGGCTTTCAGTTACACTGATGCAGAATGCAAATTGAATGCAGTCAGCTCTGACTGATAGACAGCCTGGCCATGGCAAGCAGACAGGTTGCAGTGGATATTCAAGCCCAAAAAGCTTAATAAATGGAGCATTTTCAATTTCAGCTGGGTCATGATCTAAGCGTTTAATAAGCTTTATAAACCAAAAGACCAAAAAGAACTTTTTTTTTTAGCATTTTTAATTAGGTTTTTTTTTCTTCGAATGCTTGTAAAGGGGTGAGTGTTCTTCAGCACAGCTGAAGGAGCTCCAGTCAGAGCTCCAGGAGCTGGCAGAGTGCACACGAAAGGGAATGCAAAGCTACTGATTTTCACTGAATGAAATAAAAAACCCCCACCAAACCCAACCCAGCACATCGAGAGCAATTCCATCCATGCTCTAAAAATCTCTGCTTTCCCAATAATCTCACATAGCAGAAACATATTTCACTGTGACAGGTGATTTTTCAAAAAAAAATAAGAAATGTCCCTTTAAGAACTGAATGTGCAGTTAGGGCAGGAGAGCCCTACTTCATCAGGCTTCCAGCTCTTCTGGGGACCTGCAGCCTGTCCTTGGATGGTAGTCCCTGTGTAGGGCTCACAGTGAGTCCACACATTGTCTGGGTGCTCCCTGGGTGCACCCTTCTGCTGTCCAAGCCATGACTTAGCATTGGCTCCCGTTTCTGCACTGGGTCCCTGTTACAGCTGGTGGCCCAAGGGTGTTTTCTGCTTGCTTTGTCCATAGGCAATATTCTCTATATAGTCTTGGGGCCTTCCCTACCAGCCCCAACCAGCAAGGCTTTGCTGGTTGCCTGTGCTGTGTAGCCTCCTTCCTGTGGTGTTTTTTAAATGCTCAGCAATAATTTTGCTCCTGTATTGATGTTTCAGTCTTGCTCATCTCTTTGCTCTCCAGGAGAATCCTTGAGCTTTGCGGATGATTTGCTCTCTGGCCTTGCAACATCCTGTGTGGCAGCGGGTAGGAGCCATGGAGATGTCCCTGAAACCAGCATCTACTCAGTCATTTTCAAGTGCCTGGAACCAGATGGTCTGTACAAGTAAGGAAAGATATGGTGAGGTGCTGGGGGCCAAGGGGGGGATCTCCAGTGCTGTTATTTAATTGCTATTAACCTTTTTGGTTGGTACTATGTTACACCAGACACTGGACAAATCACAGAATCACAGAATCACAGACTCCTAGGGGTTGGAAGGGACCTCGAAAGCTCATCCAGTCCAACCCCCCTGCCAGAGCAGGGTCACCTAGAGTCCATCACACAGGAACGCATCCAGGCGGGTTTGAATGTCTCCAGCCAAGGAGACTCCACAGCCTCTCTGGGCAGCCTGGTCCAGTGCTCTGGCACTCTCACAGGAAAGAAGTTCTTCCTGAAATGTGATGGGTGTTGTTTGTGTAAGTTGCTGTTTATATTAGGACACAAATACCAGATCAGAGGGAGACCAAATCCATCTGCCCCCTGCTCAGTTGCTTCTGCAGGGATGCTTGGCCATGGCAGTGCTGATGTTCTTGTTCACATGGAATGGTTTGGGCTGGAAGGGACCTTAAAGATCATCCAGTCTCAACCCCTCTGCCACGGGCAGGGACACTTCCCACCCGGCCAGGTTGCTCCAAGCCCCATCCAACCTGGCCCTTAACTCTTCTAGGGAGGTGGCATCCACAACCTCTCTGGGTAACCTGGACCAGTGTCTTACTAAGATATTTAACAGTGTCTTCTGAGATATCTTTGAGAACATGTGATGGGATTTTCTGTTTGAATCCTGTGGAGTAATTAGTGTCCAAAGCAACGGGATAATTTCAGGATCTGAATGTTAACTTCTCCTTCAGTATCATTTGGAGGGGGTCTGGGCTTTCCAGCTTGGTTTGTCAGCCAGAACATCCTCAGTCTTGAGGTGGATATCAGGAGTCAGGACAGTAAGAGAAAAAAAGAGGAAAAAAGCAAGGAGGCAGAGGAGAGACAGAGTAAGCAGGAGAGAAACACCCAGGGCTTAATGTCAGAGCGACTGTAATAATTAAAACACATTTTGCAGTGAGTAATGAAACTTTTTATGGGACCACAAAAGCATTTAAAGCAAGAGCTGGCAAATGGTCTGTCAGAGAGAACTTATAAAGATCTTGATTAATACTTTCCCTTTGCCTCCCACTCCACCTCCCCCCAGTTAAGTATGTTGACAGCCTCTGAAGGAGGAGAAGCCTTTATATTACACATCTCCTGAGCAGGACTGTGTCCAGGAGCGGGCTCCAAGTGATACCTCTTGCCATTTAATAATTTTAAATGTTTTCTCGTTAAATATATATAACACATAACTATAATTATGAATATCTCTCGGAACTGGGCTGCTCTGAGAAGGTGCCAGGGAGAGGCTGGAGCAACTGCAGAGCTCACTAATAACACACCACCCATAAAATTGTCTGGTTGTGAGCTCTCAGTCGTTGGGCTTATGGCCACCAGGGGCACTGGGAGAGGGAGGATCCATTGGTTTGGATGAGGAGGCTTCTTCTGAGGTGAATGCACGGAGCTGGGAGCCAGAAGGTCTGGCTCTTGGGCAGCCTGGGCTGCCAAATCATCTTCCCCATCTGCTGGGCAGGGATAATTGCACTCACTCGTGGTTTTAGGGGTTCTGTAATCTAATTCCTGATGTTTTGGGTGGAAGGCCGAAGGCTTTGTCTAGAGTTTTGTCATCCCCTTGGTCAAAGCCAGGCTTCTGCTTCACAGTCATGAGGCACGTTGCCATGGAGGGGGTCAGCAGAGTCAGCAATGCCCCATGTCCTGGGGGATGGCCATGGGCAGCTCCTGCTCTCAGAGGGTGCCCCTGCATGAGGAACATTAGGTTTTTGTCAGCCAGCAGGCAGCAGTCCCCTGGCATCGAGGAGCTTTGAACCTCACCCTCTGCAGGGCCAGGCTCTGGGGTGACGCACAGTGTTGGCTCCATCCTGTAGCTAATGCTTAGCAGGGCTTGGCATGCTGTTCCCAGGGCTGTGCACACTTAAGCACACATGTATGGACACATGTTCATGTTGGCACCTGTGGAGCACAGACCCAGACTCCTGGGCATCAAAAAAATGTGTGTGCACACACACTACAGCACCCCTTGCTCAGCATCTGCTGCTGCATGCCCAGCACACCGGTGGGGATCCATGCACCCACTGTGCAAGGTGTTTGCAGGGCCACGTCCCTTGCACACCCAGCACACACACATTTGCTCCAACCTGGGACCTAATCAGTCTGTGTTTACTGAGCATCTGTGCATTCTCACCTGCATAGGCACACACATTAAATACTCCTCTGTTCGGGTGTCCATACAGTTGCAACACAGCATGAAGAAAGCCAGAACAGTGAGATGGGAGGCTGACACTCTCTTCTGAGCCCACACAGATGTAACAACGACTACAGAAACACGGGCATGGAGTCATTTCTTAAACTGAATTTCTTCTGCTTGTTTCATTTGTTACTGTGGAGAAACAGCTATCTTGGAAGGCTCCAGCCTGGGTATAATCCTGATTATGGCCACTCGACAGGGACCTGCACCTTTCTCTAGGCTGTTAGGGAAGCACACAGAGCCTGCAGCATCAGGGCTCTTCAAATCGAGTGCGTCTACTTGTTCAGTAGTCTGAGGGTGTCATGTAAACCGAGAGAGGGGACTGTGAGATCACGGGAGTCTCTTCTGCTCTGTAAATGTGTCAGACTTCCTGTCCCTTCTCTCTCTAGTGCCTAGGGCAATTACACTCTGCTGTTGACCAGTTGTTTGGAGTGTAACCAGCCTGAGATCAAAGCTGGGCTTGAGTATGAAAAACAAAACCAAGAAATACTCTACAAGCAAACAAATAAAAAAAGTCTGATTGATTCCTCTGCTTTTCAGACTGCTGTAATTTCAAAAGATAAACTAACAAAAGGAGAACTAATTTCTTTGTTCTTTGCAATGAAAATATGTTACCTTTTCTTTTCCCTGCCTGTAGGACCCTGGGGTTGAGATGCTGGTCCCTGCACAGGGGGTTTTCAGAGAGAAAGTAGTTCATGTCCACAAAGATGTGTGTGCTGTGTAGGCTCACGTACATGCATGGACACTCCTGCCAGTCTGTCAGACACTGGTGCCCATGGTGGGGATCCATGCTGCAGTCATGTCAATGTGCTCGCCTGCACGCACAGGGATGCTGAGGGATGGTCCTTGAAGACTCTCAAGCTTGATTGAAGCTTTTAAAAAACAAGTCTTCTAATTCTTGCAAAATGCATCACAGGAGAGGGGATTATTCTCCCCTGAGGTTAGCTAGACCAGAGCAGTCTGTCAAGCTTCCTTCTGGGTGGGTCTGGAAGAAGGTGGGGTGAGGAAGGCAGAGGGAGAGATGTCTACATGTCTGTTAAGAGCTTGTCTTGCATGGATCAGCCAGTCTGGACAGCTGTTAATGCCAATTGGACTGATGGTTTGGGAGCTTGGGAGCAAACAAACCAAGCAGCAGTCAAGAGCAAGAGCTCTGGCTTGTGTCAGAAGTCAAACTCAGCCTGGAGGACTGAGCTTACATTGTTCATGGCCCTTATACAGCTCAGCACCCTACAAACCCAGCCGATCTCTTTGCTGCAGAGTCAGGAGCTTCCCCTGTGGATCCCACAGCCTCCCTGAGCCTTCAGCCCAGCTCATCCATCTCACTAGCTCATCCATCTGAGCTGCTCACCCCGTGGTTCCTTGAGTGCCTGGGGATGCCTCTTCGCTGAGCTGTACCTGATAGGCTGCCGGAGAGCAGCTTTGCCAGCCCAGCACGTTCATTTCAGATACTTGGGGAGACACCAAGTATCCCTCAGCCAAAAAGGGAAATTTTGGAAAGGGAAATGAAAACCCCCTCCAGCTCCTCAATGGAGCTACAGTGCAAACACACCAACTTCTTCCCTGCGCCACAGATACTATAATTGTAGATTAGATTAAATCCCAATGTTTCACTTTATTTACATTCCTGACCTAGCCTATTCATTTCCGGTGTTTGTGCCAAGAATCAGCACAAAATTTACTGGAAATAATATGGAAGTCATCAGGATCCCTTCCAGAGCCTTTCCTTGGAGTGTGTTCATGTGCTGAGAAGGAGCCTCGAATTTGCATTCCGTTTGCTGGCTCAGACAGGGTTTCCCCAGGGTGATCCTGAACCAGACCAAAGGCTCTGGGAGGGTGTGTTTCAGGAGTGTTGGAAAAGTGGAAACCGCTTCCTAGGGGATGAAGATCAAGCAATGCCATAGAAAGGGAATCAGATAGACCTCAGGATGACAACACAAAGCTCCCATCCACAGCCAAGACCCAGCAAGACTTACCCAACCAGTGTCAACCCCTGTAGGGTCTGGAGGCCATCACCAGCCTTAGCCTCTGCCATCACCTGCTGGCCAACAGTGACCACACTTCATCAGCAGTGAGCTTGAGGAGAGAGGCACCGGTGTTGAGTAGGGGGAACCCATCGTAGCACTGATAGACAGCGAATGCAGTTGAGCAAGCTGAATGTGCTAGAGGAGCTGGCCCAGAAAAAGGCTGATTAATGTTGACTGACCTCTGCCTTATGCAGAGCTGGGATGAAAAGTGGAATGGAAACCCTTGGTGCTCAAGAGTGTGCTAGAGCTGGCAGCAGTCCGCTGCTCCTTGTGTGATACTAATTGTTATTGTTGGTCTTCCGTCAGGAAGACACGTGAATGAGCACTGGAGCAATCGGAGACAGATCCCAAATAGTTCAGTGGCATGGGTTAAAACACATCTGTTACAGCCCTTGGCTGAGTCCCCTGTGTGCACAGGAGCTGTGCTGCTTCATTGAATCCACCTCGTCTCTTCCACGTGCTTCCCGAAGCGCAGTGGTGTATGGCTGGAGTTTCTCCTCAGGCATTCCTGGCTTGCGGAAGCTCAAACGAGGCAAGTCAGGAGTTGAGCAAGTGTTTGCTAAATCCCAGGCCTGTCCTCATCCTTCCTCAGCAGTTTAGGGTTGCTTCAGAACCAGGCTACCCAAGTGCTGGCATGGATGTGTTTTTGCTGAAGTCAGTCCAGCACAAAGCTCTGTGCAAAGATCACTGCAGTGGAGGTGGGTCGGCCCCATGAAAGATGGTCTGTACAAGGAGCTCAGGTGCTCAGCAGAGGAAGGAGATCATCTCTCTTTCTCCTGATATTAATGAAGTCCCGTGCATGGAGGAAGGTTGGGCTTCCGTCAAAGTTTCCAGCATTAGAAGAGTACATGTATAGAAGCCATGGAAAAGCCATTCATGCTTTCTTCATGGCCAGTCAAGGTGCTGGAGGCTCTTCCCAACTTCTGTTCTACTGAGTGGTGTAAGCCAATCACTTTGTCTCACTTTGATCTTCATCTGTTTGGTTGTCCCCTCTATGAGCTCAGGTTATGAACTGTCTCTCGCTATCTCTGTACAGCCCAGCCCGTGTGACTCAGATCAGGGGCTCCAGCTGCTGCTGCAATGTTGCTATACCAGCTATTGGCATCGTCCTTCTAAAAGTTGGGTTTGTGTCTAAATCCTGCTTCAGATCTGCCACCAGCATTCAGCCTCCTGGGACAGATCTGGAGTCAGGAGGTGCCTTTCCACTGACCTCAGAGGAACCTTCTTCCCTAGTATCTGCCAAGTGTATGAGCATCTCCCTCCTTTTCACTGGAAAGACCAGGTTATCCTCCCCAGATTCCGTGTTTGTTTTATCTTGTAGGGCAGAAATAGGTTTTTATCCTTGTTGGCTGTGTCCTAGCTAGGGAAACTGAGTCAGGGAGATGTGATATGACATGCCTGAAGCTCTTCAGTGGGCTGGAGCTTAGCAGAGCGAGGGGATGCCCTTGCTTGTTTTTCACATAAGCCTCACTTCAGAAGAGCACTTAAGAGAATTGCTTTGATTAAGCAATGCCTCCTGCACTAAAAATGTGGTCTTCTCTTCCTAATGTCCTCCAGGCAGTCTGGGACCCAGGTACCCGAGAGCTTGCATCAAGGAAGCCATGGCATGCCCTCAAAAATGCTGCTGGCTGGCTTGGTGTCCCATTCTCCCCTCTCTTGTTCTTGTTCTCAGTGTGCTGGTGGCTTTTTCCCAGCAAAGCCAATCTGGCAGCAAAATGACTTTTTTGCATGGTACTAGAGAGAGCGGGTGGTGCCACTTTGCCAGCTGGAGTTCCCCCTCTGTTGCCAGAGTGCAGATGAAGCCCCTGCCACCGCACCTCCATGCTGGGCACGTAGCAGGAGTGGTGCTCGCCTGCCGCACGGCGGGCAGCACCTGGGCTGTGTTTGGCACTGCCCTGGCTTTACCCCTGCTCGGCCACGACAGAAGAGATCAGGGGGACCAGAGTGCAGCCTGGTCTGCAGCAGGATTGGAGCTGGTGCCTCACGTGCTATGGTGCTGGTGATATTTTTCCTGCTCAGGCCTCTGTTAGGGTGTTTATCCCTTCACCATGCATTGCTTTGTGGCTGGGTAGCTCTTGTACAGCCCAGGCAGACTTTGTATCTGCAGAATGATGGCCACATTTTCCACATGCAGGTCTGTGCATCACTAACCAATGCTTTCATGTTTGGATGGGAAGTTTTTGCCTCCTTTGACTGCTTCCCTGCACCCAGTAGCAGCTCAACCTGATACTTACAGACAATTCAAGTTTTTAAGGGGCTAATTCCAGCCTTAAGGAGTGGCGGAAAGCAGCTGGGCTGCATCCATAAGTGTGTTCCAGGAAGGATGTGGCAAGCTGCTCTGGTGCCCAGGTGTTCATCTGCTACTGCACCCTCAGGGCTTATCTGAAGCTGGAGCCATACCCACAGCCCAGGGGGTAAATCAGCTCAGATGAACTCTGCGTGGGACCCCAGGACCCAAAAGCTGGAGATACTGGCCCCAAAAGGTGATGCTGTTCCAAATAAAAAGATAAGTCACAAGCTAATCCTATCAGTTCATCTTTTCCTCCACACTCTAGAGGCAAAGTTTGGATGCTGTTACCTACAGGATCTGTCCCAGCTCAGACCAGCAATGTGCACATACCTCATACATGGCCTGCAAGTCCATAAAACTAGCTAAACACTTTTTTGTTAGATTTTTCCGAAGGACACCTGCAGCACATCCCACCCCATCCTTGTCTTGTAACAACAGCACAGAGAGTCTCTCACCAGCTTTGTGAACACTTTGTTATCTTCATTTTCCTTTTTTTTTTTTTTTTGGCTATGTGTTTAAAAAAATACATTTCTCTTTTAATCTTTGGCTGGTGCAGAGCATTACATCCGTAAGCACCCACCTCCTGGTCGTGCCACAGTGGATTTTATCAGCACACAGTGAGCCCTCCAGCTCTGCCACCCCTTCTTCCCCTCAAGGTCGCAGGACAAGGCTTTTCCCAGCTGCAGGGAGTTTGTCCTGGGGGAGCTGCCCTGGTGACAAAGCCCCTGCACAGGTGGTTGCTGAACTCAGCTGCTTTCCAGTTGATCTCGAGTGACCTTTAACTTATTCCTTGGGTTTTGGGATTGTTTTCCCACTGCAAAAGAAGTTTGCTTGTGTTTTCCTGGTTTGAGAATATTGAGTGCATCTGGGTTTTTCTGTGCTGGCCCCATCTTCAGTGGTGTCAAAGGGAGGTGTTACTCCCCTGGACCTCAGGCAGCCTGAGGTTCAGATGGTAGAGCAGGAGTGTGGTAGGGCATAGTCTGTTATTTCTATGCTGCAACTGCTGCTCCTTAACTCTTATGCTTAAAGGACTTGTCAGGAGTGCCCACATTTTGGGACCTTTTTCAGTTCTGTGTCCTGAGGCTTTGGAAATCCCCCAACTTCACAGCCCCCATTGCCTGTCTCAAGTTATGTTAGTGCTTAGGTGGCCGAGTCCCTGCTGCAGAACCCATGTTTGCAAAAGTAACCGCTGAATTCAGGCATCTCCATTTTGGGAGCATCATCTTCAAGGCTTCACTGGCAGAGCCGCAGCTCCCGTTGGCTTCAGCTGAATTTGCAGCAGTGTAGGTCAGTGTGAAATGGAGACACACAAGGTTAGAACCATAGAATCATTATGGTTGGAAGGGACCTCCAGGGTCATCAAGTCCAACCTTTATCCCATCATATTCCCAACCATTAGACCATTAGACCATGGCCTCAAGTGCCTCATCAACCCCTTTTTTTGAACACAAAAGTAGCTGCTTCTGCCTGAGTTTTCCCACCTGTAAAACAGACATGTTAAAAGTGAGCTACACCCTTTGCTAGGTTTCCTGTACAATGAGGAGACCAGCATAACAAAATGGGAGAGGAAGCCGAGAAGTAGCTGCTTGGTTGCAGAGGTGGCATCTACATGGGGAGGTGGAACTTGCAATGGGTGGTGCTGCCTGCTGGAGCTATGACCAACTTGGTCTCTGCTTGGCCTCCCAAGTCTGGTGCCACCTTGTACTGCCAAGGATATTTGCCTTGAGTACCTTCAGAGTGGTTGCTCCCAGCACACGTGCCCTCATTGCTGCTGGTCACTTCACACACACTCACTTCCCTCATCAGGAATGAGATAAATTTGATTATACAGCAATATGGTTTCTGTTATGAAAAGGGGAAAGAAAATACCCTGGCTTTCACTGAAAACCCTTGGAGCCAAAGCTTATGTCATAATTTAGATGTTTCTAAAAAAAAAGGTAAAAAGAAGTAGGGGTGAGGGTTGCTTTTTGTTCAGGGGATGGTGGATGGAGGGGGTGGTGGGGCAGGGTCCTGTCTTCACCAGATGAGCTGATGGAGCTGGGTGTGGAGACCATTGCCCTGGCAGGAAGGGGTGTGAAGGGAGCCCAGACTGTGGGAGCTCAGTGCTGGGTCACTGGGAGATGTTTACCCAAACACCTGGGGCCACAGGCTGGTCTCAGTGAGGTGGCCTTGGGTGCTCACCTTGGCTCAGCTCTGGGCTGCCATACCCCTGAATCAGGGCCTGTTGCTCTTATTCCATCTTATCTTCTCTTGGTTTCTGCTGGGGAAGCCGCAGGGCAGTGGGCAGCAGCAGCAAGCTGAGTTATGGCTGCAGCGTGCCAGCCCCTGGCATCGTTTTCTCCTTCCTTCTGAGCATCACCCACCACCTCACAGTTATGGAAACAGCATCAGCTCTGAAACTCATCTCACAACCCCAAACAGAAGTGCCTGCCACTGGGCTGGGATACTTTCATCTGGTTTGTGTCATTACAACATCTCAGTCTTCCAGCCTTTCTGTGGGGGACTGGGACACCTCACTCTGCTGGGGGTCTTTCCTCAGCAGCAGGAACATGTACCAGCAGCCCCATAAACCCACTATCCCATAACCCTTATCCCATAGCCTATTTGGGGTGAAATCATGGCCACTATAAAGAACCTCTGGGTGTGCAGATGCATGTTGAGATGTTTGATGAGGCTGTGGCTGGTTAGCCCCGTGCTCCAGCAGGTGAGGCAAACCCTTGGCAGAGGGATTTCCCCCAGGAGCACTGCACAGAGCGGGGTATCCTAAATACTGCTGCAGCCCAGCAAAGTGCTGCACCTCGTGTTCCTCTGTACCCTGCTCCCCAGGCAGCAGCTTGCAGTGACATCCCTGTGGCTCTTCCATTGCCTATCCTAACCCTGCTGATCCCTGCTCTGGTGCAGCCCACCCACTGGTGTGAAGCCCACCCTATGGCGTGAAGCCCACCTGCATCACCCCACAGGGCTCCCGAGCTCTTGCAGGCCACCTCCAGCTTTCAGCTCTGTCCCTGGCTTGTACCTGCTGCACTGCCACACGCTGAATTGTTTTCCAAGTGGAAACATGAGTTGAAGTATTAACTCCACAAGGGCCTGTCTGTGCAATGCGCCGGGATTAAATATTTATGTTGGCAAAAAGCGTGTAATAGGCAGCTCAAGATCAGAGATAATGAAGTTGAGGTGTGTGGAAAAAGGGGGGAGGATGCAGGGGGCTTGCAGGAGCAGAAGGGAGAGGGACCCAAGGGGGTTGTAGTATGTGTGCATGGACCATTGCTTTTGGCTTTATTAATACCCCAGCTGTTTGTGGGGGGACCCCAGCCCCATCACTGGGAGCTCTGCAGCACACGAGGGAGTGCAGGGATCAGCCATGGCCGTTCCTTGCGTGCAGGAGTAGTTGCCACCTGGGTGACTTTCCAGCTGAAGTGAGGTGGGACAGGCACTGTTCTGGGGAAGATGTCTGGGCAGGGAGTAACAAGGGAGGAGACCCCCTCTATGTCATCTGCAAACAATGTACGATCCTAAATCATCACTGTGGTGATACAGGATCCCCCACTCTTCCAGAGAGCTGCAGTCAAGGTTATTTACCGGTGACTGCATCCCATCAGGCAGCAATGTGGTTTGGATTATACAGAGGGTTCCTGAGCGGGTCAGGAGGATGCTCATGGCATTGACCGTGGCACACCAAGCAGGGAAGGCCCATGCATGCCTCGATGGCAGGTGTGAAGGAGGAGCCCTGCAGGGATGGGTAGCAGGGGTGCACGAGGGGTGCACAAGGGGAGCGGGTGCAGTGGGGCGGGAGCTGGGCGATGCAGGAGGGAGGACCCGCTCCTCTGTCACCAGAGGAAAACAAGGAGCACATGCAACAGCAAAGGGCGTTGCTCCTTCCCAATTCATTATCTTTATGAGACAACAACGTCTCTCTCTTTCCCCCCAACAGTGAATATCATGGAAGGTGGCGCATGGGGGGTGCGAGCCCCGCGCCATGCGCTGGGACCGTGGCCAGTCGCGGGGAGGTACAAAACGAGACATGAATGGAGTGCTAGGAGAGAATGGAAACTCTGCACGGGCTCCCAGGCCAGCTCTCTTGCAGGGGGTCCCTTGCTCATGATGACAGCGCTGCCTCTCATAAACACGCATTTCCTCATCGCCGTTTGTTTCAATCTCTTGTGCAATCTCTTGTACCAGACGGGAATGGGAGTGAGTCCCAACGGTACGTGAATGTGTTACAAAAACCCTTCCCACCCTGCCACCAACGAAGTGCTGAGAAATAACAACAGGGTTTAAAAGAAAAAAAAGAAAAAGAGAGAAAGAAAAGAAAGATGAGGGGAGCTGGATGGATTTGCTACTGGCCATGAGTTATTATTCTGAGCATAAACTGAAGGGCATGGCTGTGCTGGTAGTTTGCAGCATCAACTGGCACTCAGAACCCCCCGTGGTGCTCAGTGCTGTGCGTCCCTTTGGGAAAGGGAAGTTCCTTTCCCAGATGACTTTCCTGGGTGAAAAAACATGGCACAAAAAGAGGGGCAAAATAACTTGGCTGAGATCATATGGTGTCAAACCAAGAGCTAGTCCCAGCTTCAGCCTGCCTGCCCAACACCATCCCCTGTGCTGTGTTGTTTCATTTGGGATGTGCAAGTATCAGCCAGGCTGCCCTTCCCAATGGACACTGCCAGGATAGAGCACAACTGGGGTGAGGTGTGACACTAAGGGGTAGGAGCAAGGGCAAGTCCCACCATTATAGACAAGTCTGCTGGACCAGTAGTAGGAGTTAGAAGGTCTCCTGGACCTGAGCTGGCGGAGGAGGGATGGAGGATCCATGTGTTATCTCTAGCTGCAGAGGAAGGAAAAGCTGCTGGGAGTTGCAATCCTTCCACGCAGAGGGAAAAGCAAGGGAAGAAACCTGCAGGGATTGATGTCTCCAGAGCAGCGTTTGTGGGAGAGCAGAGGTGGCTCCGCACCTCCAGAGCTTGCAGGAATGGCCACCACAATGCTGAGGCATCCTCCCAATGCGCAGGGCAGCAGCTCGCCGTCCCGGCAGAGGCCGGCTGGGGGTAGCAGGGCTCTCGCTCCAGGCTGGTCGGCTGTACAGCCATCATTTCAATAAAGAAATGATTAAAAGGGGGGTGGGGAGCGGGGGGCGAAGAAAAACCCAAAACATCTGTTTTACTTCAAATCAGGGAAGATTCCTTTGCTTGCAAGGAATGTGTAAATCACGCCGGGCTGGGAGATGTACATAACCCTGCCTGAAAGCTCCTCTGCACTTCAAACGAATTCTAACGTGCTTACTGGGATTTTGTTTTTATTATTTGTTTCGGGCCCCCCC
>VZRW01004302.1:510216-524490 GCA_013398125.1 Aegotheles bennettii | reverse complement strand
CCCCCCCCCCCCCACCTTCCCCCATTATGGGATGGATTCTGCACCCCAGACAGATCTGTTCTGCCATCCTGCACTCATACTGGTTTCCTCCATGCCTAGACCACTTTGCCTGTGGGCAGTCAAGGAGAGGACTGCTCACCCCAGGTGTACCTTTGGGCACCTGGTGTGGCTGGGGCCATGTGTGGCAATGCAGACACCCTGTGCAGGGGGATTGTTGAAAACACTTTTGAAACTGGAAGGGCAGAGCTGAGGTGCTGGCAAACCAATTATTACTGTTGTCTGTAGATTGACTATTAGATACCATCAGAGGGGTCAATGATTGAGCATTCTGTATGTGGCAAACTTGGCTCTTCTAAATAGTATGTTTCATGGACATGTCCTTCTATTTATTTCTCTTTTTTTTTTGACATATATTTATTCTCACAGTGGTATATGGTTGCCAGACAAACTGTAAATATTTCCAAAATTCCCTTTTCCACCTTCCCTCTCTCCCAAAAGAATAATTCAGCTTGCTGATGTAGGCACTAGGAGAAAGATCCTCCTAAATTTTAGCCCTGGAGTGCCCCTGACACCATGCAAGGATGCCAGCAAGCGCACAGCACCTCATTTGTTACCTATATACAGCTTTATGCTAGAAATATTTTCTCTTTACTATACATTTCATGCTCTGATGAGGGCTGGGGGAGGATTGGTTCTGGGAGTATAAAGAGGGACCTTTCCAGAGGGGCTGCATCTGCAGACACCCAGTGTACAGTGGAAGGGGTGGTAAGACTTGGAGTTCACATACCCAGTGTCCCAGCAGTGTCCCAGCAGTGTCCTGGCAAAGGCCAGGCTGCCACTCAACCCCTTGGGAAATGCTCAGTAAGGAATGCTCAGAAGTAGCCGTATCCCTCTGGACATTTTGAGATCTCTTACAGGATTCAAATAGCATTGACCTGCTTGAAGCTTTTAGAGCCACGGTTCATCCAGCGTCCTCATCTAGCATGTTGTCCTCTGAGAACCTCCGAGCAGAGGAATGAGGTCCTGCAGTCCATGATTCTCCTTCCCTCCCCACTGCTCCTGTCTGCTTGCTGCAAGTGGCTGAGAATCCTTGTAATGCCAGGATGACAGCTCCTCACAACAATTCACCCCCTTCCTGGACATAAATCCAAGCTGGCCTGGGGCTTGCCCTCCTCCAGGGATGACCTTGGTCATAGCTCCTTTGGTAGTTCATTAACCACTGGCACAGAGCCACTCTCATCCTTCCCACTGCCTTCCTCCTCCTGTGATGACACCGCAGACTTGTTTGTCCTATTCAATTGTTCCTCTCTCTGAATCCCTGACAACCATCAGCCTCTTCTTACACATCCTTATTTCCTCTGTCACTTGAGACCCAGCACGCTTACCCAAGGATGCCAGCTAACCTGATACCTGCATCAAGCCATGAGGTTTGCAAGGTGACATTTCGCTTGCCCGGATTGCCTGACTCTGTCCCGAGCTACATCTGGAGTCAGTGGTCGATTCAGCTGCTGTCTGGCTGCCTCATCAGAGTGGTTCCAAAGAATGTTTATCAATATGGTGATAGGTGCTTTGTAGATATAAATATATATATATATATGAAACAGAGCCAGATGAGCTCCTCACAGCACTTGTGTGCCCCTGTCCTGTACTTGAGAAATATGTGACTTGCAGCCAAGGGGAAACATCTATAAATGCCACAGCAGCCAGTGCCAGGCTCTTGGCGAGGGTGAAGCTCTGCTGTCCAGCCTTGCTGCTCAGGGAGCTTGGACAGAAACAGAGGCACTGATGTAGTGAGTGAGGATTTGCCAAGGGGGGGCCATCTCCTAACACGATTTTAATTGACGGACTGTTCTCCTTCCCTGGGGGACATTCATTTTCGTACCTTGAAATGTTTATCAGATGAGCCTCAGCTTCACAGTAAATGTTCGCTCATAAAACGGAGCGACAAGAGGGAAGTTGATTGCCTCCGTGTAATAAATACATCACACTGGAGTCCTCGTGAGCCCAGTTTCCATGAAAGCCACAGGTTACTGCAAACAGCTGCTTGCGAGAAGACACGCTGACAGCCAGATGTCCCAACCAGACTGTTTACATTAAGGAGACATTAAAAACTTAGCTCATAGGTGGCCCTAAACCAGGACTTTCTGTGGTCAGCAGCAGCATCTTGGCACCTGGCTTGCCTCATCCTGCTAGTCTCCTTTAGCAACAACAACCCCTTTCCTGCTCCCCCCATTCCTCTTGCAGACACCGAGTGAATCTCACAGAGTTAATTTGTTCCAACAAAACAGAGGAATCTGTCTAACCCAGTGAAGGTTTAATGCTACTGTGTATTCAGACCTTTGGATCCGAGCAGCCAGAGTGCTTCCTGACACAGCAACAAGGAGATTTCTCTATTATTTCCTCTCGCTGTGTTTTCAGGATGATTCTTATGAGCACAGCAGACAGAGTCTGGCGTTTAGGAGGAGGCAGGACAAATAATTAAGTTAAAATCTTCCTTCCATGCTCTTACTTGTGGCTAGCAACAACAACAGGGTCAGGATGTGGCATCAGCCCAGGGCTCGCAGCCTCTCCTTTGCTGGAGCAAAGTCACCCAGGCAGGCAGGCGGGACGGCCGCGGGAGTTGAAGAACATCTCCAGAGCAGCTGCCTGGGACCGAGGGGGAATGCAATGTACTGATGGGAAGCTGTGATAAGAGGCCATCGAGTCCCGGACTCATTGTCCTCCCGCACGAGGGTCTGACAGACCCAGGTCATTTCTCAGTAGAGTGGAAAAATCTGAATTTATGACAAAATCACCCCATATGGGAGCAGAGAAGCCAGGCAGCCACCCTCTCCCCCAGCAGTCCTGGGAATCTCATCCTTCCCTCCAGCCCAGGTATCTTTTCTTTGCTTCATCATGCTGGTTCATTCTCTTTTAGTCCCTTCCTCCTAGGGCAGGGTTTTGCTGGCTCTGGCTGTGTTTCCATCCCACAGCAGCCATCAAGGTGAGTGATGGCTGTCCCTGTGCAGCTGGGGCACAGCTGTCCCTGCAGGAGCACCCCCGGGGCTGGGCAGAGCAGGAGGTAACGTGTCTCCTGCTCTTGGGCATGTCCTTGCAGAGCTGGGGTTGGCAGCCAGGGACCTTGGTGCCCTGTCCTCTGGGCAATCCCTGCACTGCACTCCCTCACCATGGGGCTACTGGTTCATGCACGAGCCCTTGGAAAGCGCCCCGGCAGCAGACACCCATCCCCCTCCCCTTCCCTCTCCCCCACCATGCCATGAGGTACCGCAGAGGGAAGCAGCCGTGTAGAGCCATCATTATTTTTAAATCCCTCTCTTCATCATTTATGACTGTGGCTGTGACCTCCTAAATCCATCACATAAGTGGAGACCAGAATCAGTCCCTGGCTGGCGCTGACTTAAAACAACAGCCCCATGGTGAGGCAGGTGGGAGGGCACCACCAGCTCATGCCAACATGGGGACACCCCCGATCTGGGCTGTGGGGTGAGGTAAATCCCTTCCCCTCATCCCTCTGGGGGCTGAGAGCTCAGGGTCTGGCCACATGAGAGGGAGTCCCCCCCTTGCTCGGTCCCCTGCTGTCCTCTCCCGATTCCTGCCCTTTAATAAGGCAATAAATCAGCTTTTCTGGCAGGGATGAGGTTGGTCAGCATTTCGGAAGATTTCGTTTCCAGTATTTGAAAAGGTGGTCGTTCTGACCCAACAGCCCTCCGCAGGGAGCACTTGGGTAATACCCAGGGCTTGATTTATGCCGTTAAATTGGCAGCCCAAGAACTGCTCCTGTAATTTATTACCCAGCCCTCACCAGAAAGCCTCTCTCTCTTTCTCACCCCTCCCCTCGCCTGCTCTGTCTCTCTTTCTCCTTATTTTTTTAAGAGAGAACAGCTGACAGCCAAAAGCTAAATCTAACATGTACACGTGACTTCATTACCCCACTAAAATAAATGACTCAAAGCAGTGAAACCCATCAAAACCGGGGCTTTGGCACCGGACACTGAAAGTGAGGGGTCTGATTCCCTCCCTCCCCATCACCTTGGCTCCTCCTTGACCACGGTGCAGTGTGTTTTCAACATCCTCGTAGGGCAAACCCATCATCTGGTGCATCCCATCCTTAAAGGTTCGTTCTTTTCTGGGGTACCAACTGCACCAAGCACAACTGGCCATGCAGCAGGTGTATGGAGACCAGTTCCATGAGGACCACTGCCTTCGGCACATCAGCAGGTCCAGATAGTTTCACTCCTGGACTACTTACCAACCTTGAGTTGCTCCTCACGTGCAGGAATGTTTGCCTGGATAAGAGACCTGAGTATGTATCAAGAAGCAAGGACAACATGGTGATTTTTAGCAAAATCCAGAAGATCATGGAAGTATAGCGAAACAAGTAATGAGAATGGGAAGGTAGGGAGGACAAGAGAAATGGAGGCAAAGGCAGGTTGTGCAGCAGAGAAGTGAGAGATGGGTGAAGAAATATATGAAGGGTAGCAGAAATGTGAAGTGGTGAGAAGGGAGGAGAGGAAGAGAAGAGCTTGGCCAGCAGATGTGTAGGTGCCTGCTGGAGAGCCCACTTCTTGTGTTGTTAGTACCAAGTTGTGGTTGCTCACCACTGGGGTTTGCTCAAGGGCTGGTCATGGCCACTCATTGTTGCTCCCCTCTTGCTGTGGCTGGGAAATGCCTTGTGGTGAGCTGGAGTGAGAACCAGTCTGGGGGAAAATCCATGGGTTGCTTGGTTGGCCTTTGGATGGACAACTTCCCCGTGTCGATGCAGCGTTCAGGTCCATGGAGACCTGCACAACCACAAGCAAATGGGCTGGGGCAGGGCCAATGCCCCCTTTGGGCAGTAGAGTTGGCTTATGATAAATAAGGGTGACCATGGCGCTATGGCCTTAGAGAGGTGACAGTTACCCTGTTTGAGGAGGAGGTGTTCTGGCTAAGTGCTCTCCTCCTGTCAACTCACGTAGAAGCCCGTCCTGTGAGCTGACCATGGGCCCTGTGCTTGCTCAGCCTTCCCTGAAGAGAAGGGAGAATCAGTGCAGATGTTAAGAAACAACTCCTCAGCGTTACGATGGGTGAGCAGGAGGAGGATTGCCAGCTTTGGGCTCTAAGGACAGGTCAGACAGATGTTCATCAAGGCAGTAGCACAGATGATGCCTTTTGGTCCCTTCCAGCCCCAGTGCCTGTGATCTGCTGGAGTCTGTTAACTGTAGTGACAGTAGCTACAGACTCTGGTTTGCTGTTGAGCTGAGCTTTAACGGACCAGTCTTTACTGAAAGCATCCAATGCCATCACAGAATTTCTGAACTTCTCCATGCAGGTGTCCAGGACCTGTGCTTGGCAGTGTCAGGTCTTGGCACGCAGTGGGTGCAGCAGATCAGGTGGCTGCTATGGAGGCATGGGCAGCGGTGTTGTGTCCGAGGTGGGCACAGCTCAGCCCATCACACCATTATGTGTGTGTGTGTGTGTCCCTAACGAGGCTTGTATTGCCTGGTCAGACTTGTCTTCATTGATTAAATCAATACATGGAGACTGTGTAGTGTTGCCCAAGAAGGGCCAACTCCCTTTGCTCTTCCCTTCCCCTGGAAAGCCAAGAAGTTTTCCATGTGGAAACCAGCAGTGGTTTCCTACAGCCTTTCCTCCAGTCTCCCTGCTCCAGAGGGATTGATCAGTAGCCGGCTGGGGATGCCAGGATGCCCTCTCGCCTCCTGCCGTGGTCTGCTCTGGTTCTGGGGTGACTCTGGCCACCCTTCCTGGTGTCCCAGTCCCTGCGGGTGTGCAGCCACATCAGGCTCCCAGGGCTGGGAGCTCCCAGCCCGGGCTGCGGCACCGCTCCTCTTTCATAATCCAATAATCCCGGTGTTTATCCGTGCTGACTGACAGCGCTGCCCCCGCCGTGTCATTATCGGGAATTTACATTCCTGCAGGAACTGCGAAATCCCCTAGCCCCAAATCCAGAGCTTTCCTGTGGCACCAGAGGGAGAGGAAATAATCTGTGATCTTGAGACTTTCAGACCACTGAAGTAAACCCTCTTCCCCTCCCTTTGTTTGATTTAGCACTTTGTAGACTCCCACGAGGGGATTCTTGGTTTCTTACGGATTTATTTTGTTTTGTCTTAATGTGTTGTGCTTTTTTTTCCTCACTCTCTAAGTGTCAGTCCTTTTGGGCCATTTGCCTCCTGGAGACTTGGGAAAACAGGAAAGGGAGGGCTGGGCTCATGGGTTGGGAGCAAGAGGGTGCTGGGGGGTCTCACCAGGAGGCATGGGGGGCTGCACATGTGCTGGATCCTGCCAGGAACAGGTGGTGGTGGTGGTGACCATCTAGCCAGGGGTAGATGGTGTCCCCGGGGCACCCAAGCTGCTGTAGTGGGTCAGACCTGAGGTCTCCCCAGCCCTGTTGACCTGGTTCTGTGAAATAGTAGATATACTTCGGGGCAAAACAGAACTTCTCTCCATTTGAAACAGGAAAGATGTTTTAGGCAATGTGTCTCATCCATTCTTGTCACCAGACAGAGCTGGTGGTGGAACCCAGAAGTCCTGGCTCCTCATGTCCTCTGTGCATTGCCTGCCTTGCTCTGTCTCCATCTCCATTTGTCCCCTCCAGGAAGGCACACCTGATCCTGAGGAGGCTGGAGAAGGTCAGCAGTCACTGCTCGACCCTTCTACGCAGTGCCTACATCCAGAGCCGCACCGAGACCATGCCCTACTTGTTCTGCCGCAGCGAAGAGGTCCGGCCGGCTGGCATGGTCTGGTACAGCATCCTAAAGGACACCAAAGTAACATGCGAGGAGAAGATGGTCTCCATGCTGCGCAACACCTACGGGGAGTCCAAGGGGCGGTGAGGGAAGGTGCAGGCCTGGAGCTGTGGGAGGCAAAGGGACTCTGAGGAGTCGAGGACTCGTGGTGTGCTGAGAGGCTTGGTGGGGTTTGGGTTCGGGTGGTGTTCAGAGGGGGTGGAAGGGGACAGCGAGGCCAAACAGGACTTTCTCACACAGACAGCAGAGAAACAAGAAATCAGTAAGTTGGACTTTAATTTCTTTTCCTTTTTTTTTTTTTTTTAATTTTTAAAGAGGAAAAAAAAAAGAAATAACCTAATTTGACTCTGCATAAAAGCCTCTCCTTTTTAATCTTTTCTTACTGAATTTCCTGGACTACACACTCCAAAACCCTGGGAGGAGGAGATGCCCTCTCGAGGCCAGGGCCAGGCAGAGGGGAGCTGCTGGGCACAGGGTGACCCCCTCCCTGCCTGCCCTGCCTGCCCTGCCACTGGGCAGGAGCTGTGGGGCCCCGGGGCCGAGGTGGCCGAGGATGCCAGGAGGAGGTGGCGTGGGTGACCAGTGACACTGCGCTGCCAGCGGCGGTCCCGGAGGGGGATGCTGGGCAGGTGCTGGGATGCTGCAGGCAAGCTGGGCTGGGCTTTGGTACCACTCGGAGTGGATGGACCGGCTCCGTGCGCAGCCTTCGTTCGCGAGGCTCCCGGCAGCTCGTTCTGTGCATTAAAGGTTCATATCAAGTCCATCTTTGCTGCCTCCTTGGTGTTTCTTCCTGGCACTGTCTCACTAGGGCATTCAGAGGGTTTCAGGACTGGAGGGGACATCACCCACGACTGTCCCCGTGCGGGGTGTGGCTGAGATGAGGGACTGTATGTGGACACCAGCACTGATCCCCGGAGCTGGACATGGGGAGGGGAGGGGACAGCGCAGCCCCTTTGTGTCGGGTCCTCGCCCTCCCAAACGCCCAGCTCGGCCACCAGCCCCGGTGGGAGCTGGAGGCGTGTGGGAAAGCCCAAGAAGGAAGCCAGGGGCTAAAAAGACATGGAGAATCTGGTTTCTTTTACTGTCAGATGTGGGTTAGGCTGGCCCGGGATCCCTGTGGGTAATGGATTTCTCAGCCTGGTAGCCAAACCAAAAAGTGTGGGAGGGTGAGAGGGGGGAAAAAAAAAAAATCAGATCAGCTCAAAGCTATTGCTTTTTCTTTTTAAAGCAAAACAACAAACCTGGAGGGGGGGGAAGGGAACAGTGTGGGTTGAATGAATCAGTTTAGTCAGCCCAAAGCAAATAGTTTTGTTTAGTTTTTCAGGTTATTTAACCCTTTAACGTAAAAGCAAACAAGCAGGAGGTGAGTTTCAAAATTAAAATATTTTGAAACCAAATAAAGGTGCAGGATTTGATCTGGAGGAAGTTCAGCCAGAGACTTTTTCTTCTTGAGCTTAACCTATTTGCCTGATTTGCACCCACTCAAATAATTCTGATTCATTCTCCCAAACTGATCTTGTTTCCCCCACTCTTTGGTTATGTCTCTTCATTTATCTTATGCTACATTGATGTTGCACATTGGGAAGGCCTCCAGAACCTGGCCAAAGTCCCTCTGGAGTTCACGGAAAACTTTGCCTTGACATTGCAGCCTGTGCAGCAAGCACCAAAGCATCACAGGTTGCCCGAGGTCTGAAATTTTTCTGACCAAGAAGGAAAGGACAGTGACATTGAGGGATTTGGGCTGTGGCCACTGTGTCACTGAAGGTTGTACAGCAGCAGACACGAGGGCCATGGAGGGACCACGATGCCACTTGTGTTAAAACTTTGCTCAGCCCCCAGCACTGGCTGCTGCCCATTAACCATCCCTTTGCCCTTCGAAGCTGGCTGGTGGCCACAGAGTTTGGTTGTGGGGACGAAGGGGATGACCGTGACTTGCTGCAGAACAACAGAGACTTTGCATTTTGCTGGCCAGAGCTGTGGCTCTCAGCACCCATCCAGCACACCACGCACCAGCCGGGCCTGGAGCAGATCTGTGAGCTGCAGAGACACCCGAGCTCACAGATCTTGCAGCTCCCTGAACAGGAGGCACTGGTGTGGGTGGAGTTGAGGTGATATTTGTGTAAAACAAGACACAGCCAAACCCTCCATGTGCCAATGCACTGGTGTCCCAGCCGGTGCCCAGCCTGGTGTTCCTGGCCCCGCGGTGTGACACCGAGCTGCTTGTCCATCCTGTGCAGTGGCACAGTGTATGCCCTGCTGTGGGAGAGGATAAAACCCTAAACCTCTTTTCAGAGCCACTGATGCAGCTTGCCAGGGCTGATCCTCCCCTCCCGGGGGCTGCAGAGGGGGCAGCAGCTCCATCGCCCATGGGACAGGTCCCTGGCTGCTGCCAGCACTGGGTTCACCTCCGGGTGCTTTGAAGCTGTCTTGTTTTCTCAAGGCTCTGGCCCGCAGCCATGCCTTTCCCTGTGTTTTACAAACACGGTGTTTTATTTGCTGTTTGTTTTTGCTCGGGATGATTCATTTCTCTTGAAAGCCCCGTGCAGTGTGTGCTGTGATGGGGAGCAGCTCTGCGGTTTCTCTGCTGTTTGCCGACCTGACCAACAAATTGCTGATGTTTTCTGTAAGGCCACCGATGGGACTGAGGCCATTGTAGGTGTGACAGGACTAGTGCCACTCGTGGGGTTCCTGACCATCGTGAGTGTGGTGCTAGGTGTTAGGAATAGGGGATGCCAGCCAAAAGAAATGGCTGGCTGGATGTCCCTCAGCACGCTTTCCTCCGCTCTGATACAGTGAGCTCCCTCCCTTGCATGGTATTTTTTGCATGCGAGATACCCATCACATCAATGGAAAGGACACCTTCAGCCCTGAACCCTGCTGGGAACAAAACACAAGCAGCACAAGGCCAGGCTGGCCATGCCCTAGGCTCCACACTGCAGCTGTGTCTGCTGCAGAGACCAGGGGCTTCATCCTTGCTGCTTACCTTGGACGGCTGCTGAAGAGCTTTGCTCTGCATCCTTGGTGAGGTTGGCTGCTGCATATGGCTACGTATAGAGAGCGAGTTGTGTGTGAGCCTGTGTTAATATGTACACAGCAGGTGGAAGAGTCTAGACTCCCGGGCAGGAAGGCTGTGGAGTTTGACAGCTATTAACCTGTCGGGAAGCACACCTAGCTCCCAGATCAAAGCCACGAGAGCCTCTGGCCAGTGATGCTACCCGGCATGGCATACCCAAGCCAAACAAAACCCAGGAATTCGTCGAGGTTACACATCCTCCAGCATGCAGCTGAAAGGAAGGGTCTGTATTTTCTCCCTGGAAACTTTGGAGAATGTAACCCTCCGGCTGTCAAGATAAACAGTTGTAGTCACAGCCTAGCAATGCTGGCAGAGGGACCCATGCCCTGCAATGTGCACACACTCACACACTCACACCCCACCGTTCCTCTGGCTCCCTTTGGGAAGAGGATCCTTGCTCCAAAGCAAGTTGCTGTTGCCCCAGGAGCTGATTGCCCTTGCCAACCCCGTACCCCGACTTTGCTGTGACACTGGCTGGGCTCTGGCAGAACAGAGGCCAGGACCTTCCTGGGTGGGGAGAGCACCAAGGGGTGGGTGACACATGAAAAGTGAGTAGGGAGAGGGACAAAAAGGTGCTATCATCCAGGTTTAATAGGTAAAACTACCCACATCCATTTGCAAAGCTGAAATTCTTTGCCTGATGGCATGAGGGGTAATCTGGCATCAGTGGCTCCTGGTTGGAGTCGGCAGCTTTAGGGTCAGTTCAAGTCAAAAGGAGCAGCCTCCTCCATGTGCCTCAGCAGGGAGTGCACGTAAAAGTCACAGCATCATTAGAGCAGCGATGGGTATGTGCAGGGCATCCGCTGCTCCCTGCACAGCCTGGCCCCATGCCCACCATCCATGGACCCCCCCAGCACCCCATAAACTCCAGCTCAGCACCAGGAGGTGTTTTTTTCTGTGGCGGCTGCTCACTTTTCACCATCCATGGGTTCACACTTCCTTTTAATAAGCACATTCACTGCCACTTTCAGCATCCCTTGAACAGCCCTGCAGGCACACACCCTTCTCAGAGGCACCCCAAATCTGCCACTTGTTTGGCAGCTTGGAGCTGGTGACAGCCGCAGGGCCCCTCCCAGGGCTGCGTGGGGCTGCCCCCTCCTGAGGAGCAGAGTGGCCCTGAACAATCCCCATTGTCCCCACGGCCATTGTTCCCCACCGCCCTGGTCCCGGCCGTGCGGCAGCTGGCAGGGTGCACAGAGGGGTGATTGTTTGGGTGGCTGTGCCGCTGGTCACACACGGCTTGGGACAGCTTCTTCCCACGGCAAAGGCCTCTGGAGTCAAGTGCTGCATTTGCTCCTTATTTTCATTTGGTTGATTTCTGCTCTTTTTTCTTTTTTTCTTTTTTTTTTCCCCAATTAGTTTTTGCTTGGTTGGATGGAGCAGGCTCTGCTGAGGCTGGGGAAGGAGCCAAAGGGTTGCCAGAGGCTGTTGAGCATTGGCCAGCCCAGGTCCTCTTTGTCGTGGGAAGGAGTGCCTGGAGTGGACAAAGTCTTGCAGTAACACCAATGCTCAGCCAAGACAAGGCCCTGTGATGGGACGGGTGCCTCTGTGGCCTTTTAGCTCACACCTTGCTGCACTTGGGAGGGTTCAAACTGCATGTTGTACCTGCTGGGACTGAGGCAGGATTAGGTCTCCAGAAACTGAGCACCACCAGTGTGAACCAATTTGTGCACTGCAAGATTCACAGTCCCACCATGGTGAGGGGACACATGCCCTGGGCAGCTCTGGCCTTGCAAGTGCTGCTCACAGGGCAGGGGTGGGCGGGTCTGTCCCCAGGCACCAGGGGCTGCAAAGGCTTTGAGGAATGGGTTGAATCAGTACAGAGTGTTTCAGCGTACTCATTTCGTGAAAGCTGTTTGTAACCACTAACGATCACCTCCCAGGCCCACGAGAAGTCAGCCAAAAGATTCATAGAATCATAGACTCACAGAATCATTATGGTTGGAAGGGACCTCTAGGGTCATCAAGTCCAACCTTTATCCCATCATATTCCTAACCATTAGACCATCAGACCATGGCCTCAAGTGCCTCATCAACCTGTTTTTTGAACGCCCCCAGGGACAGTGACTCCACCATGTCCCTGGGCAGCCCATTCCAGTGCCCAACCACCCTCTCAGGAAAGAACTTCTTCCTAATATCCAACCTAAACTTCCCCTGATGGAACTTGAGGCCATTTCCTCTCGTCCTGTCATCAGCAATTGGGGAGAAGAGACCAACACCAGCCTCACTACAACCTCCCTTTAGGTAGTTGTAGAGGGCAATGAGGTCTCCTCTCAGTCTCCTCTTCTCCAGGCTCAATAACCCCAGTTCCCTCAGCCGGGCTCCATAAGGTTTGTTTTCCAGACCTCTCCCCAGCCTCGTTGCCCTTCTCTGGACTCGCTCCAGCCCCTCCATGTCCTTCCCATCCTGGGGTGCCCAGAACTGGACGCAACACTCAAGATTCTCAAGACCTTTAAAAATATTTTGACACAGTATTGCCTCACTTATACTTAAAAACAAAGTAAGACCCTGGCCCTTTGGCTGCATTTTAGCAGAGAACTTAGGCCAGTTGTTGACTCGAGTGATGTAGGCAGCACCATTCCAGTTCCCGGCAGACAGGAAATTTGGGGCCATCATCATGTTGGGGTAGTTAATGAGCAGCAAAAAGGAGATTTGTGGCCTGGGAACTGCTCACTTGCCCTTCGGTTCCAGGAGTGTGTTAGAAACTCAAAAACTGAGGAAGCAGGATGGAAAGCCCTGGAAAAGACAGTGCTGGACCACAAAGTGTTTGCTGGGTCTGTGTGTCTCATTTTGTCTTCAGATGCCCTTGTTTACATGGAGAATTTGCTTTTACACTTGGGAGTAGTTTCCTTTATATTCCAGTCCTTCTACAGATGCATTTTTTTAAGCCTCTGTGTCTTTCTGTCCAATTTGTTCAAAGTTGCTAACAGCTTCATTTTCCCATTACCACAATTACCAATGCCGTACTTGTTTGAGAAGCTGTGGCTTTCAGCTGGGAGAGGACTTCGCCGTATGAATTCAGAGCAATTTCCCCAGCTTTCATATATAATTAATGCAGTCAGCTCCTTTTGATTTAATGCAGCCAACAGGAACCACATCTGGTGTCACAAGTGCCTTGCAGTCACTTCAGCATGTGGATCTCTTGGCGTGGCTGGTGGCCCAGTCTGGGTGACTTCTTTGATTCTGTCATGGGCTGGTCACCACACAACAAGGTGACCACTGTTACTGCTATAGGGTTGAGAGATTAAAGCTGCCTTCCTTGATACATCTCAGCCAGGTTTAACATCTGCTGGTCACCACGAGCCCTGTTGCCATCTCGCAGGACAGCGGTTTCAGACCTTGCTCGATGCATATATTGATTTATTTTCCCCCCCTCTCCCTCTCTTTAGCAATTGATTTCCAGGCAGACACGCAAACTGGAGCGAGGAACTGTTGTTGTGCCTGTGCCTTGGTATTGATCGTGCTGGGGTGGTTGTGCACAGGCGAGAGGAGCCGTGCTCGGCACCCGCCACAGCCCAGCAGGAGCGAGCTGCCCCCTGAGCGCTGCCGTTATGGGCTGCTCCCATCTCAGGGTCCTTATTAATGCTTAATAGATAGTTCAACACACAGCCAATTGATTTGTATATTGCTATAGACACAAACCATTTACTACATTGTTTATGGGCCTTTTTATCTACAGTTTGTTCTATTGATAGGGCTGTCTGTGACGCGCCTGTGCCCTATTAATAATACATTGGCCATAGACAGGGATGCTATAGAAAGCATGATGTGCTTTCACTCCAGCTCTTTCTGCCTCTCTCTCTGCTCAATATACTGCAGTGGGTTTTATTTAAAATGCAAACCATTTTTTTAATTGTCTCACTTATGCCAGTGTAAAAAAAAATAAATTCATTTATTCTCAGTCTTCCGTCTATTGTCCCCAAACATCCCTCGGATTGTGCGGTGTGAATTAATTTATTGTTCAATTCATGGGCCATTCATGCTCTACAGTATCGCTGGCACAATGTTAAAGAGGGCCAAGGTGGCACCAGCAAATGGAGCTAAGCTGGCATTGCAGCCCCATGCAAAGGGAAATGTGTAAGAGGGAGAGCATAGCTGGGAGTTAACACTCCTGCCCCCATGCACCCCCTCCTTGTCCTCTGCCCATGCTCCCAGGCTCTGTGTCTTACCAGGGCTTTCCTGGGGAGTTAAATCATTAATGAGTTTGGGAGTTAACTGGGTTAAAAATTACTCTCTTTAGGCTCAGGGGTCAATAACTGTCAGAGCTAAATGGCCCCCATCCCGACGGCTCGTGCATGCTCAACATTTGGAGATGTCAATGCTGAATCAATCCACATTTGGAAGTGAATCAATACGGATTTCTCAGTACAATGGCATCGAGTCTCCTTCCTTTCCTGCCACAGCAGGTCTGGGTGGGTGACTGGTGGGGTCCTGCACCATGGCCTGGCCCCAGCCTTG
>VZRW01004302.1:439431-510195 GCA_013398125.1 Aegotheles bennettii | reverse complement strand
GTGTGTCCCACTGGTGCAGCAACAGTGGGGTGGGAGCATCGGCAAGGGCCAGACCAGTGCAGCTGGCACCAAAGGCAGGCAAAGCCTCAGGGGGAGGAAAATCTGCAAAGCTAGTGGGCCAGAAAGGGGCCAAAGGACTTCGGCATTAAGGACCATCGACTGAATTGCCCAGGGAAGCTGCCCTTGACTGAGGACACGTGGGCTGCAGAGCTGAGCCTTGGGCTGCTGCAGGCTTTGCTGGAGCTCCTCCAGCCTCCTGTCCGCAAACACGTGCCGTGGCAACAAAAACCTGCACTTTCAGTAATGAAGGACCAAAAATTTCTTCATTCCATTCAGGTTATTTCACACATTGGCAAGAAGCAACAGCCCTGTGGTTTGAGGCCACGCCTTTCCTTTTGGACCTGTGCATGGTGGGCATGCAACTGAAATGTGTCCACTCATTAATAATCCTGTGACCCAGCTCCAAGCAGGGCTGTAACACTGTGTGTGTGTACTGGGCATGGGGCTTTATCCTCACCAGACGCATTCATGCACTGTACATTCCTTACAAGATCTTGATCTGGTGTGAGGGGGCTGCAAGCCCAGCTATCTCTTGACCACTGGAGACTGCCTTATCTTTAACTGTATATTTTCTTGTGTGTCCAAAGGCTTAGTGCATTGTCACGTTCAGCTCCATGGCTGCACAGAGATTTCAGCCTTCCTTCCCGCCTTGGTAACACCCCTGAGTCAAGGCAAATTCCTGTTGGGTCTCATTTTCTGGATGACCATGTTCTGCACCTGATAGAGAAGATGAGCAGAGACCACAAACAACTTTAAAAAAATGCAATCATTTTATCATTTAAGATCATCCAGTCCAAGTGTTAACCCAGCACTGCCAAGGCCACCACTAAACCATGGCCCTCAGCACCACATCTACATGGCTTCTAAATACCTCAGAATCACAGAATCACAGAATTCTAGGGTTGGAAGGGACCTCGAAGGATCATCTAGTCCAACCCCCCAAGGAAGGAAGGAACCCACCTCCAGGAAGGTGACTCAAAATACAGAAAATATGAGATATCATCACCCAGAATGGTGGTAAGAGAAGCCTTAGGATTTTCCAGGAATACTACTGCAGCTTTTCAATAGTCAAAGTACTGAAGCAGCAACCTTTAAATTTTCAAGCATTTCTCACACCAGCACCTACACTGGGCACCACTCTGCCTTGAGTGAAGCAGAACCTGAACCTCCTTGGCAGAACCAAACCCACTGGAGGGGAAATGGACTCTTGGGATGACACACAGCTCCGGCCAACACTGCCGCCTTCCACCCACCACAGCCCTCTCCCACTGGGGCTCTGTCAAAACCCTGAGATTTTCAAAACCCCCACCCAAAATGGAAGTGCCAGAGCTCAGTGGGAACACGTGGACAGGGTGGACCCTGCAGCTGTGCAGCCAGATGTGGGACCCTGCGGCTGCGCTCACCCCTCCAGGGTACCCGGCGATGCTCGGGGCCGGCTCGACCGAAAGCAAAGGAGACGTGGCGAGAGCAAGCGGTCCAGTTCAGAACTCTTTAATACAAGCTTATATTGTTTGTGTTTCTGATTCTTTGTTCTCCCAACATCTGGGGACATTAACCCTCATATGTGTGTGAGCATGTGTATGAAGATATATACAAAATCACACAGTTAAATATTTAAGCATACAAGGTATTATATATTTATATAATATAGAACTTTAGGGTATAGGAATCAACAATGGCAAAATATTTCTGATGAATCTGACATAACTTTTTTTGAGTGAAACATGACCTGTTTTTGAAAGACCAGAGGAAGTTGTTGTTTATTACAAGAAAGAAAAAAACCTGTATAAAGAAATTCTGTGAAAATGATTTAAAAAACCTCATGAACCAAAAAAAGGACAACTGTTAAAAACTGTATTGAAAAAAAAAATAAATTAGATGAACAATTGTGTAAATATAAATTAAAAAAGATGACAATCTTAATAAATAAGCTTTACTATTTACATCTTTATATATTGCTTGGAGACTTAAATTAGATCCGTTAAAAACAAACGAACGCAAAATAAAACCCAAAATCGGAGCAGCAAACGTACAGGCGTGAGGTACAGAATTAAGGGTTGAACTGTATTTTGCTTGTTTCTTTTTTTTTTTTCTTTTCTCTTTTATACAGTAGACCAGTAGAATTCTTGTGAAAATAGATCCTCAGCACTTCATTGGAGTATTGGTTGCCGTGGCTTCCNTGACGTGGCTTCCAAAAGGTGCCAAGAAAGATTCCATAATAATAATAATAATAACCATAATAATCATAATAATTATAACAATAATAAAAAGATACAATATGATACATAAATATGGAAGAGCAGTTGGTAATATGAATACATTTTTCTCTAGACGAGATCACAGTTTTATTTGTAAATATTACACTGATATATATATATAATATTACACATATAATATTATATATATATCATATATATATATTTATATATATATTTATATATATAGTACGGCTCAATCCTGCTCCCAGTGAAGTCAACAACAACAACAAAAACCCCTGTTGACTTGATGGGAGCAAAATTCAGCCTCTCATCTGCAGACAGGTAAGTAATTACAGAGGCCGTACAATGCAAACTCCGCAACGGTTCCAATTCCCTCCTTAATTGCTGGTGAAATGTTTCGTTAAAGCCCTGGTTCTCTGCACTCAGAAGATGGAAACTGGTGGCTGAATTGTGGCCTCGCCAAACGAATGAAAAACCAAAAGACCAAACCAGAATGGGAACCAAAGACAACTTGGACTCATCAGCTCCGCATCTCGACCTAACAGGACTAACACCACCACCAAGTAGCACCAAGACTCCGCATCTGACACCTGAAGCCAACCCAAGCTCTTGTTTCTGGCCTCAGAGGAAGCGAATATCATTCTTAATGAATCTTGGATGTGTAGATCAGGTGAAAAGGGGAAAATTCAGTTTGCCAAACTAAGACAAGAGAAAAAAAACGTTACGCCTCCACTTTGCTCCTGCTAAAACGAGCAGGGGTTTTGAACACCAGTTCCCCAGGTGGCAGGAGCAGCCCAACACCAAATCCCTATTGCCCAAATCTACCATGGCTCCAAGGAAATACATCTTGGACCACCTGGATCTGCTTCTGCTGATATCTTGGCCTTGCTCCCACCAAACTCGGTGCTCAAGGCCCTCCAGTGGCAAGGGGACTGTCCCCAGGGCTCCGGTGCACACAACACATGAGGTCAGCTGGAGGCATGGGCTCCCCGGCAGGGAGATGGCTTCCCAAGAGGATGGATTGATTTGGAAGAAACACCAAGCAAATCACCTCAGTTGCACCACTGAGACCCACAACCACGAAGATTTCCAGAGAATATCTAAGCTGGGTGTATGGTTCTCTCCCAGGGATACAAACACACCCATTAACTCATACTGGGGCACCCAGGGACTGGGCAGGGGAGGGCAGGATGCTGCTGAAAGGCTGAGAAACTCCATGGCACCCAAAAAAGTCCGAAGGACAAACTGCCAACCGTGAAACCCCTTTGAGCATCCCAACCTTGGCTGACTTAATCCCATCCCCTCCTGTCTTCTAGCTTGGCCTCGAATGGAAATGATGGGCTGGAGTGCAGGAAGGGGACAGTCGGCACCCCGCTTCCCACTGGTGGGAATCACCTGTCTGCTCACGTAGCAGCTTTCTCCTTCCCCCCTCACCCCCAGTCTCTCGCAGCTCTCCGGGATTCAGACTGTGCAATGCTTCTGAGTGCAGTAATTAGAGCACAGTGAAATACTGGTTAAATGCGTATGTACAGTTGGGTAACGTAAAAATAAGCACAAATACACACTTAAAAAAATAATCTGGAAAAAAATAATAATAAACTCCACCCCCCTCCCCCCCCAGACAACAATATACCGGGGAAAATACCTTAGCCTTAGTTCCTGGACTTATCACAGAGCACAAGGAAAACAAAACCAGACAATGTTATAAAACCTCACGGTACTTCTAGGGAAATCTACACTTAAGTATCTAGCTCTCCACTCAGCTGGCAGAATCAGTGTTTTCCTTTCAAACACACAAAAATAGGCTTTGCTCTTCTTGGATTTGGATTATGCGGGTTTTCTTTTCTCCTTTTTTTGTGGTTTTCTTTTTCTTTTTTTTTTTTTCCTTTTTTTTTTTTGTTTTTTTTTCTTCTTAAACACAGGTAAAACCTAGAACAAACCGACAGTTACAACCAAGTGAAACCGAAACTGGAAGGGAGGTAGCTGGAACCCGACTCCAAGAGTCCTCTGGTGCCATCCTCCTTTCTCAGCCTGGGGAAGGGGGGGACACAGCGGAAGATGCAAGAAAAGCAGGAGGACACCAGCTCAGCCCAGTCTGCGGGAGGGTGGGGAGGGAGAGGGGTAGCAGCTGATAGGAGTTTCCCACCCCACCATGCACCATTCACCACTTTCTGCTCCAGCTTTCCCTCCCACTGGCCATGGACACCACCCATAGCCAGGAGGCTGGCTGGTGGCCCCAGGTAGGGTGCAGCCTTGGCTCACTATCTGTGACAGAGAAGATCTTGGCACTAATGTTACCTGGACTTTATAATCAGCTAAATTTCATCAGCATGGGCACTCTCTTCTGTTACTCCAAGCTTCTTGTTTGATGTTGTCCTATACCATGGCATGGTGGGTGGAGGTGGTGGCTAATGTCCCCCTCACCTCCCACCCAACGGCCATCACAGCCATGGAGGGGTCTTTCCTAGGGACTCCACTGAGCATTCAAGGCCCTTATGGTGGTAGATGCTGCAAGACCATCCAGCTGGCCTCGACCCAGGGTGGCGGCACAGGAGCTGGGCAGGTGTCCATGCCCCACAGCTCCCCTCTCTGCATAGTACAGCACCTGAAATGCAGAGGGCAAAGCTTTGCCCCAGTGCAATCTTTTTCCAAAGGAAAAAAAAAATACCATTGGATTTAACGTGATTCAGAGCAGAACTTCTGCTCCTGGCTCTGTCAGCCTCATTGGAGAACATGGACAGTGCCAACACAGCAGTTGGGAAAAAAATCAAATAGCAGCATGGAAAGCCTGCCCATGGGAAAGGGAGTTGGGTCATCCCCAAACTGCAGGAGTGAAGCTGAGGTGTGAGGCTGTGCTGGCAAGAGGCTGCCATCTCCCTTGAGCTGAGGTGAACTCGGTGAGCAGAGGCTGGCCCTGGCCGGGCAGAGGACCTCAGCAGACCCTGAGGTCTTGGGACCCCACAGCAGCAAGTGGCAATAATGCTTATACAGATCTGCCTCTCTTGGGCAATGTGGGAAAAGCAGATGGAAAATCTCCTCCATGCTGAGCTGTGTAACTGAGAAGGGGATTTTGCAAACTGAGCTGCCGTCAGGATGCAGCCAGGACTTGACCTGGGGGCCCCTGCTAGGGTGAAACCCCGGTGGGGTGGAGTGGGTAGACCATGCCAAGATGCCTCAGGCATTGAGGACATGGTATGTTGGCAGCCTGAAAGGTTTTTGAGGTTGTGAGCTCTTCTGATGGGCTGGATGGCACAAGAACAAACTGCCAACACAAAAGGGGAGGGCAAAGGGACCTGAAGGACACAACCTTTTCACAATTAGTTACTTCCATTGTTAATTAGGTGGCAAGGGGCAAAAGTGGAAGTTTTGTCCAGGCCCAGTTTTTGCCAGTGTTGTCTACACTGGAGGATGCTCAGTCTGACTCCATGGATGGAGCCCTGTGCCTTCCTCTCCTGTACCACCCTGCAGGGTGGGGGTAGAGCGATCTGCACAGCTCCCACAGCCAGGCCTTCTCCAGGAATAACTAGGAGCTTCACAACAGAGAGCATCTCACCTTCTTATGACAATCACCTCTCTGGGCCTCTAAATTTTAGTTCTTGAGATTCACCTCTGGTTCATTCCAACAGAAACAACCCCAACAGTGGGTGACAAGAGCCTGGCTCCTTACACCTACAACTCTGTCAGTTTTCCATTTTTAGTTCTCCTACCCATTTACAACCATCTCCATGAGCTAAATGACCTCCCCTTACCCTTCTGCCTTGCTCCAGTGCCTAAATGTTCAATCAATCAGGACTAGGAAAAAAATCTTTCCAACCTGTCTTTACCCAGTAGACCGTACAAGCCAGGAGAATCCCAAGGAACAGACGGACTCAACACTTGCAAGGACGCTCTTTTGGATGTGTGTTCTTCCTAGCAGGAGCCTCAAGCAGCAGGAAACAAGCACAAGCCACACTGGGATTTACATGGGATGGGTTGTAGCAGCAGCACTAGATGCACTGGGCACCTCAGTGACTCAATGTAATGAACCCTATGATGAAATAAGTCCCCAAGGGTCTGGCAGAACATGTGCCCCCCTGGGCTGAAACAGGAGGATGGAGCTATACGACAGGGAAGTATGAGGTCTGCTGCAGCTAATGCCCTTCCTTCTGGAAGTTTACAAGCAGCTAAGCTCCTGGGTCTATCAAAGGTGTCCACCCCACTGGCCTGGCAGCTTAATACTGACAAATACGGCCAAAATTCTAATACTGTCTTCTGAGGTCCTTTCCCCATAGCATTCACCTCCTCCTCCTCTTCCCTTCTCCTGAAAAAACAGGAGCCTGAAGCGGTTGTTAGATGTGTACCACTGTAAGAGGCAGGTGGAGGAGGTCTAGAGAACCACTTGGCTGGGTGGAGACCAGAAAGCAGATTCCTTTAGCTGGCTGGTGTCCTGTTTTCTTGCCCCAATGCTGAGGAAGAGACCAGAGGGTTTGAAAGGCAGGTTGTAGGTAAGCTTTAAGGCAGACTGTTTGGTTGCATGGGGTTGTTTTCACCCTGTCCTGACACAGTAAGGAAACAAGTTGTATGGGACATAGCAGCAGGAGTAGCAGCAGCAGACATGCTCAAATGACAAGTGCGGGGACGAGTTACCCTCTCTGCTCCTCAGAAGCAATCATCCACATTCCTTGATGCCAGTCCTTAGACTCCCCACTCCCTGACTCCACCATGGCACCACCTGCCCACCTCCACACAGAAACGTCCCAGCAGCCCTGCAGCTTCCAGGCAGGCTACAAGGGGGCTTTTTGTTGGCTTTTTGAGGGCAGGGGGAGAAGGAGGAGCTGTACAGAAAGGCCACTGCAGTCTGCTGAGCTCCCTGGCTGGAAGTAGCGTTCCTGTGAGGAGCAGATGCAGCCCACATCTCAAGCTGGCTGGGCGTCTGGCAAGTCACTTGCCAAGAGGCACAGCCCTGTGGAGATCCCACCCCAATCTCAGTGCCCCGAGCATGCGATACCTTGGCATTCAGCATCAGAAAAGGCTCAGCTTGGAGTCCTCCAAGAGCACAGCCTCTTCCATGAACAGTCTGAGTTGTGAGTGCTGGAGAGGGGAAAGTGTTTTTGTGTTGATCATAATCTCTCATTCTTTCTCTCTTTCTCTACTTATTTCTATAAATATGTGTACATAAATAGCTTGTTTCTCGCCTTGAATCTAGATATGAACTGGTCAAATTAGGTGGGCATAACATGCTGTTTTGATACATGAAAGTCTTCTCGACTTGACTCTTGGTTGTTTGTTTCTTGTCATCACTATTTAAGATATAGTTAATACATAAACCCCTACTTTGAGTTCTCCTTGGACAAAAATTAAAGGCAGACTGGTTGAATTCTAAGGGTCCCTGGTGCAGAAATGCCATCCAGTTGAGCAGCTAAATGTTAAAAACGATACCAAAAGGGATGTGGTGTTTCTCCTAGCCTGCCTTGAGCAGTGTGGTCCTCCATTCCACGTCACTTGGCATTACCCAAGACTGAAGCCACGGAGGTCTTTCTGATTGTGCTCCTGGGCGTTAGGGTCCCGGCAAGCACACTCTCCTTGTAGGTCACAGGACATAGGGAACGGAGTAACCTGAGGAAGGAAACCAAAGACACAAAGACATGAAGAAGGGTACACATCTACAGAACCCTGGAGAACAGGGGAGATCTCTTGAGTGATATCTTCAGAGATCAGCTGCAGTCTTCAGCTGTGTTATTTTTTTTTACAGTGATTTATTTTAGTGCTGAGCAGGTGGTGCACTGAGACCTCGGATGAGCTACTTGTCCATAACAGAGGCTATGAAAAGTGTAAAGAAGAACCTGCTCAACTCATGCAGTTGCTAGTCAGCAGATACTCCCTTAACAATTCACATCAGGCATACAAATGTAGCTGGCTGAGGAGACATGTACTTCTCAGGCAACTCTGGGGCTTTCTGGGGTACTTTTTGAGGTATCACAGTGTTTGGATCACATCACACAGCCACCTTCTTCTGAAAAACTACTCTTACCCCAAGGGCTACAAGCACTAAATGACAACAAAGTTAAAAATCTCACATGACTAACTCAAATGAGCACCAAACACAACTGGGTCCACCAGGTCCCAGCTCCAGTCTTCCCACAGCACTCCGATCCACCTCCAGCTTGGGGGTTCTGGTGAACCCTACTCTTGGGCCATCATCTCCCCTCTGTAGGGTACCACGTTGCAGCAGGGCCCTATAGCATGGGTGCTGCTGCCGAGCCTCAGTCCATTTGTGCACTTAATTATGAATGTTCTTGGTTTCAATTCCTCAGGGAAGGAGCTGAACCAGATCCTACCTAGCAGACCAGTGAAGCTGTAATCCAGCAGAGAGATTTCTCCAAATACCTCTTGTGTTAAAGGTCAAGAGATGCAGCTAACGGGCACTGAGGAACAGCAAAGGAATGCAAGTAAGAGACTGTTACGTGCATGATCTGTTATCTGTCCATGATCTCTCTGGAGAAGTGTGGGAAGGAGCTGAAACAATAGCCTGCGGTGCTTGGGTGATGGAAGTTGATTTTGGCCTGTTGCATCATGGTATTTACATAAAGAAAAGGGGGGGGCAGTGAAATAGTGTCTTGCTTGCCCTGAAGTGAATTCCCAAGAATTTCCCCCATCTGCACAGACTGAGCAAATGACCTCATTCCACTCCTTCACACTCCTTCCAAGGCAGTGCCACAACCTGTTCAAATGTTCCCGGCGAGGGCTGCACACGTGCATTCCGTCTGCTTCCCTTGGCTTTGCTGCCACATATTTGCTCTCTCTTTCATAAACACTTTTCTCCAGGCTATGAAGGCTGGGTCTGCCTGTTCCCTATGTATCATCGACAGCACATCTAGGAATGTGGACCATGCACTGTGCATGAACACATAACTGTCATTTCCACCTAGATCTTCCATACGTGTCCCTGCATGTCCATCTCCAGCACGCCTTTCTCCTGATGCACACAAGAATGGGATGGAGAGGTGTGGATCTTGATTTTGCAACTGAGGAGCCTAAGGCAGGGAGATGCTGACAGAGACATTAAATAGCCAACGTTCATCAGTAAATCAGTGTTTAGAGAGCCTCCTCCCCTTGTTTTTGTCTTTATTCCCAGAAGACCTGACTCTCCAGGTAGAATAGGGTGATGACTCTTCATCAAGCCATGGCCTTGGTGACTTAGGAGCTCAGTAACCAATCAGTGAATTATCTGAATGGACAATTGAGCAGATGTGGAGGTTGCAAAGAGCTAGTCCAAAAAGTTAAAAGCAAATGGATTCAAATAATTGGAAACTAAAGAAGTTTATAAACTGTAGAAAACAATAGGAGCTCAAGGGTCACTTGATCCGACAGAAGCCAGCCAGAGCAGGATTGTCTCATATCAGAGTGTTATGAATATTCTTAGATAGGAAAGCAGAGTTGTCTGCAAACAATGGGGTTTGGGGAGGAAGCTGAGAAGGGATTGTTTAATGACTGGATTAAAATACTGGGAAGGAAAAAAAAAAGACATTAAAAAAAAAGACTTTTTTTTTCAATGTAGAAGGAAACATTTTGGTTTAGATTATGTGCTACAGCTCAGGTTTGACCTTTCCCTCCAAGACATACAAATAAAAGAGACTATTCCAGAGCAAAAGTTATGTCTTGAAATAAAAACAGATTTCACTCGGAAAATGTTCAAACAAACATTTAAATATGACTGGAGTTTTCCTCAATTTTACTTTTTTATCCTGTTCAATCTGGATTTGGCAATGATTTTGACTATAAAAAATCCTCCCTGTTGTACAATGAAGCTACTGGTTGGAGATGAGACCTGGGAACCCGACTCTCTCATTTGTCTTGATCAAGGTTTTTTCCTCTCCCTGGCTTGGATTCACTGCATTTGTAACAAAGGTGATTAAGTGGCCCCTGGATTCCAAGGAGAGAGATGGGCTCACAGGGAAGGTGGATACACATTTTGCATTGAACATCAGACAGCCACATACCCAACTCAAGCATTTCAGTAAAACGGCTGAAATTAGCCATGACATCCTACTGCACTTTGTCTCTGCTGCTGTCCATGCATGAGTGGGACAGTGAAACGTGTTGCAGGCACTGAGATCACATCAATGGGATGCTACCATCTCCCTTGCAGGAACATCAGAGCCAAGAAGTGAAAGTCCTGCACGACTGTGTCTACCAGCTCACAGTCAGGGGACTCACTCTGTGGGCTGTGCTGAAATAGTGGCCTTAGAAAGCCAAACTGGCATGAGTTTGATGTTGCCTTGAAGTGATCTACCTCCTTTCATTCCCTCTCCTCCCATTTCTCCTTGTGAGTCCTTTGTTTTCCCCTTCGCTTTCTTACAGCTCACTGTAAGTGTGTGCTCAGCACGGGAGCAACCTGAACAAAAGGTGCACATGAGAGACTAGATCACTACTACACTGCAGCCAATTTCTGGGGAGAGAGAGCCACTAGAAAAGTCTTGCCATGTGTTGTCCTCTAGAAACCCTCTGGTGTCCTAACAGCCGTCATGGACAGAAGAGCAGAAGCTGTCTCTGGGGCAGAGCCATGGCCCCAGGAGCAGACAGTATCATGGCTCAGCAGCAGTCCCAGCAGTGGGTAGCCTGAGTGTAAGAGGGTTTCTTCCTGATCAGATTAGCCTTATTCACTTTATGTCCCTTACAGAGGGGTTTTTTTTTATGCAATTTGATTTTTACAGTGCTATTGTCCAGATAAATGAATTGTTTTGTTTTATGGCAGTAAGCTCCAGAGATCAGTTTTCTATTATGTGAAAAGGCAGAGATTTCTATGGGTAACAAGCACATCCACAGTCATCAGACAAGAGAAAATTCTCCAAACACTTAGCAATAATACAGGGTTTCCACTTCAAACAACATCTCCAACAAATATACATCTGAGTTCGCCAAGGACCTGATTTCCACAGGTACTTGAATCAAACCCACCACACATAGCATCTACTGAGATTGTCACAAGTACCCAGCTCAGAGATACTGTAAAACCCCTTAGAGAGGGACTGTCTGTTGCCTTGGGCTCGTACAGTGATAGCCCTCGGGAATACAGAGCCATGACTAAAGCTGCTGGAGGTGCTAGAACTAATAAATGCTGAACCTTTTCCTGAGTGATAGCCCATTTATGTGTGAAGCCCAGATATACACACTCCAAGATTAACTACTGCTTTTCTTTTTAAATAGGTCTGTGAAAGTGCAACTCATTAACAGAATATATGACCTGTAGTGAAATTTCCAGAGATACCCATTATAAAGCCAATATTAAAGAACCATCTCTTCTTCCTTCCACCCACCAAGTTCTGCATTCACCCTACATCTATCTCCCCTTGTAGGAAACCTCACTAATATATAGGAGGGCAGGAAGAAAAAGCTACAAATTAAGCATAGGGCCTGGCTCAGTCATTTGATAAAGTATTGCAGAGTATTGTCTCCTCAGACTAACTAAAAATAGGTTGAAAAATGCACAATTGAAGAACACAGCTCTGCATGCCTACATACACCTCTCCCTCTGCCCATCTTCTGGAGATGATCCAGAACAGAGCCACAGTGTGGATCAGGGGAATGTGGGTCACAGAATCACAGAATCATAGAATGTTAGGAGTTGGAAGGGACCTCGAAAGATCATCTAGTCCAACCCCCCTGCCAGAGCAGGACAACCTAGAGCAGTCACACAGGAATGCATCCAGTCGGGGTTTGAATGTCTCCAGAGGAGACTCCACAGCCTCTCTGGGCAGCCTGGCCCAGTGCTCTGTCACCTTACAGTGACAAAGTTCTTCCTTATGTTCACCCAGAACCTCATATGTTCCAACTTGCACCTGTTCCCCCTTGTCCTATCACTGGCCGTGAGGAAGAGAGTGGCCCTGAGGGACTCCACTGGTCACAGCCCTCCAACTAGATTCCATCCCATTGACCACAACTCTTTGACTTCTTCCTTTCAACCAGTCCACAATGCACCTCACTGCCTGATCCTCCAGACCACACTTCCTCAGTTTAGCTGCCGGGATGCTGTGGGAGACAGCGTCAAATGCCTTACTGAAATCAAGATAAACCACATCTGCTGCTCTACCATCACCTATCCACTTAGTTACATCCTCATAGAAGGCTATAAGGTTGGTCAAACATGACTTCCCTTTGGTAAAGCCATGTTGACTGCTCCTAATGAGCCTCTTATCCTTGATATGCCTGAAGACAACGCCAAGGATAGTTGTTCCATCACCTTTCCATGGATGGAGGTGAGGCTGACTGGTCTATAGTTACCCGGGTCCTCCTTGCCCTTTTTGTAGACTGGAGTGACATTTGCTTTCCTCCAGCCCTCACGCACCTCTCCTGTTGCTCACGACTTACCAATGATGATGGAGAGTGGTCTAGCAATGACTTCTGCCAGTTCCACCAGGTCACACCTGAACATCACTGGACCACAGACTGTCTATCTTCAAAGAAATCAGACACAACCTAATTCATGCCTGTCACCCCAGGAGTGTGCACTGCATGGCACACCATACTCTGACCCTGAAGGAGAAATTGCAGCAGGTGTAGGCTTACAGGCTAGGCAGGAGGTTAGCATGGACATCTGAGGTGAAATGCACAGGAGCTCTGAGAGTCCTGCACCTTGACCAACTCACCACTCATGCTGCACATATGAACCCATACTTCCATTCTCCACAAAGGAATGGGAGCTGTACGCATCCTCTCCCACGCTAGGCAATAAGACCCTAGATAAAACCCAAGCTCCCTCTTGGAAACAAGGCAGCATTTGTCCTTGATGCCCTGCTCCTGACTGTGGGAACAAAGCCAACAATATTGTTGCACAGACCAGTGCAGAACTGGGATCCAGGTCATGACATGAGTGAGAGGCCACAAATCCTCGCTGCACAGCATCTATCTAAAGAAGCTGGTGACATCCCAAGACAGATCCCTGCTGAGAAAGGCCAGTCTATAGGGAACTGGTGGGAATGTTGACAGGAGAAATCCCAGACAGGTAGAGGGAGGGATGGGAAACAGTTCTGCACGGGGTCGGAGCTCATCCCTCACACGGGCTCGTATCGGGTTGACCTGGCCGTACCTCCCACCCGGCGCACTCAGGGCTGCTTCACAGCAGCACCAGGGCAGGCAGAATCAGGCCCACTTTGGAGGCCAGGGGCAAGCAGGAGGGGAGGGCTGCAAAGTGTTGGGAAACAGCCTGTTGTTAGATTTCAGCCCTGAAGTGTTTGCGAAATCTCCCAGACAAGCCTAACTGGGAATATGAAGGCCCTGCCACAGAGGGAGCCCCCGCGGGCGGCCTGTCGAGATAAGCGTGGCCGTGCTGAGTGTCGCAGCCCCGCGCCTCCCCAGGCCCTTGCAGCTCAAACGCTGGGGAGTATTTTGTTCCCTGACAAGGCCCTTGTGGGACAAAAATGCATCTTGTAAGGGTCTTCTCAGTGGTTTTTGGCATCTAGGTCACCAGGGCGGTTTTGAGATAACGGAAGGAGAGCGAGCTCCCTTTTAACTCCAGGGGCTGGTATGCAGGTTCACACCTAGGGCACTACTCCAGAGGGCCTGGGAAAGGCAAGATGAAGCTCATGAGAAGCCTCCTCTCCCTGCAGGTCTGGGAAAAGCAAGATGAAGCTCACGAGAAGCCTCCTCTCCCTGCAGGTCTGGGAAAGGCAAGATGAAGCTCACGAGAAGCCTCCTCTCCCTGCAGGCCTGGGAAAGGCAAGATGAAGCTCACGAGAAGCCTCCTCTCCCTGCAGCACACACAGTTTTAAAGGTTTGAAGTTTTGTTAACAGCCCCACCATAAACCAGGCTTTCCCCCACCGAAGCAGCAAACACGGTGTAAGAAGACTCAGCTCAGCTGAACACAACAGACGCTCCTCTCTTCCCATCGGGTACAAACTGGGAGCAGCCTCCCCAGGAGCAGTGGAAGCAGGATGGCCCAAAGCCAGCAGGGATCCCCGGGAAAGCCCTGCCCGCACGGGTCCCCGCATCCCCGCCTGCCCGCGGAGCGGAGCGAGGGAGCCCGTTTGCCAAACCACACGCAGCTCAGTCGCTCAGCAATCAGCTGCGCTTCCTACCCTCGTGCTACTGATTGTGCAAACATGAATGTAATTAGTCTAAATAATCACCAAAGATTTAATAGGAGCCAGACCACCCAGAGGCCAAATAGCTGGCGGTGGAGTAGGGAAGGTTTGTTCGCTGGTTTTTGTAACACTTGCTAATGAAGTGAGGTCGGATAGCAAAGCAAACACCCTCCACTAGCACATCCTCTGGGAACGCCGCATGTTGTGGGAAGCCCCGTGGCCCTTGAAGCCAAGAATGTTCTCTCAGGATAGGCAACATGCGCTACTACCATCACTGCTTTTAATTTATTGCCGCCTGGAAAGCCTCCCTGAATGATTATGAAACCAAGCTCCGAGCCCCAAAATAAGCTCCCATCCCAACCAACCATGAGTGAAAACTCTCCTCACATGGCACACAGCTAGCCACTGCGACCAGCAGCTCATGGGTAAGCGAGTTCACCCACATGCCTGGGTGAACCAGAGCGTTTGGAGCACACACCAGAGCTCAGCCACTTCCAAAGGCATGAAGCAACATTCCGCATTGTGTCCATCCTTCCTTCCTCTGTGCTCACCCACCATTCATTGTATCTCACCAGCTAATTATAGGACTGACAAACACACCCAGCTGGGGACATCCAAGCTGTTGGGAGCAGCATCGTGGCAGGACCATCGGTTCTTCTGGATAAGCAGAATTTCCTCAGACAGGGTGGTCACTTAGGGCACTAATTGCACAAACTGTCTCAAAACCACGTTCTGCCAACAGAGCAAGACCTGAGATTCCCCAAGACAGGTCTGTGTTGCAGTTAGAGAGCTGGGAGAAGGCACTTATTTCTCCAAAATACCGAGAAGTGGTTATTTGTGTTGTCTTAGCGGTAGGAGTGCAGCAGACCCCCCCTTTCTGTGGAGACAGGGCCAGTCTTCAGCAATCCCTCCTGGAGCCAGCAGCAGCCCCTCAGTTCAAAGCTTTAGGCCTTGAATTCTCAGCCATAAACTCTCTGAAGAGGTTTTTGATAACTTGCCTATCTTTTAGATAAGCAAAGCTTTGGATGAATCCCACACGGTCCTCTATCTACCACAAGTCCTCATTTGTTTTCTGCTGAGGCACTTGCTGGTTTTCCTCTCCAAGGTGTTGGACAGAAATGTCAAGAGGCTGAAGGGGCAGGACGAGCTTTCTTTTTCTTTTCTAAGTGCTATGGGGCAAAGCGGTTGACGGAAAACCTGAGTGATAACTGAGTGAAACAGGTTTTTCTCATGGGAGCTGTAGGGTTACCCCTTACGTGTCAAAAAAAGGAAAGGCAGAGAGGACAGACAGATGAAACTTCGCCCTTTCAAATTGTTTAAATTGTGGGAATTTTAAACCTGCAAAATCTGTGTATTTAAATCTGCGGGGACCAGACTGCAGGATCTTCAACTAAACAAATCTGTGACCCGAGTCTGGAACAAAGTACATAAGCAAAGCCTAAAGAGAGATGGTTTTTGATTTCTTCAAGGCCTTTCTAGGCAGTCTTGACTAGGGAAAACATGTAAAAGGGAAGGGGAAGAGAAGAGAAAAGAATGAAGGAGAAGAGTGACTAGAGAGAAGATTTCCTGAAATGAATCAGGAAGAAATAGCTCTGTCCCTGCAATGCCACACACCCCAGGAGTTCCTCGTAGGCAGCCGCCAGCCCAGAGACAGCCAGTTATGTCCAGGTTATTTATTTTTCTCACTTTAGCAGTGTCACGTATTTAATGTTTTAAAAAATAGGATGTTCTTTTATCTGCGGCAGGATACAAAGCAAGAAGCAGCTTCCTAGAGCAGCCAGGCAGAAGGGAGCTGGCAACCTGTGCTGGGTCAGAAGGGTAGGAAGATTAAAAGGAGATAGGATTTTGCTTTGTCCTTCACGGAAGACTTTATCCCCTCCAGATACACAACAGAAGCTTTCTCTCCCTTGGAGGTTGGCCGGCAATGGCCTTCCTGTCTCTCAAAGCTGCTCCTGGGTCACGCACAGGGCAAGCTGCGAGCCACACAGCCCCATCCTCTGCCCCAACTGCAAACACTGCCACCAGCCCCCACTCACCCACAGCCCACCTGCCCGGCGCTGTAGGACACACGTCCCTTCTTCCTCGGGTGGCACTTGTCCCTGTGCCAGCCCTGGCTTCTTGCCTGCTGTGCGGGGATGCTGATCAATTAGCGCACAACAAATAATTAAGCTGATGAATGTCTCTTTTTCCCGCTTGCTGACTGCAGTTGCCTCGAATTTATGCCCAGAATATGACTGAATTTATTCATTGCCATTTGTAGCATTCAAAACAGGTCTTTAATGATTTCTTTTAAGCTCTCTAGCATGATTGTGAGTAGTGCAGGGCAAATACTCATTATTTCCTATCTAAGCAGCAGTGCTGATTAGTCAGCGGTTGGTCAGATAAGTCACACCGCTCCGTTCCCCTCTCACTGCAGAAATGCACAAGGTCATTTGCTGCTAATGCTCAAATGCAAAGGAAAAATGGGGCCTAAGCAAATGCTGCATGGAAGTCTCTTGTTGCAATTTCAGGGCAACGAAACAGAAGCGTGCAAAATCTCACGTCAAGTAAGAGGGCTCAGAATTAAAGTGAATATGGGTTGAATAATTTTGCTTTCACGCAGCCTGGTTCACAGCATTGTGTGCAGCTGAAAGTGCTTTTGGGAGGGTAGGGGGATTGCACTGAAACTTTAGTCTTGACAGTTTGTGGACATTAAAGATCTGAAGCCAGCTCTGACTTGACTGTTAACTCCTGAATCTTCACATGTTGCAATGTTAATCTTCAACCCCTTCCTAAAATAATGTGTGGAGTTGCTATGTTCTGCTAAATGTGAACCATGTGTCACCTCAGCAATGGCTGCAACAGTGAAAAGATGATAAATCTAAAGCTTGTAAAATGTCCTGTGACATTTTGGGAGAAAAACAGGTGTTGCATAAATGTTAGACATTTATGGGTAAACTTGCAGGGGCTTTAAAAGACTGACACATCTGCCACATAGTATGTAACCCTGAAAGAAAAGGAGCAAAGCAGTCTCTTTCATGTGTCTCGCTCTTTCTACAACCGTATGAAAATACATCCTCATCTGGTATTGGAATTAACAGAGCTGGACTCACCCCTCCCTATGTCTCCTCCAGGTTTTTGGCTTTTACACCCAATGTGTATTTTAAAACTGTGCCTTTTTAAGTAGGTGGCAAACTGTGCTGGAAGGATTTGGTATGCGGAGTATTTTTATTCAGCTCCCTTTTCTCTCACCTTTCATTGTTTTTCCCTTTGGAGTATCTCCTGTAACGCTCCACTCATAAACCTCTTCAAAGGGAGGGCTCTATTTGAACAGCCTGGCCTGAAATCTGGTCCCACTCAAAGGCCTCAGACGGGAAAATAACTCTCAGAGCCGAGACCCGTGGCCCCACGGCTGCTGCCGCAGGTGTCGGCGGCCGCTTTGCAGGCAGAGAGGTGCTGCCCGCCGCCTCTTCGCCTTTGATGCTGTAGCCCCGCCGGCTGGGTTATTACTCCCCCTTTTACCCTATAAATGTAATAAACTGGGACTTAGCATCTTGCTTTTGGCATGAAAGGTCCAAGGAGATGGTGGTTTTCTTAGCGCTCCCCAGCGCCTTGTTCAGGCCCCGTGATGTTGTTTGTGTTTGGAGAGAGGAGCTTTTGGAAGCTGAATGTGTGCCGAGGAAATGATGGGCTCTGTGGTTTGCCCCTCAAACCATATGAACTCTAGGATGGGGGTTTCTAGAGCACCAACTAGGGCAAGTCTAATTCCCCTGGTCACAAAGATACAGCTCCCAGTGAAGTCAGTGAAAGCAGACTTCTCTCCAAAAAGCTTCAAAACCTCCCTTTCCATGGGGGAAATGCATCAGATGTGTGACCAGCTGCCTGTCTCTGAACCACTTGCCCTTTGCATGGGGCAGTTTCAGCACAGAAACTGGGCTACAAAGCACTTTCCCCCTCTTGGGTGGTCGCTTCATTTCTGGGAGGCAGCGAAGCAGCAGATATTTTGAACTTGACTTGCCTGGCTGGTAAATGCTCACGACTATGTAGATCCCACTTTGTCTCAAATCCCTGCCCAGCAATAAATTCTGCTCCCAGACCTTAATCCTATCCCTTTCTGCCTCAATTTGGCACCCACGTCCTTTGTGTTTCAGTCCCAACCCCACCCCAGCAATATGTTGTGCCCTTATCTCCTGTCTTGATGGGGCTGGTTTGGGTCAGTCCCCTTCCAGCCACCTCACTCCCATCCCTCTGGCACCTCTTGGGACCTTTCATCCCCAGCTCTCAAACTGGAGACAGTGAGATAAAGTTTCCCAGGCAGACTGTTGTAGGAGGAGAAGACCTACACCATGCTGAGCTAGCGGGCACTTCCAGCTCTGTCCTCCCAGCTGGTGGGCTTGTCAGGCCAGCGAGCAAGCTGTGCCTGTCCTTGGGCTGCTCCTCCCTCCCAAGGAAGTGGAAAATCAGGCAGAGATAGGAATCTCTTCTTGGAGACAACACTGGAGATGAGCTGCTGCCTGTCACCCTGCTCGTCTCTGCAGTGGTCTTTCAGCAGGGAGCCCCATCCAGGCTCTTCTTGCCCCACTCCACCCTTGGGGAACAGAGAAGTTCACCTGCCCATGTTTCCCTCCCAGCATGTGGCTCACAGGAACACTCACAAAAGAAACACAGCAATACAGGGAAAAAGTGTCCCAAAAAGCAGTTAGGAAAACTACCTCTTCCCCAGTGGAGAAATTAACACTTTCCACTTGCCAAGACATGTCCACTTCCCCTCCCCAGTGGTTCCCAGATGAGTCAGAAACAGTCCACAGTGCTGTACTGGTAAGAGATCTTTGGCTGAACCAAGGAAAAGAAACCTCCAGCAAAAGCTGTCTTTGAAAGGACTGTTCCCTGCAGAGAGGTCTTCAGTCCCTCAGCTGTGGTAGAGAGGACCTTCTTCCTCAGACAGGTGAAAAGGATGATGACATATGCTGAGCCTAAGTTCCCTCTGTCTGTTCTCAAGTTTTATTATTTATTAATACATATCAGATAGTTAACATAGCTAGATTTTCTTCATTCTGATCTACATGCAAATCTTGAAGACAAGGTAAAAATCTCATATGGCAGAGGCTAAAATTTTCTTTCCTTTCTTTGGAAAACAACTTCAAAATGAATCCTGGTTGGAAACATATGAAACATTGTACTGCTTCAAACTACAAGCTCCATCGCTCATCTCCTGTCGGTGGCCAGGAATGGGTGTTAAAGAAGCATAAAACACAGGGCTGTGAGGAGGAATCCTTCCCCAGGCTAAAGCAGTCACTGGTTTAGACACTCCTGAGCCAGAAATGGCATCCAGATCACAGTGTTTAACAGCCAGTGGTGGAGATAACCTCCACGAATATGCCTATTCTCTTTTTGACTCCAAACATATTTTCATTCTTAATAATACTCTGTGGCAATTCAAACATACATTGTGTGAATAAGCACTTTCACTTGCTTGGATTCTGCTTCCAGCTATTTACTATTTCACCCCTTCATTGCTGTGTGATAAGAAAAGTAGATTTTATTTCCCTAAACATCCTCCCTGCATTAAATAATGTTTTTCTAAATCTCTGCCACTAACCATGCCCACTGTCTCTTCTGCAGGATTTGCAGGTCCCAGTCTATGTGGTCTCCATGCAGAAGATATTTCACCTGACCCACAGCCTTCCCTGTCCCACTCTATTGTTTCGGAGATAGGATGGTCAGCAAGCCATGCACACGTGTGTAAACACAGATCAAAGTATGGACCTACAGTGATGTTTTCTTTTTTGCTCCCTGTTCTTTTCCTAATGACTCCTAACCTCTAGTTTCCCCTCTGAGCACTGAGGGTGGATACCAGCATGGGCAAATATATTCTTCTCAGAGTTTCTGTGTGAAGGTCTCCTGAGCAGTAGGTGCAGCTTTCCTGATGAACATGCCCTGGGGTTTTGGAGGGAGGCAGCCTTTGCCAATATTTACAATAAGAATGAACAAACAACTGTGACTACTTTATTTAAGAACCTGCCTTGCACAGGTATAAGGCAGGTTACGATGGGAAATGCACATGCAAATCAAGAGAGAACTTCAAAATGAACCAACGAGAACTCAGTGCCTATGGTAAGCTGATGCCTGGACTGAAGGTCCTTCTGAGACCTTGAACCTTCCCTACTGTAGCAAAAATATTTTTTTCCAGGTGCAAAGCAGTACTTATCAAGAAACTCCCAGTGAACAGAGGAAGGGGCATCCCTACCTTTTTGGTTTTGACTGTTGAGGCACAGCAGTCCCCACCATCATAGTTGCAGAAGGCTCGGTTGTTGATGGAGTCACAGTAGTTGTCCCCCATGAAAGGCTGAAAAAGGAAAAGACAGAAAAAGACTGAGCACATGGACATCGATAAAACCTGTAAACACTATGTCAGAAGGAAGAGATGAAGCCTTGAAGGAGCTGTATAGTTTGTAACATTACCAATTGCCCTGAAAAACAAGAGATAATTATTCTCCTCTCCCTTCGAAGCAGACAGAAAAAAAAAAGGGCACTAGATGGAAGGGAAATGAGCCCTTGTTGGCTTTTCACATCCCACATAAGATGATGCTGCAGGAATATTGATTCGACTAGGCCCAGAGACAGCATCAAGGCATCTAAAATTGTGGCACCTTTTGATAATTTTAAGCTAACCTTCCGAAACTATGTGGGATAAGAAGATGATTATGTAGAGCAGCCAAAACTGCCTTGCTTTTAATAGCTGTACTTTCCACCACAGTTCTCCTAACTATGCAACAAGTGTCAGCAACGAGGGCACAAAACATAACACGCAGAGAAATGGAAGTGGTCTGAGCTCAGCACAGGAACCACCTGCTCTCATTCTCCGACCAGCAGCGAGTTCATGTGACCTTGGCCATGACACGTAATGTCCCTCCACTCCACAGCTCAGAGCTGGGATAATGGCAATTATTCAGACGGATGTTGTGGAGAGCTATTAAGTAAAATTCATAAATCACCTTGAAAAAGAAAATGTGGTCACTAGTCTGTGTGATGTGATCACGAGTCTATGTGCTGCACGGGACCTGAATAATAATCATGATTTAGAAGAAAAGGCTTGAAGTCTGGTTCTTCCTTACACGTTGGAGCCCTCTTGGTCAGTAAGGACAAAAGTCTTCCTTGGAAGTTCAATCTCTGCCTGATGCTAAGGAAGGCCCATGCCAGGTCTGAGAAACCCAGGCAGCTCTGCAGGCTCAGAAAAATGAATGCTCATCAGAGGGCACGGTCATATCTCTGTAACACTTCTTACGCACACAGGCTCACAGGGCCATTCCCATTTTATTTGCTCTTTGGAAAATTCATTCATTCTGCATTGTGAAAAGCACATCAGGGACTTTCCTACGAGAAGACATCATTGCAGAGCCAGTGGGGAGGCTTGTGGAGGTTTCCCGGGAGGACTTGTCAGCAATTGCAGTACCAGAGTCTCCCTGATGATAGATACCTGAAGAACCAGCAATGAGATCTCCCCATGGCCATGCTCCTCAGTGCTGAAATGGACACTGAAATGTGGAGTGATGCAGACACAGGCTCTTACTGCTGAAGTTTTGCAAATTTAAATATTTCTATCAGGGTATAGGAAATCCAGGCAATGATGGCAATAGTGGACCAGAGAAGGACTACCAGGAGTGTCATTGTGTGTCACTTGTTTAGCTACATGCAAATACTACAAATGCTGACAAGGAAATCTGAGTTACAGGGTGAGGCTCCTGTCCCTGTAAACTGGCTTAACTCCATTGACTTCCACAGAGATTAACTTCTTTATACAGGCAAAGACTTTGACTTGCAAACGTCCTTCCAATTTAATTAATATGCTAGGAGTTAAAAGGGAATGATTTATAAGTAGATGGAGAGAGATTTTTATGCCAACCTGGTCATATTCAAAAAGGTGAACTTTGCCCAAACTCCCAAGACATTCTGTAGGCTTCTCCACGTTTTCCTTGTATTGCCTGGCTGTGTCTGCTTGTCAAGAAAGGCTTGACCTTAATTTCCCGTGCCTATGCCTGTACTCTACGCCTATGAACACTGGAAAATCAGTGAAAGAAACTTGTGGAAGAATTTCCCTTTCACTCACACTGACACAGAGTAGGCAAGTCAGTCCTTTGGAGGAGAAGAATGGGACAAATAGCATCTACTCCAATTTGGTACCAAAATTCTCCTTTGGGAGACCTTGGAGACCTCGCTGTGGAGGGTGAGGTCTCTACAGGTCTTCAAGCATATCTTAGTGCTTCTATATTTTTTTGAAGGACTACACGGGTAGTCCAGAGGGACTAGATTTCTACTGAAACACCTAAGTTAGAGGCCAAGAAGTATGGGGCTCACTCCTAAACCTCTCTTCCTGCCACTAGGGAGCGACAAAAAATCACGTTGCTGCAGAGTCTGGGTTACCACTGTGATCACCAAGAGCAAAATAATGCCCCGCTTACAGCCTCCTACTCAGGGAACCCTCCCTGATGCTAAGGATATTGATACATCAGGGATTGTATCAGCTTAATGGCCCAGTATTACTGACCTACTGGCTTATTAGTCCCTTCCATAGCCATGACAAAAGGCTTGGAGTAGATGGGATTTCTTTTGAAATCTTAATGCCAGAGAACAAGCCCTGGCCCATTCGTGGATTCTGGAAGCATCATGCTCTAAAAATGATGCTAGAGGCCGTTATCAATTGTCTGGGCAAAGCCTTCCAAGATGATGGATTGCGACACAGTGACACTGCTGAATGAATGATGAAAAGAAGAAAGTTCCTATTGATGCAGAGGGGTCTGGCAATTAACAATGATGGAAGGGAAGAAAATGCTGAGAAAAAGCATGTCAGTAATAATGGCTTCTGGTAAATTATTACATCATTGCAAAGTTTGCCTCAGTAACTATCCTTAAACAGCAGGAGAATGGATATCCAATGGTGCATCAGCACCTGAATGGCATTTCTTAATGGTCGCTGGATGTTATTTTAGCTCTTTTTGGAGAATAGGGGCGTCCAGCCAGCCTGCATGAATGTAATGCGTGAGATGGCTTATGACATTCAAAGCACTGACAGCAGAATGCTTTTCATTTAGGGAACAACTAGACAGAAACTATTACATTGTTGGAGAGTTATTACCCTCTTGGGCCCAACATTTGTATGCGAAGGAAACCTGTCTTTCACTTCAAGACAAATCACGCCGCACAGCGATGTGGTCTAGAGTTTCATGTCAGATTTAGGAGCTCTGTGCCATATTCTGCCACTCCGGGCAAATAACTTCAATGCGCTTGTAAAATTGGGTTACTGGGTGCTGAGAGCGCAGCCAGTACTGCAAAAAGGCAGGAGATGGGGGGTCAAGACACAGCTCTTCCATTGCCCATCCATATCACCAAAGTAGCCATCTATCCCTCTGCCTGTGAGCTACCTCATTCCTAAGAGGGGCATGAAGCTTCCCAGCCTTACAGAGGTGCCACAGGGATTGACTTCTTGACATGGGTGAGATTCTCAAGGGCTGGCATGATGGAAACCACAAGAGAGCCATGACCCAGGGAGAGGTGCTCCAGCCTGTTTAACCACTGGAAGCATCTGAAGACTTCTCAGACTTTTCAAAGACTGTTGCCAGCAGAAACAAAGTAATTGTTTTGTTTTTTTAAATAACACAAAAGACTGTAAAAATCTACCACAGCTGAAATGTAGCTGCATTTTTCTGATTTTTTTTTCTGGTTCAGACAGAGGTGCCCAGCAGAGAGATGTGTGACTTTCTCACTGTCCAGCTGTGTTGTCCACCCAGTGGTGTCATTTCTGCCTCTGGCTTTCCCAAAATTTATCTGCACACACCAAAGCCCAAAGCCTAGGTGGCCTTGGAAAGAACTGGCCTCCAATAAGATATCAAAATCAAGGGAAAACAACTGAAAGTTTTTGCAACTTCCCAGAAGTTCCCAGATCCTGGAAAATTTTGACAGTCTACCAGTGTTGTTCAGCCGTTTGATCATTGAACTCCTGTGAGAGTCACCCAACCATCGGCTCTTGGAAAACCACCAGTTTCACCACTGAGTGTCAGAACTGTCACAGGGGATCACAGCCTGTTTGATAGGATAGTTGGGGCAAAAGCCTGTTTGCCTGTTTGAAAAGCAGCATTTACAGCCCAGGTGACTGCAGTGGCTGTTCCCGTAACACTTAGGAGAGCAAGCAGGGGCCACCTGAGCTAACGCAAAAGCTCACCTCGCAGCCTTTGACACAATGAATCAGGGAAGGGTGAGGGTACCACTTGAGTCCCGCCGTGCAGACAACGCTCTGGAGGGGAGAAGAAGAAAAAAAAACAAAACCAAAACAGGTTAAGACAAAGAAATCAGTGTACAGAAAGCCAGCGCACTGGCTCCTATGGCTCTCCTGTACTTAACCAATGAAGTTCAGTTCCTAACACCTCTTGTGTTCTCAGGACCTGGCTGTTCTCCAGGTATTTACAAGAAGTGTTGGACTTGACACTTGCAATAACAGAACATTTGAGAATAAAATAATATTTAAGGTTCTCCTAAAATGTCATGTCCAATATTTCACTCATGGAGGGGGAATGTGGCAGGGAAAGGCAAAGGCACAGGTCCACTGTCTTGTTCTTGGGTATGGGGGGGGACATTTTAGGAACTAATTGAGGGACTTCTTTGGTGCTGCAAAACATTGTTCTCTTTTGTTACCCATCTTATCTCTGCTTCTTGAAGATGCTAAAGGTAGACTTTCGGATACATTTTCACACCATCCTTTAGATCTTAAATGGAAATGCCTCCCACTACATGCCTTCAGAATAACCCCAGAAAGGACAGCATCATCTGCTATATTATATGACCTTTATAATAATTTCTGTATTTATAATAATTTTGGGAGTGCCTAGTTTTGGGCAAAAAATGATAACCAGCCTACTCAGTGATGACATACCCAGGGCAGCCATGGTTTGCCTGTAGACCTTGAAACTTGTATTATAAGAGTGGATGAAAAGTTTGGCCAGTCAGTGGAGGTGGTGGTTCGATACCATGGAGGTCTAGGAGATAGGACTCCCATCCATTCACTAGGACATCAGGCACAACTCTCATTTTGGGATGGATGGAACACTACAACGTCCAGTTGGGCAAGACAATCATGTAGACACTTGCCCAAGGGCAGGGGTTAGGGTTGGATGGAGGCCTAGGGAAGGAAGGGATTAACATTTGGGAAGACCTGACGCACAAGTCATCCCTTCCCCTGTTTATTTGAGGACTAATTTAATCCATCTGCAGGGGAACCTCAGCGTGTTTTTACAGTTTCTGTCATTTGAGGCTTACCTGGCGTGTGCTAGAAAAAGGACTTTTATACTATCTGACTTGGGCTGTTTATCTTTCCGATGCTCTCGGATTTTCCACTATTAGTCAAGCCCGGCTTGCCCCACCTGCCTCCCAACAGGGCCCGTCTGTGTGAGCGGAGAAGCGGCCGGGCAGGGGGGGGAGATGTTGTTTATCCCCCAGGAGGGCGGCTGCAAGGTGCGGGGCCCTGCGGTGTCAGACATTCCCCCAGCACGCTCTTGACAGACAGCTGGAGATTTCCAGGCTGTTGCCTGCCACAAATGGTGAGGGTTTTTTAAATTTTTTTCCCCCTCTTCTGTTTATTGCACTTCAGAGGGAGAAGAAAGGAAACTTTTCTAGGTTTCAAAATAAACAAGGCCAGTCAACAGAGCAGAAGTGGGGGGAGAGTGAAGGAAGCAGCTCAAGAGCATTTGAACCCAAGAATTAAACCAAAGTAGAAAAACTGCAGCATTTGCCTCCGGTATTCAAGGCCAGGCAGACAATCAGCAGAAGTACACTTCCACAGAGCATCTCACGTTCCCCTGGTAAGAAGCATCAATATTTACAAACCCTCTCGATATGTGTGAACGTGTGTGAGCATTTGGAGCTAACAAAAGGAGCTGAATAGCCCTGAAACAGGCTCTTAAGAAAGGTTTCCAAGTGAGAGCAATTCCTTACGTGCACTGACTTCTTTCCTGACCCTGCCAATATTAAAAGCTGAGCGCTCTCCCTTAAAGGAACAGATGGAAGGTGAAGCCTCTGCTAGGACAATTCTCTCCTTAGAGCTCTCACTCAAGGGCATCTCAATCCCAAAGGCTGCACTGCCTTTGGCTGGACGGCCTCCAGGGAAAGGGAATGCAGCCCCAGGCTGCTCTCCATAGCGTAGGAAAGCCAGTGGACCTTGTGCTAGATTAATCACTGGGTCAGTGGGACATTCACATTGCTCTTGAGTAGTACCTGCCAACAGCTTTGTCCCAGTTACTTCGCCCTCTCTGCAGATGATGCTTTGCTAGGCTAGCAGAGACCATTAGAGCTACTCCAGCTAAATTCAATCCCTCTAGCATTCAAGGAGCTGGAAGCAGAGTACACTCAGGGAAGCACCCTTGGCCATGGCCCTGACTCCTCTTGCTGGTCTTCCAGACCCTGAATTCCCACCACCCAAGCCTGCACGTAGCCTCAAGCTGCTGCAGTGGTGTATATGGTACAACGGGATGGGAGAGAGGTTGTTCACAGAGGGAGAGCCTGGGTTGGAAAATTAAGAAAGTGGGGATGATTCAGGTTGCTGGGTGATGATGATTCTGGTTCCTGCCTCTTGCAGCACTACCAGGCATAAAGGTGCCATAAGGTGCTGTGTGGGGCAACTCAGATACAAAAATGTGTAAAATGCAAGTAAGGAATAGGGTATAGGCAGCAGTACTGCTGGATGTGACTGGGATCTGGTGGCATCAGTGCGTGCAGAAAGAAAGGTGGATTTACAAAGCCAACAAAGGATGCAATAAGAAGTGGATGGAAGGACCACATCCAACCCATGCCAGTCACTGCACAGGGGATGAAGTCCATCTGGCTTCTGCCTCTGCAAGCCCCAACCCTTCCCTGTGCTGCCACGTGCTCCAAGCCGCTGTGGTGACATGTGTTGCCCTCATGGCCACAGCCACTGGTGGCTGCAGCACAGCTGCCCTCCTGCATGGGACATGCCATGTGGCCAGATGTATTGACTTTGGTCCTGTCCCCACCCCAGAAATGCCACCCAGCCACATCTGCAGTTTGGTGGCTGTGACTCCATCTGCTGCGAACGGAGAGGAAGCTGGGATGCACTCCCACAGTAGTTATCAAAGAGCCAAGGAAGCAAATCAAGCTGTCATTTTCTCCTTGTGAGGGAAGACCTAGTGCCTCCGGTCACGGCGCTTCCCTCCCATGGTGGGACTAACACAATGATGTCAACCATTTGCAGGCTGCAGAGGGGATTAGGTTTCCCCAGGAGAGGAGGGTGGAGAGCTCTCCTCCACCTTAGATGGGTCAAGTGTCCCCCAGGGCTAAAGCCCAGGGACTGGCATCTACTGGTCTCAGCTAACTCTCTCCTCAGGCACTAAATGAACATGACAATTAACCATGGGCTTATTGCCGTGGTGGTGAGGGGATCAGCCACTGCTGCCGAGGGAGGGGAGACGGCGTTTTGTGGTTGTTTCCTCCAGCAGCTGCAGACAGGCAGGGAAGTCCTGAGCTGCTGGACTGCAATAAGTCATTTCACTGCTCCATGACTCAGTTTCCCTGATGGGAAATGAACCCAACATTCACACAAAGAGGACAGGGAAAGGAAGGAGGAAAACTGCAAAGCTTAATGAATATGGGAATATTTAAGGAGAATTCCTCCTAATGAACTCCAAGATCCCAGGGTTTGCAGTGCATATGGGAGAACCCATTGCTGGCAGCAGGGCAGTGTCCCAGGCGTGCAGGGGGGCTGTCACCACACTGGGCTGTGCTGGCAGGCAGAGCTGGGGCATGCCAACCCTTCCAAGGCTATCCCATGCACACACGTGCTTCCATAGTATTTGACCTGTTCCTGCTCAGCACAAAAGGACCCAAATTCTGACAAGAACTAAGAAATTAGGTATCTGCCCTGTTTCTCTGCAGTCAGTGGGAAAGAGCTGTCAAGCTGTCTTTCTGAGACGTTTCACTTTTTTCTCTCCACTGCCTGCACAGTCAGCCTTGGCAGCTCTATCTGTAGGTGTCTTCAACAGCTCGCTGCCCCTCACACGGTAAATGGGAAATTATGGGAACAGTAATGGTTGCTTCGAACATGGCCTGCTGCAGAACAACAGACACACAGAAGATTTCAGGTGATTTTTTTTTTTTCTTGCTGAAAATACTGATTTGGAAGACACTGCCAGCTTGCACTGACTTCAGCAAACTGTTTCAGACCCAACAAAGCAACTCAGCCTAAACCAGTTCTGAAAAGCACAGAAATATTTAGACATTTTTCAAAATGAAATATCTGTTGCTGTTGTTCCTTTGAGAGGACGCTTAATTTCGAAGCTTTTTTTTTCATTCTCATTAAACAAAACATTTAAAAAACATCCTTGGAAATGAAATGCTATGTTCAAACCAGCATGGCTTTTTCCCCAGATTTTTTGGTTCAGCAAAAAAATCACAACAACAAGACTCCCTTCGATTAGGATTTTTTTTTATAGTTTGACAGAACTTCCAGCAAACCAAAAAATCAAGTGATTTGCACAGCTTTGCTCTAAACAACCCCCTGAGGAGGAATGGTTCCCTCTTCCCCCTTTGCACCAGTCACAGCTGGTGCTTCAGCAGCTACACACAAATATTTCTTTTTCTTGCCGGCTCTCCCTATGTTTTATCTGTGCCTCTCCAAGGTAAGCTCCAGAGATCGGTCCTGTCTTTATCTGCTTCTCATGCTGCACTCATTTGTACACTGTTTGTGCCTGAAATTAAGTAACTAAAAGTGTTTCCTTTGCGTCATTCAAGTACTTTGAGATCCACAAAGACTTGCCGTGTAAATGCAACCAGCTGCTCGCTTTACTCGTATGGCACAACAGCAAGCTGTCACTGACTGTAAATAGAGACACATATTATTAATGATATATAGCACATTGCCATGGGGACTTTCCCCTAAGGCAGCTCATGCCTGTCTCGCCAGGATCTCCCTGGTCCCACCAGCAGCAGCATTTCCCCCAGAGGCACCCCGCGAGGCATCGCTCCTCCCCGTGGGTGACATGCCCTTATCTGGAGAGCTGAACAAGATGGATGTTTTACAGCTACCAAAAAACCACCTCCAGCGTGTCTCAGCATCATCCTGCTCATCTCCTAAGAGCTCCCTTCCATCTCCCAACACCAGTTTTCAAGGCCAAATCTCACCCTCTAGTTACAAAGATGTATCTGCTCGCAGCCTAAAGCTCTTGCACGAGCTCACCATCAGGGCAAAAAAGCTCTTATTTACCACTGTACTCTTGGAAACCATGATTTCTCCTCCACCCCTCGCTCCCCTCATCTCCCCCTTTACTACTGTATGTTTTCCCTGACGCCTAATGAGCCCTCCAGAGACCTGCAGGTCTAAAACTCGTTACAGCTCCCTCTGCGTACCCGCATCAATAAACGAAGGAGCACAGCAGAGAACAGGAGGGAAGCTGTCACTTTATTTCACCATGAATTACAAAACCACTTTAAAGTCTAAGCACTCGGGAAAGGGACAGTGAGAAATTGCCCCTAATACAGAGATAGGGGTTTTCTTTATGTTTCCTGCCAGAAACTTGGTGAAGCTGAGGCTTAGGCAGTGTGTGGAGTGAACGGGAAGCTGGGAAGGACACTGCGAGCTTGTCATGTTCTCTGGATTTAGGTTCCCCAGCCCTTTCCAGGATTTATTCTATTGCTCCGTATGAAATAGGGAAGTATAAAGTGATGGAGATCTTTGGAGCAGCTTGCTATCCACAGCCAATGCCAGATTTCGGAAATCCCAAACCCTGGGTACATATTTAGGCATGTGGAGAAAACAAATACACTGTCAGAGCTGCTCGGGACACGCTGGGGCTGTGTTGGCTGTTTCTTCTCTCCTCTTAAAAGGAGTTCAACTGTGGAAAAGGCACTCCTGCAAAGCCAGGGCCAAGCATGTAAAAGCCAACAGTGTTTGCTCAAGCACCACCAGTGACCTGCACCCTGGTGACATGTGATGCACCAGTGTCTTCTGACACGCACTTGAGCATGTCCAGATGAATGTCTGCACCTGCAGAAATACCGCGTGGGCACAAGCACCTGGTTACATGCAGCTCTAGGCTGGAGGGTTTTCAGAAAGAGGTGGATGAGTGTCTCTCACTGGTACCCAAGCGTAGGCATGAAACTAAGCAGCAACTTGCTGCAAGAAGCACGTGTGTGCAGGGGTGAGCATGTGTGAGGTGTGTGTGTCCCCATCAGGGCAGCCCGATGCCGGTGGGTGCTGGAGGACGCCCAGGACGGAGTGGTGAGCAGTTAATGCTGCCTGTGCAGGAGGAAGAAGTGGTGACCTCTGGAAGGGGCTGTGCTGAGCAGGCAGCTCTTGCATGCGGGCGAAGGGGTGGGGGGAGGACTCAGCCAGCTCTGCTGGTTCGGGAAATGAAATACCCTCTGTATCAGCTTCTTTTGTCATCGGAACACAGTGCAGAAAAATCCAGCCTTGCCACCAAAAGAATGCACAATATTGAACAGGAGGAAGAAAATAAAACCTGGCCAGTGCCCTTTCTCCCACTGTCCATCACACCTTCCTGTGCAACGAATCATGTTTCCAGATCAGACCCATTGTAGGTGCTGGATAGATCTGAGCACACTGATTCAGGGCCTTTACCTTGACCTGACTTTCACTGGGAAATCACACGCAGCAACTTGGAGACAAAGCCACCACGTTACCAGAAAAATGTGCAAAGACACAATAAAAATCAGCAATTATTTTCTAAAGGGCAGAATTTCCCATGTATTCCCCTCATTGAATGAATCACGGGTAACACTGTTCACTCACTGCACATAAACATGCAACAGGGGATTCAGTTGGGGAGATCATCAGGCACTGACCTTCACTCTTTGAGGGTTCATCCAGTGCTGGATGTCTTGCACGGTCTCGTTCACGCGCAGGAGGATGGGCTCGTGACTGTGATCCAGGCAGGAGGTGGTACACTCCGCGCCTGCACAAAACACAGAGTGGATAAACCTAAAGGATAAAGCAAGCGGCTTCTGACCCTTTGGGCATCCTTCCAGCTAAAGGACAGGATTAGGGCTCATTTCTCCTAAATTGCAATTAGCAGCCAACCGTAACTATCACATATCTTTTAGCCACACATGAAATGCTGAGCACCACCAGCAGGGGATCGTGGGGGTGGCAGATATTCCAGGGCCTTATTGTATGAGCTGATATCTAGGTATTTCTCTGACTATTAACTCCAAGAAGGGGTTCAGGTCTTGTGCTTTCAGATCATCAAGAAAATGTGAAGTTTTTTCTATTTCAACTGCTCTTTCAAGCCATGGGACTGATTAAGCAGAGGCTGTTGAACTCATCTCACCTATGACATGACAAAAACTTAGCATCTGATCTATCAAATTTACAGACCTTTAATCTTTCGGAGGGTGACCAAGCCTAATGATATTGCAGACGAGCTATCACCTAAGTCCCACAGTTGATAAGAAGTACGCAGAGAGGTAATGATGGCTTTGTTCACACATAAACCTGCTTTTTCTCTGATTAACTGTCATGCCCAGTGGGAATCCTGTCCTTTCTTTATTAAAACATGCTGCAATACTCTGCAGCAATATCCCAGAGCCCTGTGGTGACACAACCGTAAGCCCTAGTGTGTTGGACCATTACCATTTCCCCCCTGGAAAATCACTCTTGAATGGCACAGCTGCTGCAAACATGTCATTAGGATTTCTGCACTCCAATCAGCGCTGGGGGAGGAATTAATCTCTGCACTGGTTTGGTGAGCTGAACCTTTGGCTCAACACACACCTCAGCCTGGAAGGGCAGATTAGGTGTCTGAGGAATTACTGAAGGTGTGTGGGATTCATAGTGACCATGACTGGATGCTATTATTTTCCCCACCTGCTTCTGCCTTCTCACATACTCCCACATGGAGGAGTCAGCAGGAGCAGAGCAGACCCAGGCTGTTGGACCAGCAAGATGAGGAGTACTTGGGGTTTGTTTTGCTTTCCCAGCACACGTGGTCGTGGCTCCACAGACCTGCTAGATGAGGTCCCGTTGTAAGTGAGTGGCAGGAGATCACCCACCTTATTGGAAGGACATCAATCAGGCTTCCAAAAACACAAAGAAGAAAAGAAAACCCCAAGAACCTGAGCCCGAAAGGTGGTGCTGGGTGAGCCTAACAAAGTGTGTGGTATGTCTCCATCTGCTGTGGATAAGAGCCAATGGCCGCTGTGCCCTCACTGAGCTCTTCAGTCCTCTCCAGCAAGAGCCACACTCTCATGAAGGATCCGGTCCCTCACCTTTATGATGGCTGCATGGTCCCACCCCAAGATCAGGCCCAGACTTTGCATCTGGGATCGGCACCTGCTGATGGCTGCCCAGGGCTGGCAGGCGCCCGCTGCGTGGGCAGCTGCAGACTCTCCTGTTTCCAGCACTGAGATGCTCCCCTACAAACCAGGAATCACCGTTTCTCTCCTTGCAAAAACCTGGCAGGCCCCGGGAGGTAACCTTGTCCCAGGAGCAAATCTCCTGGCCACATTAAGAGTCGCCACAGCCCGCTGGCCGCTGGCTCTCCCGCACCCCGCCAGGCTATTTACGCTTACGGAAAGGAGCAGGCCGGAATTGTTTTGATATATGATCTGTAATTGGCATCATTACAGAGTGGTGATCTCATCCAGGTCGTGTTCTCCTCCCCGGGGAGGGAACACAAGGAGGCTCGTGGTCCCTCGCATGGCTGCGATATAATGAGGGAGCCGCGCAACGAGGAAATTTCTCCCAGTTCAAAGGGGCAGGCGGAGGGAGGAGGGGGCTGGCAGGGGCTGCAGGAAGGGGCCTTGCGGGTCTATGTGGGCTGCAGCCAGAGGAGCTCCCTTTGCAACCCTTACAGCAGGCAGACCTTAAAAACGGGGGCTGAAAATACAATGTAGTGAGTACGATTCAGTGTGCAGTCTGTCCCCCCCCGGCTGCCCAGGTGACACAAAGCAAAAGCTGAGCACAGGAGGTCACCACTCCTTGCACCCCAGAAGGAATGGAGAAAACACACCCTTATCGCAGCCTCTAAACAACTGTCATCCCAAAGGGGATGCTCAGCTGGTCTCGTATGGTTTCTGGAGACACCTGAATTACCCCAGTGCTGCGCTTCCCTGCCAGCTTCCTGCCTGTCAGCCTCTGGGGGGTGCGTGTGTGCGTGTGGTTGAAGGAGGGGGACATTACGAAAGTGTAACAGCAAATGAAGGTATGGCCTTTCCCTGTATTTTAAGGATTGGATGTGTCCCTGGCATAGGCTGGTGTGCTGGCTGCCCATTAAAACCTGCTGGCCAACCAGGGACACAATGAACCTGGAAGCGCAGCAAGGAGCAGGCGATCAGAACATGTTACATGGCTCCTGGCCTCCCAAAGCTTCAAGGTTCCTAAAAGCAGTTAGAATCATAGAATCATTCTGGTTGGAAGGGACCTCCAGGGTCATCAAGTCCAACCTTTATCCCATCATATTCCTAACCATTAGACCATGGCCTCATGTTCCCTGGAAAGCCTCCTGTAGCAGCCTCTGACTCAAGCAAACAGGTCCACAGGAGAAGGTGACTTCAAGGACTGCAGGCTCTCTCCTTCCTCCCTCCCATTCCCAGTCTCCGACTCAAGCAAACAGGTCCATGGGAGAAGGTGACTTCAAGGACTGCAGGCTCCTTCCTTCCTCCCTCCCATTCCCATCTTCTTGCTCATCTCCTGTCCCTCTGCTCCCTGCTCCCATCTGAGCCTATCCTCCCCCAGCAGGTGGTGGGGCTGATGCTCACAAACCTATGCCGTAGCCGCCGGCACACTGCAGCTTCAGGTGGCTGTTGAGCTGCGTGGGCAGCGCGCACTGGCCCTGCATTTCTCTGCAGAGATGAAAGGAGCCGCTCCAGGTGCCATCCTTCCGGCAGTGAATCACGTTGCTTCCACGGCCCTGGGAATGAGAGAAGGAGATAATGAGGATGGTCACAAAAACAACAAGCAAGGACAGGCTGAGGAGGGAGAAGCGGGCAGAGCTGAGCTGAGAGCAAAGTTCTGCTGGAGCTGGAGGAGCCCTTGGTTGCCACGGCCAGCCCTGGAGGGAAAGAAGGAGTTTTCTTCTGAGGAATAAAAAAAAGGAAACCTGCATTGCATGCAAACACACACTCCCCCCTCTTCTGTGCAAGGCCCTTGCAAACAGACCCACTCCAGCTGTAATAAAGGTGCATTCACCCCATTTGCCTTTCTCGTTGTTGAGAGGTTTGTGTTGAATGCAGACAACCTTTTCCCTCTTCCCATTTTCTAACTAGTTGCATCATCTTTGTCTCGAAAAATACAGAATTCCCAATGGCCATCTGAAGGAGGAAGGAAAGCAGGACCCGAGCAGGGATGCTTAGCAGGGCAGAACGTGATCTTTAGAGCTTGGCTGCCTTGAGTGACAGCAAGTGGAGAGGCTGAAACAGGCACGCACAGAGGCAGGTGGGAAGGAGAAAAAATCCTCTGGTGTGAGAATGGGCAAAGGAATAGAATATGACATTTCTCTTATAGAAAAGATTCTCTGTATGATACTGAAGAATGAATACCAAAGTCCGAGGGGAAATATCATGCCCTTTAGAAACAACAAAGGACTGCACAGGCAATCTTTTGTCAGATCTATCCTCGTGGCATTGGGGATTTCTGCACAAGCTGTTGTGCAGGAGCTGCGAGCCGAACTGCCATGGGGTAACGGGGGACATTCAACAGGAGGATGGCTGGTCTGGCTGGGGTCCAAGCCTCATGCTGGGGCCTTGCTGGGTGGGAGAACCACTCAGGATCTCTGCTTCTTCTCACCCATTTTACATGCCAGGCATGTCGCCTGCAATCTACCCGCCCTGCTCTTGGAGATTGTCCTGGGTATCTTTGGGGATCCTTCAGTGTGCGGTCTGTGCTGGGATCACAGCAGGGCTGCTGAACTTTTCTCAGGAGCTCTTCCCCACAACCCACACCCATTGTTGCACAGGGATCTGCACTATCGGCCTGGAAGATCATGCAGCCTTCAGTGTTAGTCTTGTCTTTAATATCCTACAGCTTTTTTTTGTTCAGCTTTCTTGATGAACACAATGTTTAGTGAGATGCGAAGTAGCCTTATCGGCAGGCTACTGCGTGGGACCTGCTTCCCCTTCTCTGGACATCTGGCCATTGCCAGAAGTAATAAGAAAATCATATGAAAGGATAATGGACCAGATGGACTCAGGGTGTGATTCAGCTTGGTGACTCTCACCTAAGGGCCAGTTTGGCAGAGACTGATTAATTTAGGTCTGACTGTTCATATGATTTGTGCACAATATTCAGAAATGGAAGACCCTTGCTCTGGGTGCCAGGGGAGGTACCTGCTTAAATGACCATTACGTTCCTGGTGATTAAGAGATGCCATATGTACAGCTGAGATGATCTTTCAGCATGGTGACAAATTCAGGAAGAGATCGCTAAGTGATAATTGAGCACAATTTGCTGTTTTAGCAAGTGTGGTGCACTTCCATTCCAATTTGCATGCCAGGGTTCAGGCATGACTTTTAAAGGTGAACCTGAAACCTGACTTACGTTCCTGGAGCTGGCTGTGTTTGAGGTTACTATTGTATAGTGTCTGCAACGTACTCAGAGATCCTAGGATATCCATTGCTATAGTAACATACTGTCCATCATTCCCTGACCTGCAAAATCTCTTGTGAAAATCCCTGCTGGGTTTCTTGCTTGGATGCAACGTGCATTATCACCTTATATAGCTGAGAGAGACTTAGTGGGGTTTAATCCTTAAATAATTAACACCTCTCAAGTGGTTCTGGCTTGTGCCAGGAGTCCTTCCTCTTTTTCTGTAGTCTATTTTCTGGGATATCTGGAAATACCTTTTTCTGCAAATCCCTTTCTCAAGATGTTATCTGCTTCTTTGCTCAAGGTGCTTTCGCAGCTGAGCAGTCACTACATCCCTCCTTACAGTGAACAGAGACACAGCTCTATCTCTCACTTTCCAGAGCTCACTTCATTATCGCTGTAACCCCGACTCCACTGCTTGCCCCTGTTCCTGTCCAGCTCACTTCAAAGCAAACACAAACCCGTTAAACCAGTTGTCCTTACTCTGGTGGCCCCGGTTTCCCTGCACGGCAGCGATGGTGGATGTCCTCAGCCACGCTGGCCAGTCTGAGCAAGCAGTAGACACACAAAGTCAAAGACACCGTATCCTAGCGCTCCCACTGCAACAGCACCCACTCCTGCAGCTTCCCACTTCACACAGCTCCTGACCTCATAGAAGGAAACCTCCTCCAGGCCCCCTGATGCAAAACCCCAGGGCTCTGCCCGTTGTCCAGGGCAGAAGAGGGCAGGCCAGCTTGGCAGGGAATGGGGCAGCAAGTGGCTTTTAACGTTTGGAGCAGGTATCAGAGGTGTCTTTCAGATCATTGGCCTTAGGGCAGGGTTGGTTCTTTTTTAATATGTCCTCAGAATCTGAATGACATTAAAAGGCCTTCGATAGAGCACTCCCTGCTCTCTGCAGTGCGTGTAGTAGCAGCAGCTTCTACATCCCCACTTCCTCTTCCCAAGCATATTAAACAGCAACAGCACTTCTGGGAGAAGTTACTTATCTCACAAACCGTAATTACCTCTGCTGAAGAAAACTAAGCATTTCAAACAAGAACCTAAGGCCAGACCTTCTCACATCAGTGAACACAGCCCCTAGGAAGTCAAAGGCAACACGCTGATTTATACCAGGTGAGGACTTGACCCCTGATGCCAAATGACACCTTCAGAGCCAGAAAAACACAAAAGTTTACAGACAGGTTCACCTGAATAGTTGTAATACCTACAAAGTGAAATTATCATATGGCACACATACATATGATGATAATGAGAAGAACTGGAGAGAAAAACAAGGTAAAATAGAATGAACAAACAGAACAAGTGTGGGTAACTGATATCCTGGTTACTTTAATTCATTATTGCTTATGAGGCAGATTTTTCAACCACTTATTGTCTGGAAACAGTAAGTCACTCACTGCTAGTCCTCTATGAGTAATAGTTAATACCATTAGTGCTATCATAAAAATAATATTTCCAGGGTCTCCACAGTAGCTCTCTCCCTCTACTTCAATTATGTATTTCCTTTCTCCATCTCTCTGTCTCCGGTCTCACACAATGGCACTTGGCCTCTCCAAGATCAGGGTCCATAGGGAACATACGATAAAACCATGCTTGTAAGGGCTGAGATAATTTGGATAAGAGAGACTCACCGACTGATTGTCATCATCTTCACACTTGATCCGGCACTCACTGTTGAACTGGAAGCCGTTGGAGCACTGGTAGAGCCCGTGAAACTTGGAAGGCGGAGGGTCACAAGTAACGGGCACGCAAGCACCCGGCAGCCATGTGCCGTCTTGCGTGCACTGGATCTTAAAGGCTCGCCTTTTTGTGCAGAAAAAAACAAGACCATTTAGTGAGTGGCTGAATCAGCTAAGAGCCTCTAAAGCCTCTGAGCTCTGCTAGCAGGTTGCAGGGGATGGGTGTGCTTGAGCATTTAACACTTGGGGATTAAGTCGTGAATTTGCATCATGAGGTCTCCGCGCAAAAATAACAATTATTTGCAAAGCCAACATTGAGCTGCCCAGCCTAAACTCCTCTTTCGGCCTTGGACACATCTCCCAAAAACTCTGCTTCCCAGGCTTGTGGGCTGTGGCTGGTTTGAAGTGGGTTTGTGCAGAGTCAGAAGTATACGATAGCACTAACCCTTTCCTGCAGAGTTTCAAAGGGGACTCCCCAGGCTGCATATCAAAGGGGTATTTCTAAGGTTAAGGTCTGTATTTTGAGCACCGGTTTAGGATTTTCAAAGAAGCCTAAGTGAGCTAGGTGTCTAAATCCCCTTGAAACCTCACAACTACCTGCGTGAAGGAATTGCTCAGTGATATTCCCTACAGTGCCCATAGTCCGTTATAAACAGCCCATCCTTTCCCAAAACCATTCTAATTCATGGCTTTCTGAATCATGCTGACTGCATGGCATTACTCTTTCACGTACTTTCTTGCTTTTCTGGAGGATCCAGGTACATGGTAACCTGGTTTACATTTGTACTTGCAAAACGAGCCCACTTTGTGCTTATCTTCTCGACAACGAGTAGTCTGGAGATCTGCATTAGGGACGATGGAGGGTGCTCGACACATCAGCTCACACAGGGCCTCCGGAAAGGACCACAGCCCATCCTCCATGCAGGTCAAGTTGCTGTTGTTTCCTGAGAAGAACAGCGAGCAAAGTTAACAACATTTAGGAGGACAATTTTTTTTAAAATGTCATTACACCCATAATACATCAAAAGCCACCTCAGCCGGTCTGACAAATTCAACTGTGTATGTCCTATGAATTTTCTCTTTCTAGATGATGGCATTAAATCATTAAGGACTCTGTTTTCAGATGACAGGCAGACAGCGCTTATTTCAGGAAATGCTATAGCATAGGGGAAACCACACTGGCTTTGTAATCTTTTGTATTTCTCTTCCTTATTTTGTTCTTCTCTGAAAGGAAGCTTGCTTCATACATCAACCCCCTCCTCTCCAAAGGCATGGCATTAACAGAGCATTTGGTGCTATTGCATTCTTCATTCTGCTTCTGTGTTATATCTCTTCCCTGAATCTGTCCTTTTTATTTCAATTTTTTGAGCCTTTTGGAGCAGCATCTGTTAGTATTAGAGTCACTACTCCAACACAATGAGGAGCCATTCTCAGCTGGGGACTCACAGTCCTTGGGGACCACTGTGATAAATACGATTCCTAATACTCATTAGAGACTCATTTTCCTTCGGAAGCTTTCTTGGCCAGCACCTCAAAGGTAAAAGGCACAATAGATCTATTTGCCTCTGCTATGACCTACTTGACTTCAGAAAGTTAAGCTAAAAGTAGCCTAGTCTCAGTGTATTTTACATTCTTTGTTATTTTATACTGTATGTTGAAAAGGAATAAGCTCTTCCTAAGAAACAAAGCATAGCTATGAGCCACTAACTCTTCAAAAATCCCTAATACTCTATTGAAATCCCTCAGCATTGCTGCAGGAACTCTTCTAAACCCACAAGGCATATTTTCAACAGTAAGCCAACTTCGGAGTTATCCAAAATAACACTGACAAACTGCTAACCCCAGAGCAGTGCCATCCCTCTGAGAGAGAAGGAAGAGAGCCGGGGCATGAGGCTGGAATTCAGAGAAGAAGAAAACAAAAGGCTCTGGAGGGCTCAGGAAGGTATGTGGAGGAGCCCTCCTGCCCTACCCACAAAGATAAGAGAAGCCGCATTAAATCAGCCCCGGCTTTCTCTCTCCCCTCCCCAACTGCAGATGATTGCAGAGGTATTTTGTGCAGAAGGTAGCTCTTTTCCAGAGCACCAGGATGCTCCCCTGCTCTGACTCATGCAGCAGCTCTGCAGACCAGCCGTGGTGATATCATACTTACCACTGCAAAGTGATAAGCTGTGACATTACCAACAGTGGCTGTCATGACGTCAGTGATTGAATTAGCCATGAGTCATCCCAACGCCATTCTCCAGAAGCTTAGTGGCAACATCTATTAGTCATCACCCATGGCTGTACACCAAATGGTGCCTTTGCCTCACAGCTCACAGAGCTTCTGGACAAAAGTGAAGTAATGTTGCACATCACAGCTGCACCCCTGACTTGGTTATCATCCCTCCAGCTACCTCTGCCAGAGTCATCTGCTGAAGCTCTTGTTGGTCATGATGAATCCCATTATTTTCACTGCCCACTCCAAAAAATTCCAGGCATTTTTCATGAAAAACCACCTCTTGTTGAAGATGACCCTCTGAGTGTATGAACAGAAAAAGAGAATTCTTTTATAAAAATCTCCCCTTTGAGTAGTCTTAACTTTCATTGTGTCTTGGCTGCTTGTGGTTACCCTCCTAAATTGAGTTAAAAAGAATTAAGCAATTTGGTTATATATGAAGAAATCAGCGTAACCTTTCACTGAAATGAAGAATACTTTCCATGCCTCTTCTGGGATTTGCAAGGAAAGGTGATACCACATGTACATAAAAAGCTTATACAGCATTGGTACCTGAGTTGACAAGGGCAGTTAAGATTACTCCACTGCAAGATGACAAGTTAATTTGGCTCTAATGTTCCTCCAAATTAAAAATTATCTCTTTTCTTGTTTCCTGAGGACCAGATCAAAAAGGGTAATGTGCCAGTGAGCAGAAAAGTTGACGATGCTGAGATGATGGGGATGCTAGCAGAAAAGCAGTGGGGAAGAAGATGGGGGAGAAAAGGAAAGAAGGCAGCAGAGTGTGTTATTTTTAAGAAAACAAAACCGTAGAGACCCAAACAAGAAAAGGAGAGAAAAGTCAGAGGCAGAGCAATATGAGTGTGGAAAAGGAGTGAGGTGATGGGTAGATTAGGAAAAACAGCGATGGGGACTGTGACACTGGGACATGGGGCTTTTCAATCTTCTCTTGCCTTTCCAAATACATAGAGGAGGCATAGAAGGGAGACAGACACAGAAAACAGAGAAGGCATGGGAAAGAAGATGAGAGAGTTTAATGTGATTTATCCCCATGACTTTTCCATGTTTTGGTTGTATGGAAGCAATATTCACTGTCATTACTGCCTGGCCAGCAGTGATCAAGGAAAGGTCAAAGGAAGGTAATAGAGAGATGCAAAGGAACTTAACTTCTAATATAAATAAACCTTCCCATAGAGTCTCATAATTCTTCATACTTAAAATATCATGAATAATTCTAAAACAACAGCAACAGTAACACACATGACTAGGAGCAGTCTGGTAGCCATGCAGCTATCTCCAGGTCACTGCACAGACACCCTCCGATACCTTTCAGAAGAGCAGGAGGTCGGCAAGTGAAGGAACATTTCTTGCCAAAGGTGGTTCCCTCACTGCAGTTGAAGGTAGCTGGGTAGACATGGTACTGGTCTGGGACGCCACAGTCCACAGGCTCGCAGGTCACCTGCTTGTTCCACTTCCCATCCGTGCAAGTCATGGTGATGCTGGACTCCGTCTGGAAAAACACACAGGCCTGGAGTCACCACAGCCAGCAAAGGAGAGATCAAAACCATTTCAAGCTTAATAACAGCCATTATTTTTGCTCATAAATTAAGCAAAACTGGGCCTGATCACTACCACCATCATTTGGCCAGCAGCTACTAAAACTACCAAAGTCCCACAAGAAACAGTGTCAGAGAATCAGGATGTATTTGTCACCTCCAGGGTGAGACACCAAAGTGCTTCAGTATGAAGAGTGGAGCACTGCAAATAATCTCAACTCTTGCCTGCATCACCTCCTGAGACAAGCTGGGGAGCGTGCTGCTCTCCCCTGGGATCAGGAAGACCTGTTTGGAGCTGACAGCTATTCCCCATCCCTGTCACCCTTGCACTGACACAGCCACTCCGATGGGATCCCCATGTACTTCTGAGCAGTCCAACTCACTCTTGGGTTTGAAGTAAAAGCCAACCTGACATGAACCCACTTGGGACTCCCATCCGAGGCTCTCCCAGGAGGTGTCAGTATCCTTAGCATGGGGTACCAAGGGAGGTGGCTTGGGCCATGTCAACATTGTGTTCAGATACTGACAGCTGCTGTTGCGGCTTCTACTGTCAGAATGCCCTGAGGCTCCAAATGGCATCAGGGCTTTGTTGCCCTGGCACTGGGGACAGAGTTTTTCCTGGAGGAATCTGCAATGGACAGACCCAAGAGCATCTTGCCCAATCGATCACCTGGCACTTGAGCGGTCAAATACAGTCAGTGCCTGTGCTCTGACTTCCCTAATGTCACCTCACATCATAGTTACACTGAAGCTGCACTTCTATGGATTTGAGGAATAATCCAAACAATGCAGCAGAATGAAATCCTGAAGTGGTAGTGAGAGAGAAAAGGGGGGAGGTAAAGGAGACACCCAGCAAAAGCTGACGAAGAATTTACAGGGTGACCGAAGGACAAACAGATGCTGGCAAAGAACAGAATAAACAACATATCCACTTTCTAATTAAAAAGGGAATATTATTAAAAACTAGAAGTGCAGAATCTGAAAGTAGGACTCTTCCCTCCATACCAGAATAAAGAGAGGGATAGAAGAAAAAGAATTGTGTGAAACCCAAATACGAGAAGGGGAAGATACCAGCGAGGAATCTGACCAAGCCATACAGCAGTACTCCTCTGCCTCCAGGGAATATTTTATTCAGGGCTGGTATGCTCACAGGAGATCTGCACCGCCGACCATTGATCTGGGTTTATAAAAGGAAGGGGAATTTTTCTAGCACACATCAAAGGGACCTGGATTCCCTTTTTGCAAAAACACCCTAATGGTTTCAACAGAAGTTCAGACCTGTCTCCCTTTGATATATGGTTGCATTCAGAATGGAAAAAGCAGTCCCAGAGCTGAGAAACTGGACACTTCCCAAGTGGGCACAAAACCCCTTTTCTAGACCGTGGCGTTTATTTAAACAGGGAGCACTGCTGATGGAAAAAAATGTCTTTTCTACAAATTCAGAGTAGCACATTCTAGGATTCTCAGAGCACTCAGGTGAAGTGACGCTCTGTGTTCTCATTCCCAACCATTTTCCTCCCCAGTGGCTATTAATTCTGCCTTTGTGGCTTATCAGAATATCTACACCATTAGAAAGTACATGCATTCTGTAGACAGTTCTTGACTTGAAGATGCCTGTGCTTCCAGGAAGTTGCAGTGTGATGGCCACAGGAGAAGGGGTGATACAGCATATTTCCATGTCTTCATCACGCATACACACAGCAGCATCACCACCACATTTGCACTCCAGGATGGGCTGCTCCAACATTCAGCAAAACCCCCATTTCCCTTAGCGTCTGCTATCATCAAATAACACTCCAGCACCATGGCTGCTGGGCACCTCGACAGCAGGAGGTTAAAACATAAAACCAAGCTATCGATGTCAGGGGCTACCCAAATGTTATAAAGAAGACATGGGTCTTGCACTGGATCTTGTATGCTGGATCCACGCTGAGCACAGGGAAGCCCTATCAGTAACCGGACATTCAACTCCAAGAATTCAGTTATTAGTGTTGGTGTGATCTAGTTTAGGAATAAGTGATTGTTCCTACTGCTGAGATACAGTATGGTGCACAAGAGAGTTTCTCCAACAACAGGGTTTCACATCAGATGTAGCCCTATACAGCAGGAAATACTGCAAATTCAGAATCTGGAATATAACACAAAAATTTAAAGCGAAGCAGTATCTATGTATGACAGTCACCATTACAGAAAATGGGCAAGAACATTTTGCCCAAGCTAACACTCATGAGAGTGTTTCAGCTGTAGCTGTGGCCTTTGTTAGCTGAAAGCTGCAGGTCACTACAGCCTGCTGGAAATGCAACGTGCTGGGGTGACTCCTCCTTGGAAGGGATCCCTCTGTAGAGCTATACTCCCACTGTGCTTTATTCCTGCCCCTGTTCTAGACTTCGATGGGAAAAAAAATAGAGCCTCTCTACATTTTCACCTCTGAGTTCTTCCCCATGGTACTCTCCCAACAAAAACACCAACTAAATCTGGAAGAGTCACCTTCCTCCAGACCAGTATGGCTTTTCCTCTTCTGGCACCCTGGCAAGGTCATTTCCCCGCAGAGGAGCTGTGTCCGTGTGGGTAAGAGCCTGGCTTCTCAGCTTTTTCCAGTAATTTGTTCCACACTTTGTATGATGGAAGCTGAGGTTTTCAAGGTCAGACATAATAATGGCACATTTTAGAGCGTGTCTATCATGTCATCACTTCAAGCAATAGGAGCACATGCATTTCTGCAGCAGAACATAACAGAGAACATTTCCCGCAATGGAGACAAAGACTGGTGGCTTCGATTGAAAGCACAGAGGACAACCCTAACATGGAAACTATTGCAGATGGCACCCACCCGCTTTCAGCTTCTCCCTCTTGCAATGTCTCACCTGAAGGTGGGATGATGGCAGGGCAGGACCCGAGGCTGCTGAGCAGAAAGAAGCCTGATGCTCCCCACCACCACGCTGGTGGAATTCCACCTCGGGGGTATTTCCAACCAACAGCCTGAGCAGTGTTGCCTTCGGATCCAGCACTGGGTCTTTGTGGCAGCATCTGCAGCTCCCACCCGAAGCCTGAGCAGGCACGTGCCTGTTTCGCCTGTCTGATCTGACAAGGTCACCCAGCTCACAGCAGCCCACACGAAGCACTTGGCTTTCTCATCTGGTTTATTAGCTGTCACTTTGGGCACTTTGTGCTGCTTTGACTGGCATCACAGCAACCACTTCCCTTCATGTCCTGCCTTCCAAAGGAGGCTTACGCAAGGAGGGAGGGCGGGCGAGGAGGAGAGAAGAGGGGGGAAAAAAGGGTCTCCAAAGATACAGTGTGCAGTCCAGTGAAGAGGATGCAAACTTAAACAAATCCGGTGCCAGAAAGATTTGTTTTGTGGGACTTTTAACAGCCTGGGAGAATTCATGTCTCCTTCCTGCCACCCGAGATCCCAGCCGGCTCCTTCTTCAAGCGATGCTTCACGTGTGAAGTTTCCTCTCCTTAAAAATGAACAGCTGTGCCCTCCCCTCTATGTATTCTTCCACTTCTGCCCACTACTGTGCCTCTAATTGAACCCACATGAGCCGCGCTTTCTTTTCCTGGCATGATTGATGATGCCTTTGCACAACATTAGGGAGCTGCTGGGTTTTAAATAACACCTCTTGACCAGAGCAGCAGTGGTGGTAGCTTCAAGGAGAGATGACAACAAGTAACTGAATGAGCAGGGCTTTCAGCGAAGGACAAGGGGGAGGAAAGCAGGGAAAGACAAAGAGGGAAAGGGAGAGAAGAGAAGAAAGAACGATGGAGTTGTCAAAGGGGTGGGAAGAAAGCAGGGGAATGAAAACATCCCAAGATTTTTTGGTGAGAAAGATACATGAAGGATTTTGCTCCATCACTGTGCAACCCCTTTTTTTTGTTGTTGTTGCTGAAGTCCCTAAATGAGAATGAGAGAAAGCCCAGGAGTCTGTAAACAGCTCAGCTGTTTTTTTCTTTTCAAACAGTAAACAGTTTCTACTGCACATAGTGCTGATGGGTTTTTGGGTTTGGCGATTTTATGGAGTTTTAACAGAATTTGGGAATGGGAGCTTCTCAGAGAGCAGAGATGAATGAATTTTTTCCCTTAAGACTGATTAAAATGGTGGCTTCAGAAGACACAGAGGCCAGAAAGTGCAAAACCTGTTAAGAAGATTTTCAAAGACCCCTTAGATGTAAAAGATTGATTTGAAATTTGACTTGTGCCCCTACATCTCTGAGTGGCTTTTGAAAATTTTGCTTTTAATTCTCTGCTCACCTTTTTCTTTTTGCCTTTCAGTGAAATACGGAAGACAAATGTGGTTCAGATGCTAAACCAGGGTGTTTTCATGGGTCTGTCAATCACCTTCATCAGCATGCAGTGGTCATGAGTCACCAATGTTCCACCTGCTCTTTGAGACAATGCACCTCACCTCAACCTCCTTCCTACCCAAGAGTTCATGTACAAAGCCACTGTCCTTCCTCCTCATCCTCATGCAGCCCCCCACATTGATAGTTAAATGAGAAAAAAATGGCTCTAGATCCTCAAATCAGTGAAACGAGCAAAATATCCAACTAAATGACAACAGTGAAACAAACAACAGCTTTGTGGAAGGTTCCTTAATCACAGCAGAAAGTCCCTAACAACCCACATGCCCTATCTCATCTCCAAGTGCTTGTGATCAGAAGAGGAGCTGAAGCTGGGAAGCAATTGTGGAAGGAGCACAATGCAATTCACTACAACACAATATGAGGAATCCAAACCACGGATTACAGACTTTCTCAGATAATTCATTTCTTGCCTACACGTTCCACAAGTTCTGGCTCGAAGCACTTGACACAAAGAAATAAACCAAGATGATAGTGAAAGAAACCGTCCGTTCCTTTTCAACAGACCTCTGAAGCACATGAATAAACCTTAAAGCACGTGTTTAATGTGCTTAGCTGAACATGGCTATCTTAAAGATGCTCCACTCCTTCCCCGATTTGAACAGTGAATGCACAGTACTGAGCAAAACAAAGCCATTGGCCTCAGGGGTTTTATCAGTGGAAAAAAGACGATGAAGTGCAATAGTAGACCAGGGTGAGAGGAAGCATGTTGTAATAGGCAGTGAATCACGTTAGCGAGGGGTGCTAAAATCCTCCACTCCTGTCATATGAGTCTGATCAAGGCTCTGAAACCAAACTTCTCCGAGCAAAACCATATACAGTTGGCTGAGCCTCCCCAAGAGGTACTTCTTGAGTTAAATAACACAGTGCTGGTGAAACATGTTTAGGCTGTTTTATTTGGTCTGGGATTCCTGTGTGCTCAATGTACAGATCCCTTCCAACTATTTCCTGGTTCAGCCATTCAGGCTCGTTTGAGAACTTGTTTTCTGCTCTGTAAAAATGCTCAGCTGGAGCTGGGGTTCTGGTGCTGATGCCAATTAAGATGGAAGAGGCCCAGCTCGTGGGGTCCTGTATTTGTTTTGTAATTGAGTTGAAAGGGCTGACTCATTCCCCCCCACCCTGCCTCCCCCCTCTGTGAGCTGATGAAGAACACAGTATTTCACAAATACAGACTGGCTGTGAGCATGCTGCCTGTCCCCAGCCCTCCCCGGCCCCAGATATGTGTGCTGCCCCCACAGCACACGAGAAGGTGCTGATGGGGGAAACCACCCCCACGTCAGGTTCACGGGACCGGTGGCATTAGAGATGTGAGCACAAACTGGGGTGCCTGCCCTGCACCCACATGTCCCGTGCACCCTGCTCCCAAGGGCATGCCAAGGCTGGGCCATGCTGCACATACACCTTGTCCACCTCCCCCAGCACAAAGGACCTGCATTTTCTTCATGTTTAAAGAAATTGATAGTTCTCCTCAATATCCCACACACTGCAACAAGACATGCTGCTTTTGCAGGACTGGATTATTAATGCATGGCTTAGAGAAGACAGGGAGCACTCCCTAGCCCATTGGGGTAGGTTTCTGGTGCTTTGTTTGGAAGCAAAAAGGTTTGTTTGCTTTTTCCACCCCCTTGGTACCATGCATTTCTGCAGTGTCAGGGTGGGATTGGGAGCGGATTGTCTGAAACACTGCAAAGGGAGTAAAGACACTGTTAGCCTCAAAAAATGAGGTATTTTGCACGGAAACCGGTTGTGCAAAAACCCAACCAACCTACCCCCAAAAACCAACCCAAGAAACACTGTTTGGCTGAGTAGAGCCAGTGAGATCAGAGAAGACTTGAAAATATACTTAAACCTTCTGGGTTGAAAATTTCTAAATTTGGGGGACATCTGAGCTTTGCTCACTGTCAGTACCTCTTGCTGCTGAGTCAGATGGCTCCTGTTCTGATGAGAAGTAGTTGGATAAGGCCTTGTCCCAGGGCTGAGCTGAGATTTTGGGTTTTAAGCTGGCTTATTTCTCAATTTTTCCACAACTGTTTGCTCATCCCTGTCTTGTGGGTCGTACGAAACCAGCAGAACAAACCTGGCTCTTGCTGAGATCATCGTCTCGCTGGACTTGCAAGATGTAGCCTGTCCTGCAGCTCACATTGCACTGGGCACCGTTGTACCACCCACCACTGGTGCAGTTCAGCAGCGCGTTCTCCAGCTCCAGCTTTTGGCAGTCGGTGGCTTCACAGGAGTAGTGGACACAGCTAGGTGGGAGATAAGGAGCAGTCATTTCATTCAATTCATTGAATTCATTCCACAAGAGCAGTGTGTCTGACTGACAAACTCATTGCTTGTCAGGCAATAGGTACACAGGCTGCACACTGAACCCAACCCAGCAAAGGGCTCCCCACCAACGAGCACACCCTCTAGTTATGTTCTCCCCAGGGACAGGGACAGTGGTAACAATGAAAGCAAAATACAGGTCTTGTGGCAAAAGGGGAGAGCCTGCCAATTCTGCAGAATTACTTTCTGTTCTGCAATATTCACAGAGGAGAACAACACGAGAAACCGCGCTGTGGTCTTCCTACTCCTGTATGAACATGCATCCACCCATCCCACGAGAGCACTCTTCCTCCAAGAGCCCTCCTTATGACCCATCCAATTTTAAATCTCTGCTGAATTCAGGAGTGCCCGATACTGATGGTGATAAGTGTGCATGTGTTTATGTGTGACGAGGGGTTTCTGTGATAGACACTCTTATCTTTGAGAAACTCGATTGAAATCAACACATTAATTTTACTCCACTTCACGAGGAACACCAAACATCAGCTGTGGAGCTCTGTTGATAAGCTCTTATCAAGCTCAGCAGCACGCTGTCATTTCAGATCTCTCTGGTTGCTGTCCTGCCATCCATAAAATGTTTTCCTGGATGGAAACTCACTGCTCTCCCTACAGTAAATTATTGTAACATTTAGCACAACTTGTAAAGAGAGGGTTTTGTTTTATTTTTGTATACACAGAAATGTCTTGTTGACACAAAATCTTTCACCATCTCTGATGACCTGAGTCAAACATTACAGCACATGTTCAAATGGGAGTACGGGCTAAAGGGCAATGAAAAAGCTGAGAGTCTAAAAGCATGTGCAAAGATGTTTTGCTGGATTAGAAACAAAATTTCTGGGGTTAAGGATTTCTACAAGGTGGTATGCCTCTTCTGAAAATTAAATTTAAATTAAATGCAGATAAATTAATTCTTAGGAGGGAAAACTTTGACTTATTTCACCATCTGCATGGGTAGGGAAGAACCTGAAACACCGAAAATTATAGAAAGAAGGGAAAGCAATGGATTGACACAGATTTTTAAATGGATTACAAGCAAGATACTCACATCTCCTAGAAAAAGGGTTAACAGCCACCAAAACCCTATCCACCTTAGTAAGCACAGGACTTAGCATGCACATGATGTTTTGCTGTGTTTAAAGCACTGTGCAGACATTATCTAATTAATTTTCATGGCACCCCTGTGAGACACCTGGGCTGGTATTTTTATCCCCATGTTACTGATCGAGAAGCACATCTGCACATGTCTCTACTGAACTCTAGATCAGATTAAACGACAGTATTATGTCCCCCCACAACTCATTTCTCTGTCCCAGACTAGTGCTATATGCGAAGTGCCCGCTGCTTGTAATTTAAGTTTGCTTGTTCAGTGGCAGCCCTTCCCTGGAGTGCCATGAGCCATAAACAATTTCCACATTCAGAAAGATCTTATTTCCTCATAGTGTACGAAGTATTGTTGCTGACATGACTGAGGAAGGAGAATTCCACCTCTGTTGGCCAACTTCGTGCCCCTGGATGCAACAAACAACACCCTGTCTATCAGCACAACTGTGATGCTCATCACATCTGCAGAGTAGATGATCCCTTGCCAGAGCTGACCTACATCGAGTGATCCTGCCTTCAGCAGGATCCCCACCCTCTCATACCAAAGGTTTCACTCATGTTTTCCAGTCACTTCAACTCACAGCCTGACACAGAAATTTAAACTGCCATTGATTTCACTTTACACTGACAATAAGACTGTGGATGAGACTGTGGGAGAACAAGTGGACAGTATATCCTAGTGGCCAGGTGGTCGTCTCTTGCAGAGAAATGAGAACAGCCATGTGCAATTGTCCCGTAAATGCCCAATATGAATCACCCAGCAGTGTGAACCATGGACCTGACTGTTCCAGCAGCAGCTCCCAGGTAGCCTCACATTCCATGGCTCCCTGAGCAGAGCAGCACCTCACTATGGACCTCCCAGCACTGCTAGTTGAGTAAGTCACCAACTAACATTAATGAGAATATCTGAACAGGGATGTCAAGTGAGAGTGTAAATGATGAATGACATCTTGGCAAACCCTCTCTATATGTCCCAGTTGCCCATGCAGGTTCACAGTCACTCTGCTCCCCTCCGTTGTTCAGACGGGGAGGCTGCAATATGAGTTCCTCCTGTGCCAGGGCTCCAGTGACAAGGAAGTTGACTCATTGAGGAAAAAAAGAAAGCACCATTGCCAAGTCATTCTCAGAAGTACAGACTGCAAACCTTGACTGCCCATTGCAAAACTCCTGCAAAACCCAAAAACCTTTTTGCGCTACAGTTGGAGAAGTAAAATAATAGCAGGCCTATTCCATCTAATATCTTCTGTGAATCAACGTGCTACACAATGATGGAGCACTGCATTCAGCCTTGAACAGCTTCAGAAGGAAAGGTGAGCCTAAGAAAACCTTTGCAATTTGCACAAAGGGAAATCTGGAAGAACGTCACCACAGCCAGTGGCATCGCTTTTCATTTCCATCATGAACATGGTGGAGAAAAAGAATCTGGTTTCTTGAGTTCATATCAGGACACCAGATGAGCAAACCGGAGCTTAAAAGTCCTGCAGAACTGAAACGCCACAGACAAAGGCATTAAGAAACACTTATTGTGATGTTCTCTCTGTTTACAAGTCCCCTTGTGGTCTTCTTAAATGGCCAGGGAACATTTTTAGCCACCCCCTCCAGGCTCCAGATTATGCCTCGGTTAGCAGATCATCTGGGCAGCTCTCTCTGTCTGTAACTCTATATGAATGACTTCAGTGACAAACAATACAACCATTCACTTTTTGTAAAAAAACAACCACTGCCACCAAATGTTTCCAATTTAAATATTTCTGGTTCTCTAGCTACTGGTTCCAATTTGGTATTAGCTACTGTCAGCCGTAAATCCCAATGAATTTTGAAGTCACGATCCTGAATTGAGTTCTGTAAATGCAGAATTAAGAAGGAGAAATTAATATCTCCAAGTAGGAAGTTTAGACAAAGAACCCATCATATCCATATTACAGGATTGTGGGTTACAGAAGCTCTTGCATGGGTACTGCCATTTAGCAGTGGTTAATCATCACATGCTCCAGAAACTATGCATTCCTTGGGAAAGAAACAATATAGAGTATCCGAGAATGAAATCCTGGCACGGGACAGCTTATCCCATTTTCTTACAATCAAAATTGAGTGACTTCATCAAAACTGCCTAATTCAAATCTTCCTTGGTCTATCTTAACTCCCCACATGCACCTGGGAATTGCTTGCCAGAGTATGAGCTGGCTTGGATGAAAACTATGCAAGGGACCCAAGACTGCTCTACTCGCACATAGGTAATGAACAAGTGTCGGTGCCTGGGATACTCCCTGACATTATTTTACTAGGTCCACCTCAGGATTCACTTGTTCCTGTTCCTGCCCTGGTAACGTATGATTTCTTACAGCAACATTTTCACACCAAGCTGAGTGCCAGGACCACTGGATTTCTTGCACACTTACCACTGCCTGCAGCGTGTTAAAAATATAGACCAAGGCAGATGTAAAAAGCCCTGAATTGAGTTAGCTTCACATGTAGACTGAAGTTCTGAGCCAGATTTTACTTTATTCAAATCCATTCTGCCCATCCCTAATCTAAATGAGCTCAGTCATTAGCCTCTAAATCTTTATTTCTCTGTGCCAATATTGGCCCCAATTCAGCAAGGCACTTAAATACGTGCTTAACTTCAAAAGCATGGTTAAGTCCCACTGATAGATTTGACTACAGGGGGATATAAGCAAATAGCTAAGGGTTTTGCAAAATTGAGGTCTTAGTGACACAATCCTAGAAACATTTGTATTTTAATATGTTTATAGAGAATTATAACAATTAAGTGGAACTCTTCCTTCCTCACACAAAAACAATCCAGGACTTCCTCTTTCGAAAAGTTTACAGCAGCCAAACTTTCTTTTCCTAATCCTGGGGTCAAGCACTTTTCTAAGAACTCATCTTAATATACTGCCCTAATTATTTGTTTCCTTCATGATAGCTCTGACACACACATACATATGCATAGGTGAGCATCAAAGCTCACAGTATATGCTTGTTATGAGAAGAGCCACAATACTATTTAAGGATGAGAGGAAACAGCCTTAAATTGCAGCAGGGGAGAATCAGATTGGACATTAGGAAAAAAATTTCCACTGTAAGGATGACTGCATATTGGAATGGGTTGCCCAGGGAGGTGGTGGAGTCACCGTCCCTGGAGATGTTCAAGGTATGTTTGGATGTGGTGCTGGGTGATATGGTTTAGCGGTGATGTAGGTAGGCAGTTGGACTGGATGATCTTGAAGGTCTCTTCCAACCTTGGTGATTCTATGATTATCTATCGTACATAGAAAAATCTTCCTTTTCCACAGCTCAGAGCAGCCTGGGCTGCAGACCTGAAGCACACTTTGGTTTTGTTCTATGCCATCATACATACAACTCACACAGAGATAACCTTCTGAGGGTGTTTCTAACAGATTTATCCTTACAGTGGGCTCATCTCCTCCTTTGTAGAGATTCCCCTAAAGGAAAGAGCAGATTCTGCCTCTCTAATCCAAACGTGTACGAACCATATTGAAAAGCAAAGGCTCTTAGCCATATTCCTTGTTGTAGAAATGAAAAAGTATGAACTGCAAAGGTGGCAGGGAATTCATCTTCTTCAGTTTTCGACTAAAACACATTGGTCTCCTTGTACTAACACAAAATCTCAACAAACATCTACCCGAATCCTTGGGGCTTGATGTGGACTGGTGAACCTGTGCTGACTGTGCCACTGGAAGAAGGATCAAGCCCTTTCCTTTTAGGTGTTTGTCTTCAAATCTGGTCCATGAGAGTGACCAAAAGAGTGGCATCACCTATAGTCCCTACAGTGACCTCACCGCCATACTGTTGGGTCTGACTCTGATAACAATCACCACAAAACGTTAATTCAAACTGATAGGGTCAGGAATGCAGATAAACCCCAACATTTACAGAAAACACTTGATCCAACCCTAGGTAAGCTGTAGGGGAAGGAGAGGTAGGAGTCAGCATGTCCACAACACTGTCCCCACCACTGGCAGGGCAACGTTCTCCCTGGGGACTGGCTCTGCCTTCAGCCTGCCTGCACCCTGCTGCGTGAGATATTCCTGCCTGGGGGGGTCCATACTGAACTGATAAAGCTCTCAAAGCCCCATCACCCTGCCAGCCTGGAAGCGGGGCCATGGGCCTGGGTGTCAGCAGCCCTGCAGGTCTCCCTGCCAGAGTCTGTCCAGGCAAACAAAGAAATCGCATCGCTTTCCACTTTAATAAAAGCCAAATGATGCCGTTTGCCAATTACCAAAATGGGGCGAAGGTTAAAAACCCATTGAATTATAACACATGTCACGGACCAAAGCTTCTATGATTAACAGTTCTGTGAGAAATTCATTAATTTCACCAGAAGTGAGTTGACAGAGATTGTGCTTAATGACAGAACACAGGGCAGGGGAAAGGCAGCCGAATCGGGAAAGAGAAAGCTGCATTAAATCACCAAAAAAAAATAGAGACGAGGAAACCCTTTATTTCCCCCCCTTATAAAAAGAAAAAGAACTGGAGTTATAAAAGCCGGTTGTATTTGTTCCACTGCTGAAGATTTATCTTCATCATTTCTTGTTGAGGAAGCTGACAGCAGGAGAGAACAAGACAAAGAGAAGAGCTGGAGCGGGCTACACCTCCCTGAGGCTTGTTTGGGGCAGAAAAGGGTGAAGCTTGGAGGACAGCCCTCCATGGAGGCTGGGGAGAGGGCAGGCGTGTTGGCCAGAAGTGGGGCTTGGGCTATAGTGCTGGTCAAAGGCCCAGATGTGCATGCTTACATAGGAGGGTAAACCCCAAACCTCCCCTCCAGAAGAAATTTTGCAGCCATAACAGTGAATTTGTGCCAAGAGTTAACCAAACAAAGGAAAATCTCTCTGCTGCACTAACTAGAAAGCACAAGGAGATGCACATTGGAGAGCCGTGGGCAGCCAGAGTCCACTCCAGGGGTGGGGAGGCTTAACTTTGTTACGAACACAGAGTTAAGGAAGGATTAGAAAGATGGAAACTCCTGAAATCCACAGTTCTGACAGCTGGGTTGGGGTGTCTACCTGGGTTTTCACACCTCCCACCTGTGGTTTCCAGGAGAGGAGCAAATGGCACCAGGTGGGATGGAGGAGGGGACAGGACTTGTAAAACACGGCAGGGAAATGCCACCGAGGGAAAGCAGCACTTCACAAGAACACCTTGCCAGGGATGGGAGATCCCCTGCTGATGTTTCCTACATGGTGAAAAGGACAAAATCCTGATTCTCTTGGAACCACTGTCAAAAGCAGCCCCAAGGCACCAGATTTCCTTGCTGCTCATGTGATTGCAGGGTGGGAAATTACACCTCTGCTGCTGTACACCCAATTTCATCGTCCACTCCATGAGGCTAAATAGGAAATAATAGAAGTATAATAATTTGAGCTATAAAGTGCAAAAGAACTAACCGGGCCATTATATCTGGGCTAAGGATGCAATGTGAAACTAAAGCGTGTCGTTTTTACAGCACATCTCCAGCAGTGAGGTAAACTTTTGCTGAAAGCAAAAAAGAGCCTGTGGTCAGCTGCAGCACAAAACCCAACAACTGGAAAAATACAACTGCAAAGTAGAGTTTTGGGTTTTTTTCAAGCCCTCTATAAATGTCTACAGAAGGATGGAATGGATTTTTAAAAGAGCTAACGATGACTGAGAACAACTACCTATAAAGTTCAATGAGACTTTTGCTTTTAAGATCCTTTTTCTCTTCTAAAATATTAACTGTAAAGCATAATTTAAGAAAGCAGACTAAGGGCATGTTTTATTTTCAGTTATTAAGTTCTCAGTAACCCATGGAAGTGATCCATTCACCCTCAAAATAAAAGCCGTGTTAACTTTTAAGGGCTGATATATTTCTTTTCCCTCACATATTTAGAATCTGCACCCTTGCCTAGAAGTGTCTGTATCTGGCTGTAAATCCTCTCCAACCAAAATAATTCTCCCTGAAGAAAGAGAAATAATATCTCTTATAGAGAGAAGCCAAAAAGCAGACAAAAATATCCATGTTTACCTAAGGAAAATGAAAGTGGTAAAACTGATGCTTACACATAGGAAGGAAAGTTCCTTTAAAAAAATAAATAAATATTTTAAAAATCATATTAGGCAAATGCAACCAGTGGGAAAAGAGAAGGGAAGGATAGGTGTGGGACTGGCACTCAAATGGGGTCTGATGGGGAGACCATATGCATGGGAGGCAGAAAACCCATGTTCAGCTTTTGCACTGATTAAGAATAAATTTTAAAAATCCCTTTTTCTATGTTCTTCCTGACTTGGGTAAAATAACACAGGAAAAAAATGGTAGGTGACAGCAAAGGCGTCACCTATTTCCTGGTTGCACAACCTAATGCACAACTTTCTCTACATCTTGGATACCTGAACTGCTTGGAAGTCCCTGCACAGAAGAAGAAAACATATGTGGTCACCCAAAATGACCCCACCACAAGGCAAATTGGAGATTTTCCACTATAGCACCGTCATCAATGGAAAAAACCCGACTGATTTCAACTGGCTTTGGGTCAGGGCTTTATTTCAGAGTTTCTAGCTCCTTGACTGACGTGGGAAACTTTATGATCAATCCAGCGTTGTAACCTGCAAGACCTGAAACGTTACTTTGAACGAGCCAGGCTCTGATGGAAGTTTTTGAGAGCAAGGGGCTGAGATGGTTCAGTGCATCAGGAAAACAAAACAACGCAGAAAAAAGAAATCCAGAAGAAAAAGAAAAGGCAAACGGCGGGTGACTCTTCTTCAAGAGATTTCTAAAGGTTACTTTGCTGGGCTGCAGAGGCTCACTGAAGCTTTGCCTAAGGGGAATGCATTTTTTATAAAGGAAATAACTTTCTAAACACAGAGCACTTCTAATTTCATAAGTGAACAAATGGTTCAATTCCTACTGAAAACTTGAGAGGGAGGAATGTGGTCCTGTGTCCCAGCCCTCTCCAGCTCCCTGTTGCTTCTCACCATCTCCTTCCAGTGGGTCTTTCTTGCTCTTTTTCTGTCCCGCTCCAGCACTGGGATTTGGCCAAACTTCCCCAACAAGACTTCACATCTGAAACTTGATCCTGCTGTCTTTGGGCCTCTGAATTTATACAACCTATTGCACAGAATGATCAGACTCCTTGAATCTAGGTCAGAACACACTGACTGGATTGATTTAGCTATAGATATTGCAATTTTTTTTTTTCTTTTTTTCTTTTTTTCCCTTCCGTTTCCCCCTTCTCACCCTCCCGCCTTCCCTGGAATAAAAACAGGTCCTAAAAACAAGCCAGAACATTATCAAAAAGCCTGACAGCTTGCTTAGGAGGCTAAGCAGAGGTTTTCTGGGATATGCAGCTTGCTTTACTATTGCTGCCGCTATGGTATGACGACTGCTCACAACTTTGAATTCACAAAGGGAAAAAAAAATGATTCTTTCAGGGGTTTTGCTAAATTCTCCCCTCTTCTTTTCACTGCCTCGCTGAAAGGATCCATGAAGCTGCCGCACCAGAGGCCAGGAAAGGTCACAATCTCTGTGGGATGCTGTAAAGCAGAGACTGAGAGGGGTTGGTGGTGATCTATTGATGTGTCTGTAATAACAACAAGAATAAAACGGTAGCCATAAACCTTTCATCCTGGGGGGTCCCACAGAGCTTTTCAGAACGTGGGCCAGATTCGGAGAGGTACTGAGGGCCCTTACCCAGCCATAAAAGCACCACAAATGCTGGTGGTCAAGCACCCGCCACACGGGGCCGAGCACCTTGCAGGATCCAGCTCTGCCAGGGCACAAGCATCACTTTGTGTCCGTGTGACCGCTTCCATGGGAGGTCCCTGTAGCACTTTAGCAGCACAAAGCGGTTTAGATTGAAGCCAGTGTGTGCGTGGCGAAAATGATGCTGTACTGGGGAATGTCTGGAGAGTTTAACTGGCCCCAATTTCAAGCTTGGGATAAAGGAGGGAGGAGAAAGGAAGAGGAAATAATTCACTAACAGTATCCCATGCGGGTTAAATGTCCCATCCATCCTGATCAATGAGAACACTGCCGGTTTTTTAGCGGCGACACAAAAGGGTCAGCAGGGTTCAGCTGCTGTGCCCCTCCTGCCCCCCCTAACCCCGGGCAGGCGGCAGCGCGGGGGGTGGCCGGGCTGGGGGGAGCACACTGACAGCCTCACCTCTGCTCCGCCGGGCTGTACGTCTGTCCTCGCTGGCAGCTGCTGATGGTGATGGGGTCGAAGTTGTGGAAGGAACGCAGGGCCACCCCGGAGATGGCCACAAACTGGGAGCTGAAGCTAATGAGGACAGCCTGGGTGTGATAAAAAGGGTGACTGAGGTCATGGATGACGGGGATAATCAGGGGATTGTTCCTGCAGCTCAGGACGTGGACACCTGCCAGAGAAGAGACAAGATCAGAGGAAAGGTCAGACTTAACACAATCGCTTCCCAAAGCCGTGGGCACTTCAGAAGCATTTCCCCATAGGAAGGCCCTTATAGAGCTGAAAAGTTATGGTAAGCTGCCTGGAGGGGCTTCCCAAATCGCTTCGGAGAGCTTAGCAGAGAAGTATATCCCTCCAGACAGCTGAAGAAAGGCTGCCATTCTCTCCACAAGCACGGCAGGTTCTCAGAGCAGTTTCTTTAGACCACAGCTACGTTTCTATTGTGCTCTGTTAAATCAGGAGCAACCATCACGGAGGAAGCGGAGTCGCACTATTGTGAAACCGGTCTGAGATGACAGTTGGAGCCTTTATACCCCACATCAAACGGGGCCGGCAGGCTGGGTGGCTTTGTGCACCATGGGCAGTGCACCAGTGGCTTGTCTGTAGCTGTGCATGTCATTAGCACTCCATGTAAAACTTTTTTTGCACGAGCTCTACACTAATTGTACTCAGTTTTGGTTTTTTGGTTGGTTTTCAGCCTTGGAGTATCTTGCTCTTTGCTAAAAAAACACAAAGATGGTCCTGGGGAGAGAAACAAGGGTGATGGACCCACTGAGCATTTTACAGGTGATCTCATTTGAGAAGAAAATAATTGTGTCTTGGGAAAATAGAAGTGTCTCAAGGTGCCGAGGTGCACAGAAGCACTGGAGGGTTGACAGGGAGACTTCTTAATCTTTTCTTCAGCAGAGAAGGCACTCGGTGATAGCTGGGAAGAAATTCCCACCTTCAAGTAGAGGCAACCTGAATTGAAACGGGCCAAATCCATCTCAGGGGTAACTCAAAGGGCAGACAGCTGTTGGCTGGCCCCAAAATTATTAATTGGGATTCACGGCCTGACGCTGATTGCAAAGCCCTGCCTCCACGGCTCCGTGCCATCGCTCCGAGGATCAGCTTGGCTCCAGCTCCATTTGCTTCACTGGAGCTCCCCCAGCAACGGCTTTGGCCCGAGCCCTTTGGCTACCCTGATACACTTACGAATTTGAAAAGAAAATAAATTCTATTTGCATGTTTAACTGGCTCAGGGATTTCTATTATTATTATTTTTTCCAGCTCAGGTTTCTTGACTCGAAAGGGAAGGAATAAAAAGGTTTTCATTTTTCTCCTTAGAAAGTGATTTCCTGTGAATTAAGACAGACTTCTGACCACTCGCTTTAAACATCTATCTCCCACCCTCTACTTTAAAAAAAATCTTCCTGTAATAAAAAAAAAATAAAATAAAAAAGCAAACGTCTTTTTGTTTTGGTCTTTACCTGACCCTGAAATAACCTCTTTGTCTACTTGCCTCCCACAGGCCTTTTGATATCAGCCCCTTGTGGAACGGTGCATGTTTCTCACTTACAAACAGGTGCAGTTAATACTCAAAATCCCGGGTTCCCAAATTCTTTGGAAGTTTCTGCCTTCTCTGATGGAAAGCCAAGAAAGACCTTATGGTATGAGGCTGTTTCTTCATTCCTCGCACTCAGGTGGTGTCCACAACAAAACAGCCCCTCAGAGCTGTGCTGCAGTTGCTGGTGCTTTCTGACCCCAGCAAGGTAAATGGGGGCAGAAAAGGTCAGGTTCATATAACTAATCTGCCTTCATTAGCAAAAAACCACTTAAGATAGTACAGGTGCCCACAGCAGGAGAGTTAAGAGCTGTCTCCATGCTTGTCTCTATTTCTGTAGCTCTGCATCCACTTATTCAATGCTCAACAGCTCTTGCAAAGTACCCAGCAACTGAACTCCAGTGTCCTCAAGAGATAACAGCACTGAGGTGTTTGGCATCCCAACCTCTCCATCTCCTTCCAAGACTCAGAAGAAGCTTCTCTCTATTTTCTGGAAGTCCACGTGGTAAAAATTTGCTCTGATCAAGGTGGGAAACTGCACTGCTGGATAAACTGCATTTTGCCCATGGGAGTGTCTTTAGCACACTGAGGATTGATCCAGCTGTAAAACAGTGCTGCTTCCTTTTGGACATACCTTTCGTTTGCCACGGACTTCAGCTTAAGGCTGGCTGGCTGGCTGCAGTCATGCCAAAGTTTGCATCTAAGCTGCAGTCTCTAGCCTGCCATGGTGATAATTCAAACACGTCACATACAATATCCAAGAAAAGGCTTAATGTTGCACCCAGAACTCAGACAAAACAAGGATTGGGAGCTCTGAGTGAGAACTGCTGGGTAGCCTACCTACACCTCTCCTCTGCTTTGGGCCAGTCTCTTCTGAAAAGGTCAGAGGGGTTTTTCCATGAAGGCAGCATTTCAGCTGTGAAGATCTCCAGGCGTCAGTCTGAGCCACGCCAAACTCATGTTGCAACTTCATCAAGGATTTCAAAACCTTGCCCTCAGTTTCCTCTTTGCTCCTCTTTCTTGTTCTCTTTCTCTCATAATCTGTCTGTCTGTCTCTATAAAATGTCACGTTAAGTATTTATTGGCATGCTTGTGTCTCCATCATTTATTTCTCAGAGGGAAAGAGCTATGTGCCACTGTTTTGCGAAAGGAGGAGGATAAGACTAACCCAGGGACTCTGGCAAACTGGGAGCTATCCTGACTCAACCTGAACAACTTGCTATGAATTTCAGTTTGTTCTTGGACAACAGACACCACACATTCATTCTTTCTTTTCCTCCACACTGCACCAGATATATTACCCTGAGTAGTCATCCAACACCTGTCACTTGTGTGTGTCCCTTCTCATTGCTAGCAGGAACTTCATTTGAGTTTCAGCTTGTCAAAATTGCAAAGTTATGGTAAAACAGAAAGCTGGGGCAAGGGGGTTATGTTTTCTTTAAAACTGATCTCAGGACAGTGTGGTCAGCTTGCTTCCCAGTGGAAAAAAGGGCAGGGGACAGCCGGAAAGGGGTTATGCAAGTTCTATCCGGACATGGAGTTGGGAGCTGGGGTGAGCATCTTGGTCCTGGATCTTAAATGCAGCCAGAATCAATTCACTGGACACAACTTTGCCAGGTTCAGGGACCTGTGCCCAAGGTAGAGACAAAACTGGTCTACACTGGCACTTCAGCACAACTAACAGGTCCACAGCCTCTGGGAGACACATCTGCTTGAGGCCATGCAAGCAGCCTGCAAGGGTCCTGGTGTTAGACCTTCATTAAACCTGAAGTACTTTGCAGGAAAAATGTTGGCCGTTAAATAGCTGTGGAAACCTCCCTGCAAGCAGGACTGAGATCCAACCAACTACACCTTGCGAAGCAGAAGCATTTGCTGCACCAGCTGGTGCAGGACCCTCACTCCCTGCTACCAGCAGCTCATCTGTATCACTGTCAATGTCTCTCCAGGGAGATGTTGTGCACGAAGCATTGAAACAGTGCTGATTTTAATGATCAAAGAGGAACTAATTCCTTCTGAACACATAGTGAACAGGTATGCAGAAATGTCTGTACAAAATGATGCCTCATTTTCAACAAACTCTAGTGAAACTCAGGTCTTGGAGCATTAAGCAAGCACTTTTTTTTTGTCTGATCCTGGAAAAACCAAGCATTCCTGTAATACCAAGTCGGTTTTGAATGGGGGTTTGTGAATGGGGGTACCAAGAGATTAAGCTAGCAATAAAGAGGGAGTTTAATAAAAAACAGTCTTACCAAGATCATGACTTTGCTCTTTGGTGTCAAACAGCTGCACACCGATGGTCTCCTGCTTCTGATCCAGGTAATAGGTCCCATCAGTGACCAAGTGAACTAGGACTGCTGCAGCTACCATAGGCTGGGAAAAATAAGCCTGGGAAAACAAAAGCCCCACAAAGGCTGAGGTGAAGAACTGTGGTGGGCTTTAAAAACCCCCAAGAGTCAGTGCAGGACTTTAAAAATAACAATTCCCACCCAGGTCACACAGAAGTCTTCTCTTCCAATCTCTCCTACACAAACTAGATAAACTTGAGTCAAACAGCCCTGCAGCTGGAGGCTGTAACCTCTCAGAAATTCAATACCCTTGTCACAGGAGGGGACTTCACCACTGGCTCTCTAGACAGTGCTCAGAGACTTTGTTTTGCTATTTGGCACTAAACATACTTCAAAGGAAGGAGCAGCTTGGCCCTGGGAAGGGCTGTCCCACAACATTTTACCTGTTGGAGAAACTTTGTACAGACAAGCAAAGAGGAGACTTCTGAACTACACGTGCACTTCCTACCTTCAGCCAGAAAACAGTCTGTGTCATGTGGGAGTACTGGAAGTTGGCCGTGCAGGGATACCAGGCATACTGAGAAACACCATCGTTCAAGTCAATCACCTTAGTTCGACACATCTGCAGGGCAAAAAAGAAACACAAAAACAGATGTAGATGACAGTAAGGAAGGACTGTGACTGTTTAAAGTGGGGGAAAAAAGTCCAGGTGCGTTGCTAGAATAAAATAATACACAATAATGATGTTTCTAAATACCGTGAGATCATTCAAAAGTTAAGTTTCCAGGTCTTTCACCTCAGAAAGAAAAACTGAAACATGAAAAGGAGCTAAAGACTCATAGCAGCTGGATGGCAGCCAACGGCTTCCTCTTAATTTGGTACGAGGTCTTTGACACAATGCAGAACAGCTTCGCTCCCACCCAAATGGCCTGCAACTCTTCCCACTCGAGTCAAAGCGATGATGCCTTCCGAGCACACCAACTCACAGCACAGCCAGCCTGCAGATGCTCTCCACAGTACTCAAGCAATGGTCTATTTAAGCCTGCATGTTGCTGTAACCCCAGGGCAGCCACAGAAGGCCTTGTAAACTTGGAAGCATGTGTAGCCTGGGAAGTCCCATCTCTACAACTCCATTTAAGCAAACTGGTTTCTTGGTTTGTTATCTAGGTTCTGCGAGTGGAATCACCTCTTTCCTACACCTCCAGCACTTTCCATGGCAGACTGCAGTGGGATTATAAGCAAACTGCTCTTCTCAGTAAAGAACAAGTAGATGAATCCCAAGTGCTGGCATGGATGAAAAGCTCAAAGAAGAAAATGTCTGAATTGAAGTACCAGAGAGCCTTGCAGTGCTGTCAGTATGTAAGATGTGAAAATGAAGCTCCAAGAAATGGTAGGATTTACTCCGAAATCACACTGCTCAGGGAAGCTGCTTCAAAAAAGGAACACGTGTAACCATAGCGTTCATTCCCTGGATAAGAACAAGGAAGGAAATGTCCACCATGCAAAAGGTATAAATGCTTTAGAAAGATGCTTCCAGCGGAGGCTCTTGGAGCAGCTGAAGGGCACCTGTTAAGATTCGCACCACTTTGGTGAACTCAGTGACTGACACTGCCAGAGACAAAGGGATAGAGGGAATTCCCTGTGGCCAGACAGTATAGTGGCAATGGAGCTACAAATGTAACCCAGGAGGCCAAACCACCTCCAGCGGTTGTGCTAGCCACAGGAGAGCCTAGGACTGATCCCACAGACCACCTGTGCTAGGTGCTAACTGGAGCCATGTACTCTTGGGGACAGTATTAGATTTCTTTCCAAGACCAGAGCCTGAAGTGAGCAATCAGGTGGTGACGTGCTGTCAGTAAAGCTGTTCCCATAAGCAATTTCCCTGATTCTAAAAACAAAAAGGAAACCCTGAAGTGAAACAAGAGAATTAACAGAGATGTTTTTAACCATTCAAAATGCTATGCCCACTCAGTAATTCTGCGTGAAACTGCCCTCTTGGTCTTGGCAGGCAAAATCTGGGCAATGCAAAGATAGCTCAGGATGCCTGGGAATGAGAAACCAGATTGGCTAAAAGTGATGTAATCACCTCTATAATCTGAGTCCCTCAAGATCCAGCACAGAGGAATCTATGGGCAAAACATAAATCAGCTTTAATGGGCTGGAAGAAGATTTTTAGTTTATTTATTTTTTAAAACAACTGGGACCAAGCTTCATTGAGGCTAGCCAGTGGATAGTGTTACATTTTACAGCAGAGCAAGGCTTTACATAAACTATCTTTGGCATTTGAAATCCAGGCCAGCAATTCGACATGTACCATTTCGCAATTCTCCCTTCTTGCATTTTCAGCAGCCTGTCTCTTGTTGGGAGCATGGTTTTTATTTTAATACCTCTCCAGCTAGGGAATTTATCTTGCCCACATCTGCAGTTTATATGGTCGGAGAGCTCTTTGACATAACAAAGGTCTCATTACTTTTATATGATTTTGTTCTTTTTCTTCTATTATCTCCTCCTGCTCTATTGGCCAAAAAAAGGTGGTCAAAAGAAACAAAAGTACTGATGTTTGGTGCATTTTAAGTGCCACTTAATGGATGAGTGGAAACCTGTATTAAGAAATCACCCAGACCTTCACCAAAAGTTTGAATCAAACCCAAAATAAACCCCAGCTGAGGTGGGTTGGATATCTCTGATAACTTTTAAATGCCTTGTTTGATTTGTGTGCGTGTGTGAACTCTAGCACTTTTTGCTTCTGACTGAGAATATTCGCAAAAATCTTAACATTGCATAAAGAGCCTGTGTTTGAGACACGTGTAACAGGGGTGTGCAGGCTCGATAGACTGCTCTGGTTTGAACAGGTTAGATAAGCTTCCTCCTGCTGAGGCTGATCCATCGCTACTCAGAAAAGTGCTTCAAAGTCGTACCGGAGTAAAAAGTTCTTTTAGGAGAAGAGTATAATTGAGAAGTGTGGGAAAAGTCTGGCAGACACGGCATTAGGAGAGGCTACAAGAGCCTCTTCTACACCAGCTGCTATCAGGTAAACTCAGCTAACAGCAAAAAAGTTCTTTAAGATTTTGTAATACCAATCTGTTGGATAAACAGCTCCTATCACCTACGGACTCCACCATCTCCACAGGCTCTAATGCATCTGGCACATAAATCCCCTTTTCAATTCTACCCAGTTATTGAGTGTCACACCACCACTGCAAAGTCAGAACCATTTGCTGGGAGAGCCTTTCACACTTCTGCTCTTAAGGCATCCCTAGAACATGGCAGCAGCATGAATGTGCTTATAACTACAGTACCATCACTTTTAAGCTACAAGTTCCAGTGGCCTGGAAGACAGAGCATCATCTCTCCTCACGGATATAAATTCATAGCAATTCATGCTTACGAGAAATAAATTATTTCCTACCATCCTACAGTTTGCTACAAAGCACCTGACAGCTGTGGAGGGAAGAAGGGACAAATGTACTTCTAATTTCAGGGTGTTACCAAACACTAAAGTATTTGCTTTGAAGAATGACGGCATCATGCAGGACTCAAAACTCAAAAGCTCGCTGGGGCTTATCCAGGTTCTCAGACCCACAGAGCAACTGGGATCCACAGGAGCTTAGTATCTGCTTCAAAGTATTCAGGGACTATTTGTGTCTACTTACTGGAAGCCCATGTCATACCCCTCCCTAGGAAGCTGCTTTCAATTAGGAGAGCTGATGTCTGTTCCTCTCAGAAGTTCTAATCCAGCTTGTCTCCCACCCACACATTTTGTACACAAACATCGAGAGACAGAACGAACAAGGCCAGAGAGCACTGTGGGATCTTCCCACAAGAGGGAATGCCTGGAGGATTCCCTTTGACTGATTTATACAACCCCTTGTCAATCACAGGGACAGCATGTTCTTCAAACCGCCTCTCCTGTTTTCCTTCTCTTACTCAAGGGGACCGAGGAATGTGTCAGCAGAAAGAGAAAAGTGATATATTGGTAGCACTTAGTTCATTGCCACATCTAAAACGCATTTACTATTGCAATCAACTCCATTTCCTCATAACGTTTTCCTTCAAAGTAATTTGGGAAAATTTGCTGGAAAGCAAATTTTGGAAGGCACCCTTGTGAATGATTCCCAGCTATCCCATGACTCCAGGCAATGTAACGTTGTGTTGAGGGGTTCCTGTTGCAGACAAACTGCAGGTTATGGATCAGTGATCCTGTGGACTGGCACTGGGCTAGGTCTCAACATGACTGTGCACAGTGCATGGCCCCATTGCAACCTTCTGGGATGCTCTTGGCTTCTCCATGCCTGAGGCCCCTGTCTGTAAGACCAGGATGATATTCCCCCACATCACACAGGGATCTTGAGGGTATAAAAGCCATTAGGCTTAAAGAGGTGCTCAGATGTTACAAAGAGAAGGGACAAACAAGCACATACACGTGTGAAGGACATACCTCCCCACAGGAGAAGGTAACACACAAACAGATGCCACCCTGCTCTGTCCTTCCTATCAAGGAAGCACAGCCAGATACTACAGGCTTTGCATACACCGGTGGTTCTCATCTCATATTGGAACATCAAAATCATTCCAAAAGCAGACAGGCAAAGCTGCTATTTAAACTAAGATACTGCCCTACTCAGCTCTGGCACATGGTTGGAGTGGACGTGCCTGTCTGCATGCCCACAGACGGCTGTAAACGGAGCAACTCTCCAGTGCACAGATCTGTCTGCTCCCAAAATCCCATCTGTTGTCCCATGGTGGGGCTTCCTCCAGGCCATGGCTGCAGGCTAAGTATGGCTGTGAAGGGCTCTCGCAAGCATTTGGCCATCAGGCAGTAGGGAGCAACCTCCTTCTGGGGGACAAGGGTGGAAATTCTCCTGCCCCAAACACGAGGCTGCTGCCTCTCCCTCCTTCCTTTCTACCAGGGACACCAAGACAGACAACGGTGCAGGTTTCTGGGATGCAATGGGCTATACCCCATTCCATTGGCACAACAACAGCCATAGAATGAGCAGGAACAGGAGCTATTGATGAAACCCAAATCACCATCTATTTGTGGAGCACATGACATCCTGAGTGAGGTTGTACAAGGGCATGGAAATACTCATGACAGATATGAAACCCGTGGAGGCACAAACAGGACATGTTCTGTCGTTTGAAGATCCAGCTAAAGAACAGATTTCAACCATAATACTGAAAACTAATTAATATACAATTTTCAGCCAACTGCTCTGCAGAATGTTATTTATATTTAACTCAACACATACCAGATAATCCCAACCATGTAAGCAGCATTTTAACACATCCCTTACAAATGAAAACTTTCTCTTTCCATGGCCAGACATGAGGTCTGGCAGTCACCCAGACCTTTTATTCTTAAATATGCTATTGTTCTTGCAGACCTAAGGTTAATCTTACCCAAGGATGAGAAACTATGGTGCAGTTGCTAAATATCAGAAAGGTTCCTGCTTGTTTATTGCCCAATATTATAAGGCAGCTTGACTGCCACATGGACACCACCCAGTTTGCCGACTGCAGCACAGACCTCCAATCTGTTCTGAAAGCTGTTGCACTGTTCTTCTCATCTAGGCTGGGAATTAGGTTGGAGTTGCAGAAAAAATGAAATTGCCCACATTAGCGAGCTCTGGGCCATTAAAAAGGGCACCATTTGGGTCCCAACAAACACCTCAAAAATCAGCCAATTTCTATGATCATTTCAAACCTCAGGAGCCCACAGTGCTCAGATGGAAATTGTACACGCAGGTTTACTCAAGGGACATCAGGAATTTTGCTCTGGGTTTGCTTCTAGATTCTGGTCAGAAATGCTTTAGTCTCTTTACGAGTGTTCTGGATTTGTCCTGACAGAAGATTTGAATCAACAGTTGTCTGCCCAACGATGAAAGTCAGCATTGGCTCATTTCAGGTTGGCCTCTAGAACTTAAGGAAAGCCTTCAAAGTTACTTTTTCCAAACCAGTGCATATATTAAATTTCTGCGTGCACTAAAAATGAGTTTAAAATACTCTGTTGTTGTAAAACTAAGACCAAAACCAAACCCAAATCTGAGATTCAGCAGCATAGGATATTAGCATAAGATCATGAGAGAAAGCTGTGTCCTCCCTCTTTCACCAGCCTTATCTTGTCTGCTGCCTTTTCCTCAGCAGCAACCTTCCCTTACCTCTGATGCTCATAAACTGCAGCTTCTACTCCAAATCTCTCCTTGTGTCTGCTAATACACTTTTACTAAGTTTCATGCTCTTGGTCTGCTTTTGCTTGTTTTCATTGGGGTTCTTAAAGGTCTGATGGCAAAAGATGAAAAACTGCAGCGTGTCCTTCTCCAGGACAAAGGCATGCGGGCAGGTGAGCAACAGAAAAGCTTTATCAACTGGAAGCTGATAAAACCTCTGGGGTAACACACTGATGCTGTATTACTCCCAGATTCAGTTGGCTCAGAGTAGGAGAAAATCTCATCTGTCAGTTTTACCCGTGTAATGAAGAACAGGATTTAGCTATGGGATTGGGAAGCAGATTATGTCTCCTGCAGGATGAAATAAAGCCCCGTTGCCAGTTGCTAATGTCCAGTCTCAGCACAGCCACATCCCCTTTGAATCTGGAGCAGCCGATGGCATCTGGACCTTGCAGACTTCAATTCAATTAGTATGTTACGACAGCTTTCTCAGCACAGAGCCCCAGTTTTCAGCTGAAGGTTTGGCTGGATTTTTTAGTAATTGGAAAGTGACCTTTATGTGTATGAAAACAATGCAGCTGATATGACAAAGCATCACTCGTTTGTTTGCAGTGTGACGATGATAAATCTCTCTACTTTACAATCAAAATGATAGTGTTCATTTCCAAAGGGAAATTTCTTTGGGTAGCATTTTGGATGTAACACAGGGCTGTGATTCAGAAATGAGTGGGAGATGCAAGGGCTGTTTTGTTTTGTCATATAAGTTGGTTTAGTTTCAGGAAAGTGAATAGGAGCTACAGGGATTTCCATCTGATGATGGCAGAGATTGCATGTGTATTCAATGTGTGTTATTAACTTTACCTTTCTCCAAAAGTGCAGTTATTTCACTTCCAAAGAGTCTGTATCAACAATATATTTCAATTTTTAAATCATGCAGACCTGCATTCTTTGAGCTTTCCTTTGAATTTCTGTTATCTCCAGATTCAAAGCAAACTTCATTTAAAACCGGTGAGCTCAAATCAAAATCACATAGAACCATAAACTTCACATGGTGTACCTGAAGAAACCTGTAAATCAGTTCTGACTGGCCCTATCCCAAACTCACATCGGCTTTGACATCCAGCCAGGCGCAATCAAAATATCTAGGATGCTAGCTGGACTTGTGGAAAAACCAATATGGAGTTTGGATTTTACAACAAAACCCTAACCAGATGATTTTTGCATGGTTCAAAGGATCACCCTAAAGACATCGGCTGAGCCGGAGCCAGAAACTACACAAAAAGAGTGAGAAAAAGAAGAAATAATTATGCCAATGGTATTGAATAAACAACTCCATTTTTGCACAAGCCCACAAGTAAACGCCAGCATTTGGAGCTCATGACTGCCATTTGTACGGGTCTCTGATTCTTTTGCCATTCAGCAACACACACTGGAAGAATGCGAGAGGATGGCTCTGAGTGCAGAACAACACAGAGCACAGTCTCATATGAAGCACATGAAAGTGTAACCGAGCCATTTGCCATGTGCTCATGTTTATTCACGTCAGACATTTGCTATTTCTCCAACACAGCAGTAGGACATAAAGATGCTGCTCTCAAACAACAGCATCTTCCACCCCAGCACTGCCAGAGATCTTACTTAGGAAGCATAATTCTTAGCATTAGCCCTGAATTGCATTCTGCTATTAAGTTCCAATTCACAAAAACACCTACCAGTAGGAAGAGCAGCCAAAGGCAACCCGTTAGACAGACAGCACAGAGAAATAGCACCTGAACAACACCTCGTACCTTCAGTTTTGCAAACATCAGTCTCATTAAAACTAAAAGACATCTTCAATCCACAGCAAAAGTTCCTGTCTACAACTTCCACATTGCTGCTCACAGAAGTGTGAAGGCATTATAGACTGATAAGTGCTTTAACAGACTGTATATCCATCCACTGGAGAGCGAGGTTAAACAAATACAGTAGCCAGAACATTATTGTTGGCTGCACACTCGGGTTCCCGAACTGCCTGTCTCGAACCAGCCAGGTCCACTACAGCAAAGCTCACACATAACCGCGGGCCAAGGCTGGCCGTGGGGTGCTGTGCTGAAGGAAAACAATCCCATCCCATCAGCTTTTACCACTGATGAGGAGAGCAAAAGCTTTTTTTTCTTTCCCTTTGACTAGAGCGTTTCGTTTGGGAGCAGCTGGCATCAGCAAATCAAACTGTCAAAGGCAGAATGTGCACCACACGTTGGGAAGACCTTAAATATATTTTTATTATTATATTAGTGAATCCAACTCACTGGATTCATTGTAGTTTTGCTGGTTTGGCACTCCTGTGAGGCAAAGCAGGATTGGGCTTGTTACAATCCACTTGGTAACATCCCCTCCTTCCTTCCCAAAGCTGGTCCTATAAATTTGTTTGGATGAAGAAAGCTCACAGCTACTTAGAGAAAGCCCCAAAACAGCAACAACAAATCCCTAAAGAACTTCAGCTCGATAAAGAGTTCTCCATCACAACAACACACTGGCTGAGGTGGACAGAGATGCTTTAGAAGCACTTGGGCAACATTTCTGATAAGAAGAGAGACAAATAAGAAAAAAAATTAATCCACATCTTTTTCAGCTATCAAAGAGAAAAAAACCCACAACGCTTTGGTTTTCAGCACAGTAGGAGCAGACCCTAAATATCCCGGTACCTAACCCAACCTCCCCTGAACCACCACAAGCGCACAGGGGACACAGGAGCAGCTTCCAAGAGATGTGAGACAACGCAGGTGCTACCACCAGCTCCGAGGGCCGCTCACTAAGCTGTGCCTGCAGCCGAGGCAAACAGCCGTGCAGTGGTTAATGTCAGCTCCGAGCACATGATCACATTCAGGAAAGGTCAAAAGAGTGATTTTTCATTTAAAAACATCTGTGTGTTTAAAGAACAAAACTTTCTCATGTGCAGAAAACCAGGGGTTTCCAGCGCTTTTATTTCCACAGTTCAAGTCATGCTTTTCAGCTTTGTTTAGGGTTATGGGCCGTGTAAACATGCTGTGTAAACCACACGCAACCCTCCTCACACAGCGTTTCCACATGCAAGGATAATTGGGGGTGCAAACCTCTCTCTCCTGGCTCCTTTTCCCTCTCCAAGCTGCTCAGCTTCCCCTCCCAGACTCCCAGCCAGCCAGCCAGACACCCAGTTGTTGTCCTCCACTATATGAAGACGTACACACGCCTCTAATCCTAAGGGTGTAAGTCTGCTTGGGGCTGTCAACAGGCCTTAATTTGATACATCCAGGGAGATGATACATTGGGAAGAGGCCCTGAATTTAACAGCATGAGGGAAGGCTGTGGCGGAGCTTCCACGGAGTTGTGGGGGGCTATGGAGCAGAGCTACCAATGGCATCCTGGGGTGCATTAGAAAGGGGGTGGTCAGTAGGTCGAGAGAGGTTCTCCGCC
>VZRW01004302.1:217804-439322 GCA_013398125.1 Aegotheles bennettii | reverse complement strand
ACGATGGAGCCAAGCTTTTTACAGTGCTGACCAATGATAGGACAAGGGGCAATGGATGCAAACTGGAGCACAGGAGGTTCCATGTGAATCTCAGGAAGAACTTCTTTCCTGTGAGAGTGCCAGAGCACTGGACCAGGCTGCCCAGAGAGGTTGTGGAGTCTCCTTGGCTGGAGACATTCAAACCCCGCCTGGATGCGTTCCTGTGTGATGGACTCTAGGTGACCCTGCTCTGGCAGGGGGGTTGGACTGGATGAGCTTTCGAGGTCCCTTCCAACCCCTAGGATTCTGTGATTCTATGGATTCTGTGATGTGCCATCCCGGGGAGCTGCTGCAGCTACACCTCAGCAGGCAAAGCCTTGCAGTTTCCCATCCACCTCATCAGCCCAGTATTAGAGTGCATTAATTAAGATTAAACCCCGTTGCTTTTTTTTCTTAATAGCTGAAGGCAGGGCTTGTGGTATGGAAATCGGAAGGTTCCCCCTTGCTTCACCAGGCTTTTCCCAATGAAACTGCAGAGTAACGAAACTGCCGCTGCACAAACTCCCCTGAAATTCCTCTGAATGAGTTGGACCATCCAGGGAGAATCCATAGAGCAGCAGCCAGTTGCTTCCTCCAGCTCGTGCACATTTCCACCCAAACACAGGTTTGGTTGCAGGTGGCTGAGGAAGCTTGTTGCTTCCCTCTAACCTCAGAACAGCTCTGGTTGCTCTGACAAATCACAAACTCCAACAAATTAAGCCAAAAGACCAGCTGGAGCATTTTATCCTTGATGTCCCAGGCTAGTAGAGGAGGTCACAGACACTCCTAGCTGCTCCCAAAAGAAGTTATGGGGAGATTAAAGTACGAGCATCATCTATGAAAGGAAACTCATGGCTCCTTCAGCCTCACTGCATCCAAGGAGCAGGCTCTGGGAGGACAGGGGATGGAAGAATTCACAGTTGCTGAGGCTTCACCTTTCCCACCAGAAACAACCAGTGGGAAACAGTTAAATTTCCTCACAGCAAGGCTTTCCTTCTCTGGCAGGTAAGGGTCACAGAGTGAACACAGGAACAGATCTGCTCTGCCAGAGGGGCAGATTCTTCAGGGGTATTAGGATAGAGAAAGGTGGAAAGACAGTCATCTCCACCCTGGGCTTCAGCTTCCCCTCTCTGAAAAGAGGCTTGCCTTCTCAGAGAGCAATGATTAATTACCAAAAAGACAGAAAAATAAGATCCACTGATTAATTACCAAAAAAACAGGAAAATAAAATCCACCGACCAAAGTGCCAAGCATAAGGATTTTGGCTTAATGACCACAATGGCTAAGCAGAACTTGATGTTCTCCTGAAATGAGGGCTTCTCCCAGTGAGTAGGTACATGCACAGACAGATAATAGCCCTGATCATGCAAATAACCATTTCCTGGCACGCATTACAGTTTGCAACCAGACCCTAAGGCTATGGTGGGAAACCCAGGCCTGGGGGAGGCTCCTGCAGATAGCAGGGGAGCTGGGTCCACTTACCAGATAGGTGAATCACATCTTCTTATCAGATTCACCACTGAAATGACCTCAGAGGAAACAGTGATCCTCCAACTTTACAGGCAGTATTTCCAAAAATGATCACGGATTTGGGATTCCTCAACAGTTACGGCTCCAACTAGGGCAGCACAATTTATGAGAGATTCAGAGCAGCTCAAGAGTTTATCCAAATGGTCCCCAGCTCTGTTTGTTTTTTTTCTTTCTAAAGCAGATACTTATTTGCAGGTGGGGACAAGGGATTGAGTTGAGAGACCTTCAGGACAGTGCTGGGTAAGCACCATCCTCCAAAAACCATGCCTTGCCTTTTAGAGACATCTCAAGATGAACACCCTAAAATTCATCGGCATTCAAAATATGAGGTCTCTTATGACAATGTGGGCTAAAATGCCTACAGTACTCCGAACAAGTAGTGCAGACAATCCTTCATTTAAAAGAAAAAATAAATTCTCCACTCCTGGCATGAGAAAGTTTACTTTCAGGCTTAAAGAAATGACCGTGTGGTTTTGGGGATGGCATTCCGTTCTGCTGAAGAACAGCACCCTGCCTGCCTCTGTATCTGTGGCTTTGTAGTTCCATTACAATCCTGGCGAGCTCTGTTTACATATTCTACATGTTTTCTTGTGCAGAACATGAAACCAAATTACATAGTAAAGGCCATTACGGCTTCACTCTTGCACCTTTTTCCATCCTCTCCTTCCGATCACTTGTTTTAATTCTATCAAAATAATCGACTGGGTATTTTTAACTGCTCTCGATTGACCGGCGATGCTTCAGGCAGGTTTATTTGCTGCTGCACAGGGAAATCATGCAAAAGCTGCTGAAGCCACATGCCAGGGGGGTAGGGAGAAGACGGCCAGGGCGGGGGTGGGATGAGAAATGCTGAGAACCCTTCATGCATGAACAAAGCAGACGTGTCGATGCATTTATGCAAAATCATTCTGCTCTGAATGGAAAAGGACCCAAGACAAACAACCCGGATGGGATGCAGGAGAGCTATCCCACGCTTATGGCTGGACATGCTCTGCATCTAAAGGCTTGTGAGCAGCAACAGCAGACAGAGAGACTGGCAGGTTGAGGGGCAAGGGCCGAGGAGGGGGGTCTCCTTTCAGACGACTGCATGCTAACGAGCACCGCCGCTGTCGTGGGGTCCGGCTCTCCAGCTCGGGGGGTCCAAGCTGTTTTCTATTACCGCCTGTAATCTGGGTGGGTGGCTGGGTATACAGCAGATATGATCATAAAATGGCAAGTTACTTCCTATAGGAGCACATAATCCTTATTATTATCCAAGACAATATTCCTTTCTTGTCTTTCTTCTCGCCTCTAGCAACAACAAATGGCATGGAATTCTGCTCTCGTTTCGTTAGTGGTAAATGTCTCCTGGTCCTAGGAAGATGGGACCAATTTCCGGCACCTGAGGATTTTTGGTTTGACCTTTATCTCTGAAAAGGTCAGACTGAACCTCTCCGAAAGTACTGATGGTTGCTTTGCTCTCTGCATCATCCTTTGTTTCTTTTATCTATTTTCTCTACAGTACACAAAGGGAACACAGTGTACCAGCCCCTGGTACTCACTGTTCTGTTTCCCTTAGATGACTTGCATATGTGTTCTTGAAAAATTATTCTAAAAACTAAGGGGGGAGGGGAGTGGAAAGAAAAAAATATCCCTTGAGTGTTTGGCAAAACTGCTTGGAATCTCCTCTGACATCTCATTTTGTTCTCTCTGTCCTCCCCTTACACAAATCAGCCAGAGGCTAACAACATCAGCCATGGGGTCTGCTGGTTTACTATTGCCAGGAGCACTGGAAGACATGGGATGGATGGGTGGGAGGGAGGGAATCACTGTCTGTCCTAGCAGGGAGCAGGCAGCCAGGTGATGGGCAGCATGTCCCCTCTTCTCCAGCCAGCTCTGGATTGACGTTAAGGGTAACAGTTTCTCAGTCATCTCTCTGCAGCTGAGTCTTTTGCAAGCCAGCCTACCTAGAAATCCCAGCTCTCATTTTATTTTGCTTCAGAGACCTCCACAGAACACTGAGATCATTACTGAGCAGGAGCCATGGCACTGATGTTAGCACACATCTTCGTAGCATCCCTCGCCTTGGTGTGGACGCTTCACATGGACCACCTTCTCCAACAAAGCAAAACTGCAGTGCAAACGTGCAAATACGGACCAGTGGAGTTCCTTTGGCAGAAAGGTTGCAAAATCCAGCTTTCCCAGCAAAACAGGTGGGAAACAATGTTTCCAGCCATTAAAGCAAGGAGTCGGTGGGACAGTTTTCCAGTTCTTCTGTACTTCAGCCGAACTGTGCTAGGCCAAAGACTGATTAATTCATACACAGGAGGATGTGAGGTGCCTGACAGATGCAGATTTAATGACCCCAAACCCCTTCCAGGTCTCTGCTCCCAGACAGCGACTCTCAGCAGGCCCTGAACAGTTTTCTTTTTATCCAAGATATGAACATTTTCCTTTCAAGATGCCCTGAACTCCCTAGTCCTGGGGAACCCTAGGCTCGATAATGCCCAATGCCTGCAACCTCTCTGAAGCATATTGAGGTTTAATCCTCAAACAGTAGCTTTACCTTTCTGTGTTCTGGTTTCCACCTCTATTAAATGGCACAGAAACCTAGCAGCGTGGCTGTGATAAGGCTTAATTAATCCCTGTACATTGAGAAAATATGAAAAATATAATCACTTCAATCCAAGGAAGGAGTATTCCAGCCTGGATTTGCCTGATGGTCAGGGCCAGGCTCATGATGCAACTCTCCAGCCTTCAGGCAAAAGACCAAATTGGCTGGTCTGTAGTATCGGGGGGAAGGCTGAAATAAAAACAAAGTTTTGGACCCCCTTGAACTAATTTTAGACTTGGAGGCTCTGTAACCTAAGCTGAAGCCTTTTGGTGGATCAGCCAGTACTGGAAATGAGCTCAGATGCATACAGCAAACCTACATTCCTCTTGCGACAGACTGTGCACAGTGTCCAGTTCATATTTTTCCAGATCTGGTCTCTGATCACTCATGGTTCCTCCATTAATGGTTTTTCTTAGTGGGATTCTGCCCTCATCCTTCAGAGCTTAGTGGTTGAAAGCCTGGCTTGGCTATAAATAACAAAGACATTTGCAAAGCAAATCATCTTATTAAAAATAGGGATTTTTTTTATCCCTCCAACCACAACAAAACTCTTACCGTTGAAGAGCAACAGGACTTGGCTGTGAATTGGGAAGTTCAAAAAGGGCCACTTGCAGAGCCGACAGACAGGCACCCTCCCTCTTCTCAGCAAGATCACCCCAAAGGAAAGGAATGGCTTCTCCATTAAAAGTTGCAGGTTTCCTCTCTTCCCACTCCTGTTCAAGATTACTCTATTTGTTGGCTTTGCTGGATCTTTCGGGAATTATCTTCAGTGTTATATTTATTAGACAGAATAGAACTGCGTGGCAGAGAACTTCATCATTTTTCTTTTCAATTTTCTTATGGCATTTTCTTACCACTCTTGGAGCCCTTGCTCTACCATGTTATTTCTTCAAGTATTCAGAATATTTTTGTGCTCCTGTCTTCTCCTTTTGTGAACAGTTTCAGACATACTGCAATTCTAGACATCTTTCTGATGCTGGTGGAAGAGTAGGTTTGTTGCAGTGAGTGTGGATAAGTGCAACTGTGGGAACTGTAATAGGGGCAGGAGGGGGCCTCTGTTTGTGGGAAATAATGTAATAAGAATCCTCTTCCACAACTTCTTACTCCATAGCAGCCCCTGTGGGGTACCCAGAGGAGAACAGGGTGTGTTCATCAGTCCGGGAACGAAAAAGAATCCCAGGATCTGTCTGTGCCCAGCAGCCTTGAGAAAGAGTCCCCTTTCAGTTAGCTGTGCCTGAGCTGTGCAGCTTTTTCCATACAGGGGAAAACCAAGCTCAGACAATGGCATAAGGAGAAAGAAAATCATATTTTATTTATATATATATATATATATGGTTATTGGTCTAAACAACTTCTGCACAACTGGGAGGAAATGCAATGGAAGACATAGCTACTGAGGGACTGGCCCTCTACATCACCAATGCACACACCAACAGCCAAGTCTTGAGCACACGTTGCTGTGACAGGAATAAGGAGGTCAGCAATAAGCCACCTTAAATCCAGTAGTTTCTTCTTAGAGCTCTCTATTATAAAGGCCCAAAGGGAAACTGCAGACCAATCAGTTCTCCAAAAGCAGGAGTACCACCAGCAAGAAGAAAGGAGAAATGGCATCTCCAGCCTCCCATGGCTGCTTTTCACACGCCTGCCTCTGTTCCTCTTGTCCAAGCCATGGAGCAACCCTCCTGAAACAGGTTTATCAGAGCCTTCCTCCAAAGGCATATCCATATAGAAAAGACACTTTAGCAGAATATCCAAATCCTACCTGCTCGGTACAGACTAACATATATGCTAATGCACTCACCCAGTACAAGCTGTGGCAAAACAAAATTGGTGTGCAATGAGAGAACAGAGATTGACTAAGGCCATTGCAAAACCCTGGTTTCTTTAACCCTATGGGACAGCCAACCTTTTACAGTGACCTAATCCACACTGCATGTTCCTACTCAACACTCTCACTGACGCAGCTTCACCAGTGATGACACAGCAGGGATTCTCGGCATAGGCCATGAGTTGGCTCTTTAATCTCATGCCTAGTCAAGCCCAGGTATGTTCAGCTTGATGTCAGGAGGCCATGTCCTACACTCTCCTGCTGGTAATGAGGAGGCTGACCCTAGCTGGGTACAAATTACTCATGGAAATATGTCCCTGGGGGCTTCCAATACAGAAAAAAATGCAGCTATTCACGAAGCAGAGCAGCCAAAGCACACTTTGCCTGTTTATGCCTACTGGATCTGTCCTTCAGCTAGTATAAATCCAACCAGTGCTACTGCCTTTTTGTAGTCACTGCCAGCACACACCAGCTGATGACTTAATGCTAGCATCAATAATCTTTAGCACAAGAAAGGCCCCGAGAAATAAACAGAGCTGTAGAAAACCCCACACAACCAGTACATCAACACTGATAATACTTCACACACGGCGGATGGCAAGGAGAGGCTGTTTACAAACTCACAGCAAGAACAGTAGGGAAAAGAGCCGCCCAAGAGCGTGCAAAGCCCTTATTGCTGAATTCCTCTTGCAGCTGACAACAGGTACTGAGCAGCCTCTGCTTCAAGACCCGCGGGGGACACCAGATTAGAAATCAATGGGTAAAAATCCCCTGCATCGGTGCTCACGTTTCGGGGCTGGTGCAATGTTGCTGACTGGTCCTCTTTGGAGGATGATGCTGTCAGTACTGAGAATGTTTCTTAATCAGCACTGAAGTGTGGCTGCCAGGAAAGTAGAAGTGGCTGTCTATCAGTCTTGCTTCTGCAGAAAGAGTGATTGTTTAAAGAGGGGGGCTGTCTGACCTTTCCATTTTTCAAATGTGTATCTCTTCGCCAAGACCGTGTCATCCTTTGTAAGCATTTTGTTGTTCAAAACAAATCTTATACTGTGAACTTTTTTTTCCCCTCCCTTAGCATGTTGCCATTCAGCAGCCTCACACTAACAAGTAAGGAACCAGCATGTGAGATCCATCTCAAAATAATAAACAAGTTTGGGCACCCTACTCCTAACGAACTCTGCAGGAACAGGCAATGCCTTGGGTGAACTGAGCAAACAGGCGTGGGGTGGTCAGTCCACAGAAGTAACCCTACAATAATAACAGTTGTCCTGCTTGGGCTCATAAACAATCCTTCATGAGTAAACAAGCTCATGCAGGCAGATACTGCTGATAAATACCACAATAATGAACAAACATGCGCTGCTTACTCCTCAGAAACAGCCTAGGCAAAACCATGACAATCACGCAGGAAAACAGGTGCTGAGATATCTAAGGATGAGAAACATTTTAAATCCTGAAGAACACGCTCCAAATGCTTTAAAGCACCTCGAGAGCACCGAGGCAATTATAAGAAACGGGGATGGCTAACAAACAGGCAGCTTATGTATTCCCTATATTGGTGTGCACTGCACTCAAACATATCTTTCATGGCATTCTTGATGAGGAGCCAACACAAATGCCACACTGATTAATCAGGAAACTACCCAGCAACAACATGAAAAGTTTGCACAACAGCAACAAGCACACAACCTACTCCAAAAGATATCTGGGTGAGGAAAAGTGCTCCTTTCATCAATACAAAAAACCTCAAAGGCTCAATGCTTGTGCAGATAATGAAGCCAAACATGTTTACACACCAGTGATCATTACATGCAGTGATTAGAGGAGATCTTAGGTTAATTTTCATCTCCGCTAGCTAACAGACTGATGACCTGCTGCCCCACCTAACCTCTCTGGAGTGACAAGTCAGGTGCTTTCACAAGCCAACGAGGCTGTCTTGTTCCTGGGGATAACAAAGACTTTCTCAACATATATGATTAAAAAGGTCAATGCACTCAAACTGGTGTAACAGGACCAGCTGAGCTAAAGCAAAAATTCCTTTTGCTGGAAGTAAATAGCACACTGTTATCTCCCCAGGGGCCAGGCAATAACAGGAGGCATGTTCCCATTCACTCTGCCAGTGTGTGATACACTAGAGCTCTGCCTATAAATACAACAGTGAGGTTTTTTGCCTTTTTTTTTTTTTTTTTTAAACAAGGCTGTGACAACTTCATCTCATCTGGGTACAACAAACATGCTTGAATTGTGGCTACACAGCAGGGCTTTCTGCTGCGTGTGCCACGTGGTGGTGTTTCTTCCACCGCAGGACCATATGTTACCTACTGCATGGTGTGGCTGTGTTTCTCCCAGTGCATTAGGAGAAAATCAGGGCAGCTCTCTGTAGTGGCTGCATGGGGACAGAGTGCTTGGGGACATGCACATAAAGCAGCACCTGAACCGGAGACCGTGGGCTTTGGACTGGACTATAGCACAGCTAGCTTGAATGAGAAAGAAGTTACGAAGGCACTGGTAGGGGTCCAGAGGAAAGTTCCTTTTACAGTGCGAAATAATAAATGAGACCATGACAAAAAGGCAATACTGGGCTTGGGATTCTGTTTTGGTACTATGCCAGCTAACCACGCTTTGTGCATTCAAAACTGACCTGGTCATTAATTTGTTACAGACTTATGCAATGTGAACAAGGCCAAGTCTCTTGGAGAAAGATGTTTTCTCTTGCAAGCCAACTGGAAATGCTTAGCGTTTACTATTCAGGGAGAAATCTGCTTGTCGTATCTGTGACACAGCATTCCCTCGGCACTGCCCACTCAAGACACCTCCCATATAATTAGACTGTAAGAACAACTTTACTGCATCAAACCAAAAGTCCACCTAATCCACTGCTCTATCTCTAGCAAGGAACAACGGTGGATGCTGAAGAAGGAATGTGCGTAGCAGCTCTTCTAGGTGATGATCCTTTCACTGCTGTATCCTCTAAAAACCCAACAACAAGCAACGTGGGCTTTCCTGAGTCAGTGGGTTGCATCTGGACTGCTGCATCTGCATTGCGTACAGCTCTGTTTTCCAGGCATTATCTAATGTCTTTTTGAACTCATTTGAATCTAATTCTCTCAGGGAGACAAAAGGTAAAGTTATGGTAACTGGAGCTATTTATGTTACAAAGGAGACATGTAAGAAGGGGGTTAAAGCTAATGAATGGCTTTGGGAATGGACAGGACCTTTCTCAGAATAGAACAATAGGGTGCTTTTATGAAACTGGGAGACAGAAAACACAAAACTATTAAAAAAGAAAGAACACTCTTTTGTATTATTTGGCATTAGCCTTCAGAACTCATCGCCACAAGACAGACCCCTGTGCTAGCTACAGAGAGCCAGGCTACTCTTTTAAGTGATGAGAGTTAGTTGAGGTGACTCCTACAAAGCTTATTGAATCAAGCAGGCCACAACTTCAGCCACTTTTCAGTTGGATGACTGGAAATGAATTTCAACTACTGATCAGGCTCAGAAAGATGGAAACTGTTGTCAGGAGCCTTCCTTGGTGAAGCAGCAGTGGTAGGCAGTGGTAAGATCACACAGGAATGTTCACCATCTAGCTACGCTCATGAATGTTGCTCCTTGCTGGACTTCACTTTCCAGGAGAGGAAAGGGATTACGCTTTCCTTACCTGGGTTGCTGCTGGCTGACCAATGACCACCCATCCTGGACACTGCTGGTCACTGTGATGTGAGACGGAGACGTTGGAAGCCCACTGATCGAGGAAGCCTTTGGGAGTGTAAACGCCACAGTCTTTGATGCTGGTCATTTGCTCAAATTCCTCACATACTCCATCGCCATCATGGAAATAGCATCTGCTGGGTTCATCTGCCAGGAGAAAGCAGAGAGGAGATATCACAAAGGACTGGCTACACATGTCTGCAATCTAGTTGCTAGGACCTCAGTGGTCATGTATCTGCTGGCCCAGGCCACTGGGAAGTGAAGGCGTTGGTCGCTTCTAGGCAACAGCAAGGTGATTTTAAGAAAGCCAAGCAACTATAGTCAGCTTTTGTACTGGGCATCTCCCTCAAGGTACTTTCTGATCTAAGGGATTTTCTGCTTATTTCCATCTATCTCCATTTAAAAGGATGGAAAGAGAATAAAGCAGAGATAGAAAATACATAGCGAGACAATGGGGGTGTTGGCATAATTCCACCAACTTGGATGAAAAAATGCCAACAGAGGGTCTGGTCTGCAATGTTTCCCTTTTTGTTTTTAAAAGAGATCTGCAAAACAACAACTGTGAATTTAGGGCTGGTGAAAACTGCCAAGTTCACAGTTGTAGTGACCAAAGGGCCAAACAGATCTGTTTATCCAAAGAGCAGATACAGCACACACACAGTGTGAGGGTAAGCTCGCCACATACACACACAGCTTCAACCAACACGACTCAGATTTGACCTGAAAGGATCAAAAGCAGCAAGAGACTTTATTATCCTTGTCCATTTATTCTGTGGCTTCTCTAATGAGACTGCCAACAAAGATGCCAAATTTTTGAGGTTGTTTCTGTAACACTGGCCCATTAAAAAACTGAACTGAGATCCATCTACTCTTTTCAAACAGACTGCATAGCAATAATGACTTTCAGTCATTAGAGTACTCTGTGAAATGGAAACCTTTGACCTGTTGGTATCCTATTTTGTATTGTATTATCATTGCAAGTCCCCAGAGGTATCCAGTTCTGACAGCCTGTTGTATTTTTGTCTGGCAAATAAGCCTGCTGAAAAAACGGTAGGAAATTAGCCAGAGCCGCTAGCTGGACTGATGGAAACAATCCCTAAGGAGAGTCCTGTCGGTAGCATTGGACTATCTCGAGCTAGGTGTCAGGAAATCCAACGGCTGCTCAATTTTGAGCTATTTCCAAACTACTAAATCCCCTGTTTATTTTTCCTCCTAGTTTACACAGTGAAATACCATCATGAGCCAGAAAAAAATCAGTTTATTGCAATTCAATTATTTAATGACTTTCACTCCTTTTCCCCTCCCTTCCTCCCAATCCCCCGTGAAAAATTCCAGGTCCTTAAGAGTGTGAGTTTGAAAGAATAGAGAAGTCTATCAGGGAAGAATATCATTATGGTTTAATTTTGCCACGACCTCTGCAGAAGCTTGTGTACTTGGATAAGTGTGGGGAACTGTGTATTTGCTGGGCCAGTACTCCAAGCTGGCGAGAAGGAGCCAGCATGAATCTGGAAGCCATTCAGCTTCCAGAGTGAAGCCCTGCGTCTGAGCGAATATTCCCAGGGTGGCCAAACTTCTTGACCCTACATGTCACATCTTAAAATCTTCATATGGCTGGGAGCCACCAAACATATACCACACACCTCGAAGAGCTGGGAGGAAGAGCGCTTGGGAGAGTGCTTCACAGGCAAGAGATGACAATGGCTCCCCGGGGTGTCCCATTACTCCACGGTGGAGGGGGCTAGGGTGGATGTGCAGATGGGCCCTAAGGCAACCCAGCACTGCTGGCCCCAGCGGCCCAACTGCCTTGCCTCCTCCCACAGCTGGATTGCCCAACAGCCCTGATGCCAGCAGGGCCCTCCTACTCCTCATCTGATACTGACCCAGCTGGGAACACGTGCTTGAACTGCTCATGAACCATACGTGCCCTGAGAGCCCCAGTTTGGACACCCCTGGAATGTACCTTGTTTCTCTGCAGGGATTATTAACGCTGGCACAGTGCTAAACCAGGGTGGCTCATTCACCCCTGGGAGAGACTCACTCTGTGTCTGGCCAGCACAAGAAAGAGGCAGAGCAAGCCTCTGTGATGGCCATGGAGACAAGCTCTTGGTTCCCTCACCTTATCCTTCTACATCTCATTCTGCTCCTCTCTCTGCAGGGATGTATCAAAGCTCTCTGCTCTGCCCAAGAACAGTGGGATAGAGCAAAGCAGCTCACCCACCTCAGAGCACTGTGTCCCAGTTTGAGCAAGAGTCTCAGCAGAAATCTCTAAGAAATACTCAGCTCTGGAAAGATTGTGGTCAGCAATCAAAAATCCTCAAAAACAAACCCCAAACACATGAAAATATGTGGTTTTGGAAAAAGAATTTCCTTGTCATTTTATGAAAAGAAGCTTATTTCTGTAAAAGGGGAAATAAAAAAAAAAAAAGGGAAAATAAAGGAAAATACCTACCCTATTAAAAAGACCCAACTTTCAGCCTATAAACACATGCACAGTCAGATAGGCACTGACAGTGAAACACCAGCCCCCAAACGCATCCTGCTACACACCCACACTGACAGAAACACTGCCACACAAACACACGCACGCTTCCTTTACACATCCCCAGTGCAGCCACCCCACTGATGCACACACATACCCAAACTCACAGCCTAATTTTAGGCATCTGCATTGAGGCAGTGTTTCCCTGGCCTTCCCAAAGCACTGACTTATTTTCATGACAGGCACCAAAGTAAGCACAACATTTATATAGCAACATACTCCTGCACTGGCTCCAAATGTTCCCTCCTAATGCGATGATAAACGTAATGGGCTTCTGATAAGATCATGTGTTTGGGATAAAAGAATACTCAAGACCTACTCCAATCCGATGACTTAATTCATACTCACATGGATGGGAAGGCAGCCTTTGAATAGCTGTGATCCAGGCCAGTGTGTGATCCTAACAGAGGCTAATTTGTTCCTGATTATGCTTAAGACCCCAATAAATCTGTCTGCTCAGAGTCTGCAAAACCCGAGGGAGGAACCAAATGGAGAGACTGAGATGTCTGAATTAAATGGAGACTGCCTAAATGATTAACAAAGTCTTACTGAACCTCACTGCCATGAGCCCTGCTGCCGTGCTGGTCCTGGGGAGCTGCAGCACCCTGCCCTCCACAGCAGGGCAGTCCGTGGCTGGATGACACCTCGCACAAAGGCTGAGAGATTAGGGACCCACTCGCTTTTGTGTGCTTTGTAAAACGATGGGGGAAAGTGGCTGTACAACACTGGTCTTCTTTTAAGGAAGATCCGTAAGTCCTGCTACTGCCACACCATCCTGAAGAGCGCAATGCCGTGCTTTGAGGGCAGCCTGGGCGAGAGGAAGGGAACACTTTGCCTGCCCATGAGCTTCTTGCTTCTGAGCGATGGCAAAAAGGGAGACTTTTCTGAATCCTTCCCAGGCGCTGGTGAGGGGACTGGGAAGGAAATCAACCTACGACAGCCAAATGTGGTGCATCACTGGGTGGGCTGCCAAAAGGAAGCAGAGGCTCTGCCTTCCTCACGCTCTGAGCACCAGCTCCGACTCCTGATTCTCACTGCGGTCTTGGAGGCTCGGCAGGTTACACATTAGGCTTTACATTTTCATGAGCAAAGTGAAGAACGACCAGATTGTTTCTTCCTACGATTGCCCTCACAAAATAAAAACTAACAGGCTTCTTTCCTTTCCACAGTGGTGTGAACACAGCTCAGTTAAATCCATAGAGTCCCACAGGCTCAAAGCCAGGGAGGGCAGTGTTGGGAGGGGGATATTTCTAGGAAGCAGGAGCAAACATTTCTATTTCCATAATGGTGCAAAATGACTTTTCCGTTCTCAACTACTGTGACATGAAATGCATCCAGGGCCTCAGTAATACGAGCTATTTTTTGTCTCCACAGAAGTCTATAGGCTCCCAAGACCCAGTGAAGGTCATGGTGATGTATTGTCACTTATGGTCTGCACCACGGGCTACGTTCATCAACACTGTGGACTTCTCACTTCAAAGTTGAAACTGATTTGAAGGAGATATGGAGGAAGGGAACACGAAGGAAATCTCATTTGTCCTCAAGGAAAAATGATTTAAAAAAATTAAAAAGCATGCCTGGAAATCCAGCTTAAATCTAGAACAGTAAAATGTCTGCAGGCGTAGCACCTGGCAGCAGGAGACAGTGTCTCTGGGAGATTGCAGACAGATGCTGCAGGATCCTGAGCTGAACTTGTGGAACATACATTCATTCAGGCAGCCCAAGCTCCTCTTCTGTGACAAAGTTCTTGCTGAAGGCACAAAAACGTTGGGGCCAAATAGAAGTCCCTCTCTTGCCCTTGCTTTGGGAACAGGCAGTCTCCAGTTCAGCAAAGATTTCTGGGACATCTGGGAACCCCTGAATGCTCCGTGGCAGTCATCAACCTGGAGAAGGGGGATTTGTTGGGGAAATATATTGGCAAGACCTGGCCTGTTTACTACTGCAGCTGGGCTTCAAGATCCAGAACAATGTTGGTGCTCTCATGTGTTGCACCAGAAAATAATGCAAATTCTATTTCTCCTTGCTTCTTAAGCTTTCCAAGCACAGTTGCAAAAGGCAGCCTTTTGTATTGAAATACAAATCCCCCTGGGTCTCAGGATGCACAAGGTAAGGCAGAGGATTTAGAGAGTGCCTTGGAAGCACCTGCCAGACCAGGGCTGGAGGAGAAGGTAACTCCTCACCACAGTCACCTGTTCAAAACAAGGCTAGAAAATCACCAGCAACATGAATGAAGTCTGGTAGAGATCAGGAAGCAGACATGCAGGATGTACACTTATCAGTGATAGACAGCCTTCCACCTCATTAAAAAAAAAATAAAAAGAGATGAAGAGATCAAATTGATAGCAGAGGGCACATCCTCTGACAAGGCTTTTCATGTCCGAGCTGCATGGTCAAAGTGCTGGGGACAGACACTCGGGGCAGCTTCCTGTTTTCAGCCAGAAGGCAGTGATTGGCATCAGCATAGTCTTCTTTTGTGCAGTAAGTACTATTTTTTAAAAAGGTCAGACAAAAAAAAAAAAGGTGTATTTTTAAGCTCAGCTGTTTACTTAGGGATGTTTCCAACTATAACAAGCCTCATGCCACATAGCTATTTGTCCGACAAAAAAAAAAGAAAATAAGAAAAAAAAAGGGGGGGCGGAATGGACAAAAATGTAGAAGCATTATCTCAGAGTAACAAATTCTTGGAAAAGAGCAATCTTTGCCCTTTAACCCCCGAAATGTCTGTCCAGAGGCGTGAAGTCCTTTTCGGACACAGCAAGGGCCAAATCACAGGCTCACTGAAGCCATAACTTCTGCAGAAGCATGATTTTACCATCGTGTCACTGAGTCGGCATCACCAGCACCAGTGTTTGTGTTCACAGATGAGAAGAAACGTATCCAGAGGTTTCTATCACAAAAGGAGAAATAATTTCACTGCAGATCACAGGAACCCAGTGCCTGAGCAATCACAGAACCTGCTCCATTTATTTCTATGGGAGCTTCACCTTTGGCTTCAGTGGGAAAAGAGTGAATAACATGGCCTGCTTCCAGGATATCTGCTAATCTCTTCTTTAATATTGAACAAGCCAGAGACAGAGATATTTCCTGCTACACTAAAATATTCGGGAGTTATTTTCCTTCCTGGATATTCTGATGTGAAAAGTGGAAAACCATTACACGGAGCTTGGGCAGACCTTTCCGAATAAAGTTGCATATCAATAAATTGTGACATTTTCCTTCAATGAAATAAAGCAGACACTTTGGAAATGAAGGCAATGTGAATATTGCAATCTACTGCAGAACATCCAGGGGCCTTACAGGAGGCTTTTTTCTGTACAACATGACAGTCATGTCTGAGCATCTCCTGAACCGAGCAGGCGGGCATAATGCGTTTGCGGACCGTGGCTCCCTGGTAATTCAGCTGCTTTGTGGAAATACATTCCTGGGCTTGTTCTTTGTCTGGCGTGACTCGGCTCATCGGTATGATATAGCGGTCGGAGCACAATAATTATGCAATTGATCTGCGTGCTGCAGACAGATACAATTACAACTCCCTCGCAGAGCCCGGCATTGAAATTTGATATTTCACCTCCAAGAACACGAGCCCTTGTCACTTAAGTGAAAGGATATTTTCCATTGCTGGCAGTGGTTGTAAGAATTTATCTGCTCCATGGCTAGCCAACAGGAGCCAGCGTGGCCTTCCTCCAACCCTGGGCAACCAGGCACGTTACAAAAGCACTACAATGCACGTCCTCTTCTCACCTAATCTTGTTTCCCTCCTTGGGCAGTTGGATAAATCGGAAAAGCAATGCCAAGAATATTTCGGTATTTCCTCAGACTTACAGAGATTTATTAGCTGAACTTGAAGATTGCTTGACTAGAACTCTTGAGGCTTCTGTCAGACAAGGCAGCAACTGCTACGACCACGAGAAGGCTGGCCAGCGTGGCCCTTCTCGACACCTGGCCCACTTGCTTGGGAGGCTGGGAAGGAGCCCAGGAGAAAAAACTCAGAGGTGCCATTCCCCAAGGAAATCAAACTGCTTGTCTGTGTGTGTGGCTGGATCATAGAATCATAGAATCATTATCGTTGGAAGGGACCTCCAGGGTCATCAAGTCCAACCTCTATCCCATCATATTCCTAACCCTTAGACCATTAGATGCTATTGCAAAGGAAGGTCTCGTGTTCAGCATCACTGTCTAAGCACAGCAAGTTGCTGTTAAGTCACAGAGGATGCTCTAAGAAGGGAAGCATGACCAGCCGTGGAAGCCTCTCTGATCCACAGAGAGTAATGCACGAGGGATGCCACAAGCAAAAGAATAATTCTCCTGTTGGGCTCTCATTGTAGCTGTGTCCTAAAAACCAAAGCTGGATTGAGCTGGGCTGGAGTCATTGGCCTAGGGAAAAATGCAGGCAAATACCACTCCAGCCCACATCTTCCCCCACAAAAAAGCATCTGTCCTTTGTGTTTCACTGCCTGAGATGCCTGTTTTTGCTGCTCTGTGGCTCAGCTGGCCTGCTAAGATTGCACGATTAATGATGACAGTTTGAAAATCACTTTAAGAGACACTATGACAATGCTGTGATTACTAACTTGCCAAATGAGTGCTTAGACATTTCAGAACATGCAGCCACACTCCCATGAGCTGCAGGAAACTTCAGCTTCAAAGTATTTGCCTTAAGCTGAAGGAGTCACAGAAATGCCACCTCAATAGCCCCGGTCAGGAAATTCATCACTATTTGCTACGAAATTCTGCTATAGAACCACAGCTTCTTTATCGACAGCAATACTCTTTCCCAAGCTCCTTGGTCAATGCTTTAGTCTTCCTGATGCCCTGTGAGGTCCCGAGCTTCTCTTGCAAGGTGGCTCAGAATCTCCCATGCTGTTGTTCTACTGAAAGCCCTCAGCAGGGTCAGCCAGGGCCTATTTAACGTTGGTGAAAGAAGGCGAAATCACCATGAGCTGCTGTGTGGGGCCGCAGTTTCGGCAGTCAAAGCTGTGTTCCTGTGCAGGGGCACGAGGAAGGGAGGGGGAGAGGATGGGAGCAAGGCGTACTCTCAAAGCATGCCCACAATGAATATGGATGGTCATCCATCAATTTATTTTAAGCACATTACTTCTCTGTCAGAAAGGGGAAAAAAAGGAAAAAGAAAGAAAGGAAAGAAAAGACATATAAAATTAGGTTTGTGTCACTCATTTAACACTGCAATTTCCCTAGAGGATTATGCACCAAACAGAGATAGCAAGCTCATGAATATTAATCATTTCTCTGAATGCAACGCAGCCCGCCAAACAATAAGATTAGGGGAAAGTGCTATGCTTAATTTATGGATAATGGAAGAGGTAAAGGATAGAGCTCCCACAAAGGTAAGGCTCACAGCTGGAGGGAGAGGCCTCTGAGGAGGAGGACGACAGATCCACATTTGTAAGATAGCAGAAAAACATTTGAGGCCAAGCAGGAATGAAAGAAAAGGTGTTTAAGGATCATTGTCAAATTAAAATCATACTTCTCCCTGAACAACCGCTGGTGACTAATGCTTCAAGCATGCCAGAAATTGGTGGTAAATTCAAGAGCTAGATATATTTATTTTCTCTTTTCCTCTGCGCTGTGCCTTTTCTTTGTATTTTACATCCCTGAGGCCCAAACAACAAACCACGGAGATGTGTGTCTAACCTAAAACATTCACGTTCTTCACGTTCTTCCACACGTTCTTCATGTGTGGAAGTCAGCCGAAGTGCTGCCTTGTTTTGCTGTAGGAAGGCTTTCACGAAGAGTCCCTTATAAGCAAAGGAGATAAAGTGTAGCAATAATAACACCAATAAGATGCAACTGAAAACCCCATAAATTACCAGGCAAACTTAAGGGTAGATAGAAGTTCTGAAGCTACTTCCCAGCTGTGTCTCGATGTGTCTATCAGCCTTTGCTCATCTCTTTTCATATTACTTTCTCTCCCCCTGCCTTCTTTTTTATTGATCTCTGCATCTTTTTTATTATATCCTTCTCTTTCTTCAGCACTGGCGAGCTAAATCAATGCATAATGCACATCACACTCAACAAAAGGAATGCAAATGAAAGCAGAGGCTCTTTTTCAACGTCCGCACATATATCTAGATGCATGTGTACGATGTTGGTGTGTGGGAGAGTGCATGCCAAGGACAAGGTGCTCAGCTGCTTGTTAGACACCCATTTCTCAACAGCCCAGTGGGAATGGATCAAGCGCTAAAAAGCTCTGGGTTCCCACAACTGCAAATTATAACTCTTACGACTGGGGCCCTGTTTTACACAGGATGTGTTGGCTTGAGCTTGGCTGAGATCTGCAGTAATCACAAAAAGCAGTTATCCCGGGAGTAATTGAGAGCAAGGTGAGAGGAAAGCAGCCAAGGGGTAGGAGAGGGGTGCATCAGTCACAGTGGACGTGACTTTGATTCGCTCTTCTCCTACAAATCAAAAGGCAAAGTGAAACTTTCCCTGTGGGACCAAATTCTGCATGGAGGAGATAAAATATGCAAAATCTGCTACGTAAAGAGGAAAAAAAGAAGCAGAGATGATAAATTTCAGGATGGGGAAGGGTGAGTGTGCGGCAGAACTTAGAAGAAGAGCACTGCCAGATGCTTTCATTAATTAATTAATTAATCTCGCTGTCGCTCTTCAGCATGTTGCAGGAAGAAAACTCTATTAATCTTATCTGTTTTCTGTTACTCGGCTTTGTGTTCAGAGAAGGACAGGACAGCCTGACAGTAAGACCACACAGTTTTCTTCCCTGCCTCCCTTCCCCCGCGCCCCTCCTCCCGTGGCAGAGCAGATTGATCCACTGTTATCTGATTAGAGAGGAAAGGAGGAGGGAAAACAACACCAAGAAAAAAAAGAAAAAGTCTAATTTTATTACAGGCACTAGTGCAAAGTGTCTTGAGAGCCTTGTGCCATTTATTCAAAGAAAGTTGAACCAATTAAAAAAAAACAACCTATAAACCTCATGATCCTAAAAGGCAAAGGGAGCAAGAGAGGCAGAGTGACACCTGCAAACAGGCTGCCTCCATCCTTGGAGATATCCAGAACGCAGCTGGACATAAGCCTGAGAGACACGCTCCAACTTTGAAGTTGGCCCTCCTTGGACCAGAGACCTCTAGAGACTCCTTCCAACTGAAATTATTCTGTGATTCATAGCTCTAAATCTAAAGCTTGATGGTGTTTGTGGGCTCTGTTGTATTTATCTTCCACCAAGTGAGGTTACTTGAGTGGTCTCTGCTTTGGAAGGAAGAAGCCTGCTTGGGCTTTGCTATCAAACCTCCAGCTATGGACCCCTCTGAGGATGCCCCTTTCAGCCCTGCTTTCACAAACAAAATATTTAGCGATTGTTTTCAGCCATGTGGGACCCAATCCTGCAGACAATTTGTGACAAGCAATGCATTCACTGTTGTGGTTAGATTTGCTGAAGTCTAAAGAATGCCGTTGGGTAGTTCAGAAACACGCCTGGAAGAAACCATTTGCAAGATCAAACCCTGAGGCCCCCAATTCAGCAAAGCCTCTGAACATGTGTTTGAGGCTCACTGAATTCTTTGGTGAAGAGGAGTGATTCCCAGGGCTCTGAAAAGCTACATAATACAACAAGAACATCACTGCAAAAATAACACTGTCTGAAATAATTACTTCTTGTCCTACAGGATTATAACATGTGTTAGTCTTGTAAACATGGAAATAAATTATACTTATTTTTCTGCACTCCTCAAACAGGGACCCAAGCATTCTGTGTTTGCCAAGAAAACACCCCACCAGTCTCAGAGAAGACTTTTGTTTGGTAAAGGCAAAAGAACCAGTCTGGTATCATTAGACTGCGGAGAATGGTGAATTCCTGCTCTTTTTAATTATTATTTATTATGCAATATGTACAGCCACTTGCTTCCCAACATCTTGATGTTTTCTGGTGAGATTTCAATGCTTGATATGTTAAAACAGGAAACAAGCCAGCACTGTTCATTTGTCTGAAAGGTCAGCGAGCAGCTCCTCTCTAGCTCTCAGTGTCCCAATTCTTGGTGATCCAGCACCCATAAAAGCCAAGAGCGTTGTTTCACAGGTTATCACCTCCTCTGAACCCTTCCTAGGGACTCGATGAAGGCAGTGTTTGCGCCAATACAACAGCAGCTGATCTGCCCTGGCAGACCCTGTGTGCACTCTGAGGCCATCACCGCCGCAGCAGTCCCACCACCACAATTGTAAAGTCTCAGAACAAAACACTGAAGGTCTGGGGTCCATGCACCTTTCCATTGATTCAGTTCAACTGACTCACCTAAGCGAGTATTTCACAAACAAATTTATTTCATTCACACTTGTAATCCAGGACCTGTTCAAAACCACAAACTTCCAAAGCCCGTGACAAACAAACAACTTTTTACCTCTGGAATTCCCCTTCCCTTTGCAACACAAGCAAATCTGAAAAAATCACTTCCTCCGTAATGGCATAGAAAAATTTGTCTGTGTGGTTTAGTTACTTCATTTTCTAATCAGATTGCTGTCAGACAGGCTTTTTGCACACTCTTAACCAGCCCTATTGCTCATACCAGAGAACACGTACACAGGCATAAAGCACCCACCTGGCAGGACACAGCTGTGTGAGCCAAGGCTTGGGAACACCTCACCCCTGTCCATGGACTTATTTGGAGCACGATGCAGCTGCTGCCCAGCCCACACAACCCAGTTTTCTTGAGAACCAGAATATATCGGGGAGGACCTGGGTCACAGCTTAACATAATGCTGCAAGGTGGTCAAAGTATAGACCTGGACCAAGGAGCTCAGACCTGCTGCTGAGCAGGATGATAGGGATGCAATCATGCAGCTCCAACCCAAACCCTTGCTGGAACCAGCCTCGCATTCTGCCTGGCTTTTGGAGAACCCAAAACATTTGCATAAGTGTTTATCTCACTTTCAAAATATTATGACTAATCTTTCAAGTGCTCGAGGCTCTAATGCAGCAAGTTACTTGAAACACAAACGTAACTGCAAGACCACCAATAGTCACAATTAGCCTCAACCATAAGCACGCTCAGATTTCAATAAAGCAATTTACATATGCAAACATGTAAATAAGGACATCACCAAATCAGGCCTTAAGTTCCACAGCGTGGGATGCTGAAGTAAAACTGTAGCCATTATGAGGAGACAAGCAGTCCCCAGCTTACCACCCAAGGGAAACGGTGCCTGTGAGGTCCTTTACGTGTTGCTCCAGGCACAAGAGAATCGTCCATTTGCCAAAAAGAGCAAATTTCAGTCTTGCCAACATTGTATTATCTGCTTAGTACTCATGCCCTGTTCTGAAGGCATGGTGGGATCACTAGATGGGACACAGTATTTGCTTGGTCAGGACAGATAAGGAATCTCCTAAAATCTCTTGAGAAGAAGCCAACCCTTTACAAACATCAACTTTGGTTTCTGAAGCTGTGCGTGTTTCATCCTTCCCCAACCCTCGCTGAGGGAAATGCAATCCCACAAGGCAGGGCTACCCCACAGAAGGTGCAGTGTAAATCAGTCTCCTTTTCCCTCCATTTCCCTTCCCTGTCCCCAGCATTCCTAGAGAGTTTAATAAATATGTAAAGCTCACAACTGCAGCCCTGCTATCCCGGATAGCTCGAGCATCTTCCGGCCATTGTGCTTACAGGTTTTGCTAATCAGAGCAAACCAGGCTTGCAAATGAAATCTGATTAAGTAGTTTTCACCTCTGAAAAAGAGGATTAGCTAGACCTTTGATCCTCAGATATTGATTTGCAACTCAAAGGAGGTGTGACCTCAGCTGGACTTGCTTCTGGTCTCAGTCCCTTCCCCTTTCACTCCTCCTCCTGTTTACCAGAAAAAATCAGTTCATGTCTTCTCATGTAGCCAGATCTAAAGCCTATTGAGTCCAGTGGAAAACCACCCACTGACTTCAATGGGCTTTGGATCAGTCCCACAATGGCTGCCTTAGCCTTAAGTCCTAGGCTGTTTCAAAGCCAGCAGAACCAATTTCCCATCAAAATGACCAGAAGCTGGGAAGATATGTTCGCCTTTCAAACCTACAAATTCCACCCTTTTTTCTCTCTTCCATGACAACTCTTCAGCTGGAAATGCTGAAAATACTGTTGATTTTTTCCTTGCACTCTGCACAGAGTTGTTGCCCACCACGAGTGGAAGGGCTCTGAGCCCGACTTACCGATGCAGTTGAAGGATAACTCCTGCAGGCAGAACAGGGAGCAGCCATCACCGTTGATCTTATTCATATCATCACATTCTTCCCCAAGCTCTCTGTAGGCAGGGCACACACATGCAAAAGGGAGTCAGATGGCAAGTGGCATCATCCCAACAATCGCTGCAACCCCTCTGCAGAACCCCAAAGCCCTGAGATCCAGTACAGAGATTTTGTGTGCCAGCCTTTAAAATACCTCTCCCTTTCTCCTCCAGCCCTAACTTTCATCATCCCTGGTTCACAAGCTTGCCCAGCCACTTCTCTCCTACACATGTGGATACCACTTGCTGTTCTCTGATGAGGATATGAGCAACTTCCTTCCTAGCTGGTGTGGCTGCAACTCAGCAGGTGGGGAAAAAGAGAACAGGCATCTCTGAAACTCTTTGTATTAAATCTGGAAGGGCCAGACTGTGACCCCAGCATGGGAATAACAAGGCATAAAACCTGGTGCAGGGCTATTCCAGGTGACAGCACTCGGAGGAGAGCAGTCAGCAGGGAGCAGGTGGTGTCAGGGACAGGGTCCTGCCTTGCACCAGCCCACATGGTTGCAGCGGCGTGCGGGGAGAAGAGTGTGAACCAGATGAGAAAGGGGCTGCCACAGCTGTAAGTGGGGCCACAACCAACCAAGCTGTGACAGAGTCTGGTTCCTGCTTGCTCCTGAGGCAGCTCAGCTATTGTTCGACGCTTGCTGCAAAGCCACAAGTGATGTTTGAGGAATGTGCAAACATAACAGTAGGAGAAAAGTTATGGAAAGCAAAATTAATCTGTCTTTCTCCACCTCTCTCTCCAATACTGCCCTGGATTTGTATGTTGTTTGATTGTTCTCTTTGATTTCCCTGCCTGTTGGGCCCAATCCCACAAATACTTGCTGCCAGGTACATCATCTGACAGAGTTGTACTATGTGATTGCCCATCAGTGCTATTTCAAGCAAATAATACTGGCTGGATTAAGCACTTGCTTGTTGTTACTTTCATTGTTTAAATAATTAAATTATGTAATGCCAGGAAGCTTTGAAGCAGGTGGCCTTAAGGGCCAACAGAATAAAAGAATAAACCTTAATATAGTTGTGAATGATTGTTTTACATTTTCAGTGGTCTGGGGATTGGCAGCCGGAGAGAGGGAGGAGCTGATTGAGAACATGCAATTCCCAGCACTCTCCCTCAGAGGCCAAATTTATCACCTCCAAATGCCTCCCAGCTCCGGTGGTCGGTCAAACGAGAGGTTGCACCAGGTACCTGGTCCACAGGGGTTTTAGCCTGTCCCTGTGCTGCCAGGCACATGGGACTTCATGTGGAAGGACAATATCAAAGGCTGTGTGCATTTTTCCACCACTTACTTCAGCTCCACGTGGGAAATGTCATATACATGTATAAAGATATGGCTACATGAACAAACAGCATAAACAGCGCACAGTGTTTGTTCATATCGATCCTGCTGTCTGGACTCCCATTATCTGCATCTCTGTCTGTATCTACTGGTGCCAGGATAGCAGGGCCTAAGTTCCAATTAAATGTCATCATCCTGGTAATCACCAAGCACATGAGTCATTATCTACACATGAGAGCCCGCTGAAACTAAGGAGACATCAGAGCTCATCAATTCCTTTCTAGTCTCAGATTCTAGCTGAGATGTGCCCAGATTTATCTGTTTGCTCACTCCAGACTTACATTTGGATAATCCCGTCTCCACAGTATCCACTTCCAGAGACATACACAAGTGCAGGGGAAGGCTCGCTCTCCTCCGTCCCCGAAACAATGATGACCTGGTATGTGTACGGGGTCCTATCACTCAGCTCCCTGCAAGACAAAAGGAAATATTGAGTGATCAGAACAACAAAGGCAATAGCAAAGGGCAGAGGAGGAGGTACTGAAATGGCTGCCAAAAAAGAAAACTTTGGTTCAATCAGAATATTCCTACCTCACTTTGATGGGACTGATTTTTGGTTGGGTATCTTGTTCTTGTGGGCACAACCAGCACTACCTACAGCCAAGCTTGATTCACGCGCAGCTCTGAAATAGGTGCAGCTCCTGACTATTTGACAGCTAAGCTGTTTGCTGATGAAAATCACACAGCTCGGCATGTTGCTGCTTACACCCACACTTGCTGCAGAGATGGCATCACAATGCCACCGTGGCAGCAGATCAGTCCTCACCACAGCATTACCAGCAGTCCGCACCACGACATTTGAGAAACCAGCCCTGTGCTTAGCCTTGGCCACTTCTGCTTCCATCTCTCCGTGGCAGGGACAGTGCTACCTGCAAGTTTGTGGCATAGTTCATTTAAGGAACTTAAAATACCCTGTAAACACTGATAACATCCTGCACAGCCCTGAGCTCAATCCAACTGCAGCTGGAGCCAGTGGGAATTTACCTATTGATTTAAGACAGAATTGGACTGGGGATGTCTCAGTGATAGTTACCCACTTAATATGAGTATTAGTGTTAAAATGTTTTGTCCTCTTCAGCAGAGTGCAAAAAATAGTATCCACACCACAGGATCACAATATTAGCATCAAAATATTCACAGGAGTAATTGGCAAACTGTTACATATTTATGCAAAGCCATAATTAACTAATTTCTGTGCATCTGTAAATGAGGAATAATTTTTTTACTTGCAATATAGAAATAATATAAGCCTAATATAAATGTTTAGCTCTTTTACAATGTCTTTTACACTATCAGAACTCAAAACAGTCTACAAAGAAACTCATTACCATTATCCTCATTGTGCCAATTTGTAAAGCCACGGTGTGGCAAAGACAAAATGATTTGCTCAAAGTCATCAATCAGGCTAATTGCAGAGCCCACAACACAACCCAGCTCTCTCCTAACCCGCACCAGTCCTCTACTTACTCACTCCTCTTGCCCCAATTACTGACATTAATATACCTGTCTTTTTGTCACAGCAACTTGGTCAAATAGCATGTATTAATGGAGTGGGTACTATGAAGAGCTCTATCTACTACACAGAGCAACAAAGCCCTTGAAATAGATATCAATGGACTGTAGTTACTGAAATCCTCAAGTTCATGAAATAAGAATCTCCTTACAACACTCATTAAATTAACAAGCATGACTTAGACTCCAATGTCACACATTATATTTTACAACAAACCTGGTCTTCGTGGATGCTGTGCCTGCAAAATAACTGTCACTGAAGGAACTGCACATAAGCAACACTGGGGTTTGAGTCTTTGTTATCACACTTAAAACAGAGAGTGAAACTCAATGGAATGAAAGCACAACACAACTGGCTTTCTCATTGCTTCTTCACTTGACTGCTGTCGGCAGCAGTCTGGAGCTCCTATTAGCTAAATTTGAGAGTTCACATAGCACAAACAGTATCTTAATTCACCCCCAGATTGGGGAGACATCTATTTGGATATTGATAAGAGTGTTTATTCAAGCAAAGTGAAAAATGCCAAACTTCTGCCCTTGAGAACTGTTTAAAACAAGTGTTTTGAAAAAATAAAAATAAATATAGCAAGTCACTTCAGTGCCCAAACATGCTGATGTACAATACTGAGGGCTTCCTCTAGATTCCACTGACGGATAAATCCACTTATTAAGACAGGAAGTTTCTGATACATACTGATGAAATCAAAGCAGAGGCAAGCTTTGGTTATTAAACAGCAGTTATTTCTCAAGTTCTTTCTCAAAGCCATTTGTAAAATGTTTAAGATTAACAAGTATACTTGCAGAAATGTGGATTTTGTCACTGGGGATCTGCTAACCACAAAAAAAGGTTCAATTCTTAGAAAAGACTGTTACCAAATGAACAGTTTGAGCAGCTAAATAAATAAATCCACGCTGCTTTCTGATGCACTGAGATCACACGTGTGAGTGCAAAACAGTAGTTTTCAAATTCTGATTTTTGTGTGATTTCCACCAATACCCACAGGTGCTCGGCAGGCACTGGGCTGACAGCAGAGCTCTGCGAGCATGTTTGAGTCCGTGGGAGTGTTTGTGTGTGCTTGTGCACACATGTAAGCAAAGGAAAACAGCAAAAGTTCACGTTTGTTTATGGACAGGGTGGGAAGTTGGCAGAACATAATGGAAGAAGACATAGTACTAAATTATGCATGGGAGAGAGTATGGTGTTTGGGAATTATTAGGTGACTGGAGATGAATGTGTGTGTGGGTGAACAGGACAGAAAACTGGAAATGAAAGTTATTAGGTGGGGAGAACTCTGGGGTATTTAATTGTGTGGATTGTGAATGCAAAACTTTGTACGGGGAGAGGACCCTGTGGACATCGGAGAGCAGCCACTGCTGGCTCCGTGGCTTTAGTCTGATCTTGTCACCTGCTAGACATCCTTATAGTTTAATGACACAGAAAAAAGACCATTTCTTCTCCAAAAAAAAGAAGGTGAACAAAATATCTGACTCCTTACACATACATTTAGGTATTTGCACAGCCTGGCTCCCATCACTTCTACACAGTTTGGGTAGATAATAGCTAGTAGGATATTTATGCTCACGATATCCCATGAGCTATGAACGTAATGTCCTTGTCTTAGGTTAAAATACAGAGAAAGGGAAGACAAATGCCTGGAGACACATGGTCCCTGTAAAGCATTGGCAGGACTGGGAGCCAGCTCTCCAGACCCACAGTGCAGCTGTGGGGCCAATCCTCCCCATCCTCATCCCTATTCCTTTTTGGACAGCACAGTTGAGAGAAACCTGCAACCTCACAACCTGCCCCATGCTGGGAACAGCAGAGAAGCTGGGAACAGCAGAGAAGCAGGAAGAAGTTCTTTACTGAGAGGATGGTTAAGCACTGGAATAGGCTGCCCAGGGAGGTGGTGGAGTCACCGTCCCTGGGGGTGTTCAAAAAATGGGTTGATGAGGCACTTGAGGCCATGGTCTGATGGTCCAATGGTTAGGAATATGATGGGATAAAGGTTGGACTTGATGACCCTGGAGGTCCCTTCCAACCATAATGATTCTATGATTCTATAAGCCCCAGGCTGCAACACCCTGGGCAGCACCACCAAATCACCCATGGCCAGAGGAGATCAGAAATGGGAGGACGTGTGCTCCAGAGGTGCCCTCCAGCATCACTCAATCAGAGTTGGAGATGTGCCTGGACTAGAGCCTAGAAAGCCACCTTAGAAACGCAAAACTCAAGTCAACATGCTTTCAGCTCAACCTGGCCTGATGCAACTAATGGCAAAAACCTGACTGAGCTGGATGTGGCATTTCATGTCTCAAAAAATGGAAACCTGAGATATCCTCCTGAACTGTTAAATATATCATATTGGCAGCAACTGAGAGTTTTAGCATTCCTTCACAGTACCCACATTTCGGAAAAATATAGCTGCTAAAGGGATGATACATGCAATACTTTGGGCAGCAATCCACTACCACAGCAAGGAAGGGAGGAAGAAATGCAGGAATGAAGGGGGGGGGGAAAGAACAAAAAAATTTTTTTCTCTTCTATAGAGTTATAGGGCACCAAGGTCAATATTACAGAATGTATCTGGGGATGTCAGCAAGACAAGCTCTGCTCCGAGTGGTGATAAAAGTGTGATTTTTGACCATTTATTTTCTCCCCCACCTTCCCTCGGAGCTGATGGCACACTGACAGCAGTAACATGCTCTTGCCACTCTGCTGTCAGGCAGGTCGGACGCACGCTGGCTTTGTATGATGCTACTTAAGGAAGTGAGAGAGAAGAACATCTTTAAGGATGTGAACAAACACTCTTTTAAATTTATATCTATGGTCTTTTAATGACCTTTTCGAGAACTGAGTAAGCCACATTGATCGCTGCAGCTTCCGCCCGTGGGGAGGTCATCTTATTAAAAAGCAATGACTCAAACCCTCTGCTTAGAGGGGGAATTAGGACGTGTCGTGTGAAATACCAGGAGGGCAACTTTCCTGTCTGCTGTGGCGAGTGACAGTTCCAGGGTCAGAAGTATAAAACCCTCTAATTCTTTTCCTGTTGTTACTGGGGAGGCTGGGCAGTTGAGTTAATCTTGCTGCATCCCCCAGGCAAGGGACCTCTGCTTTCAGTTTGGGTGTTCCTGTAAAACTGACGGGGAAAATTATACCTCTGGGAAGTTGTTTACTACTCAGACCAAGGTGGGTTTAAAGGATCATTGAATTTACAAAAGCAACACGCGTGCCCTTAAGTGCCAGCAGATCTGCAAGGGCTGACACTGCCCCAAGCACGTCTGCTCTGTGCCCACTGCAGGGCTTCAGCATCTGAGGACACAGCACACACTAAAGATGCAGCAAAAGCACCAAGGGAAAGCAAACATCCCACACCTCCCTCCCTACTACAATAGCACACATGTTTTTCCTACTACAAATAACAGCAGGGAGGGTTTTTTATACAGCAAAGACTTGTTTCCAACAAAACTGAAAATATCCTTAAGGCTAATCCCAGCTTTTGCCCTATGAAAACATAAATGGCCAGAAAGCAATGAAAGCAGACAGAGTTCCTGTTAAGGACAAGACATCCCCAATTAAATTATTGCTGTCAATGTGCTGTCATGTGCAACAGGCAAATTCCACACCTTAAGCGTCCTCATCTTTCTTTGACCTTCAATAGCCACCCAACTCTTAAGCCCAAAGTTGATGTGTCCCGGACAGCCCAGACCAAGACCCACTCCACCAGCAACATCCCCCGTTTCCCTCTAACAGCCTTTGCTCTTCTTCTGTTCTAGCAAGAAAGCCTCACCGGGCAAAACAGGAAATCTGCTGGCAACAAACAGCAGCGACCCCACATCTTCACTTGCTGCAATGCTTTGAATGAGCTGCTCAAGGTGGAATACAACCGCCCACAAAGGAGCTGAAGGTCCATGTCATCTCCTGTCCTATCCTCTACAGCCTGAGCTGTCCAGTCCACCCTCACGTGCTGTTCAACCACCGAAACACCCAACATTATTTACAGAGGTCCTGAAACACCCCAAATATCCATCAACTCAGTGCACTGCACTGCTCAGACACGTCTAGAGCCTCCCAGTCCCAGGCACTGAACCAGGGCTCAATGTTCCTAGATGGCAGGAGCTCACACTGCTCTCTCCAGTGCTACTTAGAGAGAGGGTGGTTAAACTGGGCTGGATTTTACCTCTCGGCAATGCCACTGCCGTGTTTGCAGACTCCCCCATCCTCAGGTGCTCCAAAGGCAATCGATAAAGAGCAACCCAGGGGATGAGGTCGCTTTAGGACAACCTGAATAGATCTGCTCCCCAGCTTCCATCCTTCTTCCTGCATTGCCGTTGACTGTAGGACTATGACTGCTTTCTTCTTTTCTCTCCTCTCTCACACACACTGCCCCTCGCCTTTCCTTCTTTTAATAAAAATGGCATGAGAAGCACGGCAAAAGATAATGAACAGAATTCCTGCCCAGCTCTACAGTCAGGAGAGAGGAGGGGCGGGATGCTGCAAAGAAGGATGTCAAAAATCCCGAGCTCTTACGCCGGGCTGTTTTTTCAGCTGTGGTCCCATCCCTCGCTGTTTGCATAAGCCCAGCGACATGGCAGGTGCAAAGGCCTCAAAACAAGACTCCTGCCCCTCTCTCAGACACTGAGCTGACTGGGAAGACATAAATGATGAGGAGGCAGCCTTCTCTCTATCCATGATGAGATAGGGCCCAACAGGGGCAGTGGGTTTGCTCTGTGCCCTTTTTTATGATTTATTTGTTTCCAAGCGAATTAAAACCGGGTAGTTGAAGTACTAAATGAGCACTCGTGGGTTGGATGGGAGACTGGGGACTGTACTGTGGATTTCTCCTCCCATACCCAGCTTAAACCTGAACTGGGTATTTCTAAGGAAGAACGATGGAGCAGCCAATGACCTGAACAGATCATCTGGGTGTTGGTACGTCTTGTACCCTGAGGTGTCTCTGCCCTCTGAGGCCCAGTCACACCATTCAAAGCAGTGGCATCCAGCCCATGCCCAAACTCAACCCTTGCTTCTGACTGTATCAGGAAGGTATTTGTGCTCACACCTCAACCAACCACCTCCACTTACGCAACGCCACGGAGATCCCACGGATTTGAGATTGAAGTCAAAGGTTGAGGGATCCAATCTATTAGGAAAAGGAAAACATCCTTTGCTCTGTGAAATACTTCTACGAACCAAAGTCACCACCAAGGCTCATAATCACCACAAAATCAAACCAGGCAATCAGTCTACAGCTCTGCTCCCGCTGAAGCTGGTGTAAATCTCAAGTAACTTTAGAGACCTCAGCAAAATACTCCAGGTTTAAACTACTGCAACTCAGCTGCTCATCTGTTCCTCTGAGTTGCAAACATTTGCATCTGCTGCTCAGACCAGCTCCCTGCCCGCACAGGATGCCCTGGGCAGGACTACACACCTGGCTGCAGCACCTCTGCTCTGAATGCCAGGTCCTGCTTAGGACTTTAAACACATTTGGTTTTGAACATTTATTTTTTTTACACAGACTGCTCTCTTCTCTTCTTTGTGCAACAACCGTAAGTTTTTTAAGTAGCAAACATATAGATATATATGTAACTAATTAACTCCAGCAGACTTTGATATAATCATCCAAGTATTTGCCCTGGTACCAATTTAAAACACAGTAGCACATATAATAAAAAACAAAGTTTGCAGCCAAGGCCTTAAAGATATTTCTTGTTTTTTCTCAAAAGAAAAAAAAATGCAATGTCAAGAGACAATTTTCTACTTTCATATTTAAACAACAACAATTATGAATTTTTCAGGTGGATGATATAAATGGAGGATCTAAATGAGATTGGGTTACAAATCCTGGGATAAAATAAACCCTGGAGGCCCAGGGCCTCACGTGGGTGTTTGCACTAGCCAGGCAATTTCATGGCAGCACACAGGTTAAGTGTCGGAGCACCTGGTTGCTATTAAAAGCAGGGAAGGAGGGGAAAATCTGTTGCGTTTGCTTCTTCGCTGCTGTGATCAGACCCTAAGCTGAGCCGGGAGGGCTTCTCAACATGAAACTCAGACGCGGCCGCTGCAGGAGGGAAGGCTGTTATGGTTTGACTGAGGAGGGAACGATCTGGGACATGAAATGCTGAAAGCCCTACTCCCCACCAGTGGAAGCAGCGCTCCCCTATTGATTTCAAGGGAATGGTGCCAGTATCCACCACCTGAGGGTAGTGCTCCAATGTACTGGCTCAGCAGGGAGACAGCAGTAACATGACCAGCAGGCAGGTTAGGACAGGTTAATTGCTTTAAAGGCCATCATCGTCACTGACAGACCTTTGCCTGTTGCATCGTGCCTCTTGGTGAGCACTGCCTGATTATTCACACCATTAACGACATCCTGGTTGTGCCACGGCTTCTCCATACAGGACCACCAGCAGCAGGATCCGTGCAAGCTCCAGTGCTGGTTTGGACAATGCTGCAGGATAAACCCTGCACAGGATCCCAACAACCACCCCTCAACCTTGGCATGTTGATTATTCATTGCTGGGGCTGGGAGCATTTTGTCTGCTACCCTCTTTGTCAGGCTCAGCTCTCCCCGCGGGCTCTTCCCAATTTAGGGTCATCAACTTGGCAGAATAATGTTCTTCAGCTTCTCTGAATCCAGACCCGACCTCTAGGATTTCCTTTCAACAGGCATGAGCCAAGACCCGATTTTCAGAACTTAATACCCTCCCGTTTCCATGTAATCCCACCAAAATGGTAAACAGAGCCATGGGAGCAGATGCTCACAGTGCCTGATCCAAAGGCTCCTGAAGCCAGTGGAAGTTATTATATGCATTTTCAGTAGGGTTTAGATTGGGCCCCAAGCGAACACAGATGTTTGCAGTTTTCTCTGGTTTCACCTCTACCATCCCTCCTCGCCAAAGCTCCGCTTTGGAGGGTAAGGGCAGGGGGGGTGCAGCCTTGGCGGGGCACTGCTCCTCGGGAGGAGGCAGGGAGCCTGCATGTCCATGTCCATGTGCGTGAGAGAGACACATGTGCTGTCACGCACACTGCATAGCAGAGCACAGAGAGATGGGCGAGGAGATGAGGTGACTATTCCAAAGGAACATTTTGTCATTTCCCTCCTTAGGGGCTCTGTGTTTTGCCTTAAGCTACTTCAGATTATGAGAAATCCTACTAGCTGGTCTCCAGTGGGACCTTAAATGGTTTAATAACTGAACATTACTGAGCATATTTCCACTAGCCTCTTTCTAAAATCCCATCATGAGCTAATTTCCTCTATTGTCATTACATCTGCAACTGGTCTTACATTTAAGAAAAAAAATCTGTACCACTGTGAATAAGTGATCTGGTTTACTGAGCTCTCCGGGGCAGTATTTTAAGCAGTGGCTGATAATTTGGGATGTCCAACTCCAGGCACCCTCTCTGGGGTACAACTTGCAGAGAAGAATAAGCTTTATTTACACCTTGCCTCTTCTATCACAATAAGCTCCAGGAAAATGCTGGCATTAGGGCATCAGCAGGGAGATGCTCAATGTCACCATATGCCTAGGAAAGTCCTGGCCAAAAGGACTAAGATGAAGTTTGGGTGGAGCAATCACACGATGGGTGCCTTGGGCCCACAGTGTGCTTGGTGCCTTGCAACAATACACCTTGAAGGTGTCTGCCTTGTCTGGCACTGTACCCAAGAAGGTATTAAGGACAGCACAGGTATTTTAGTCTTACTGTAGCATTGTTTTCAAATCCTTGCCTGTTTGAGCGTAGCTCCAAATTAAACAGAGACTTGGAATTTCTTTCCTAGGAAAATATATGAAAATAAAATGCCCAGGAAATGATCAAGCCAATGGTTCAGTAAGAGTAGCTGAAAAAAAACTACTGGCTGACACTGCTGATAAAAAGGTAGGTAACACATTTCTGCTGCTTCTGCGGTATTTGAGGTTCACTCCAAGTTTTACAAGAGAGTTATTTTTAAATTGTTGCATAACACATGTCTGTCCAATATTTCTTTCCTCAATCAAGCAAAGAAAATGCATTTGTTATTCCCGGGAGATTTCTGGTGCTTCTTATCTTAAATTTAGAGCCCAAAATAAAGATGCACACAAGAAGGCAAACATCAGAGAGAAATTATTATCAATGAGATAATGCACAGCCTAATTTACCACATATCCCAGACTGTTTCACCTGCAATAAATTATTTTGCCCAGCAGGAAGTCCTGTTTGACCTTCATTTTTTTTTTTTCTCCTGCAGCTGAAAACTCTGCTACTACTTCTAGGTCGCGAGTTCAAATTCCACCCTGGCTGGGAGTGATTAAATATAACAATTTCTAATAGTATCTATTTGGTTAATAATAGGACAGCCGTTAACGTTCACTTCTTCAGGGACACTTACATATGGCTAAGTTGTAGTCTACGGGTCTGATCTCTCTACAGCCTCTGTGTATCGCCCAAGCAGTACATCGGAGATGTGAATCCAACACAGCAGCAGTCCTTGGGGACTCCCTGGCTGGAGCAGAGCTGGCAGAGTTGCTCCCAGAGCAGAGTGTCATTCCCCAAACGGGGCAGTCCCTCTTTCCTGGCTCTTCCCATGCTCTCGAGACATTTCTTTGAGAGGCAGCTGGGGGTCATTCAGAGCAATGCCACTCTTCAAAGACAGACCCAGGCTGAAAGATTCCTCTGGGCTGCCCTGTCTCATGATCACAAACCCATGAAGATACAAACCCGCCCTTGCCACCTTATTCTTGCATCATGTGCGGCCGAGCCAGAACAGGAGCTCCGAATTTTGTCAAGCGCCAGCTACGGTTACAGCGTTACATAAGAAACCGCAGGAGCACAGATCACAAATCCATCACTGCAGCTGGCACCAAATGGCATCTCTGCACAGGCTCAGCAGAAAAGCTGCCTCCTGAATGGGCACAGACCACTGGATTGTTCTTTCTCTTCTCCAGGGCAGGGTTTAGGTAATTTGGCAGAGCGGTAAGGGAAAAAATTGCTCTATCTGTTCTGTGTGGGGGGTCAGGAAGCAGGTTTTATTCTTTCGCAAAGATAACCTGGCACCTTTAATGAAGAAAGCAAGAAAGAAGGAAAGCCATCAGAACATGGCTTCTAGCTGTCAAGTCACATCAGCCAAGTGGAGATGTATCATCCCTGAGAGCAGCGGCACTGGTAGCCTCTAACATTTAATTGTGAGCTCTTGGAAAGAAGGCACCTGGCGTATTTCTCCTGTAAAATGCCTGGCATGCTACTGGCAGCTATAAATAATAACAACTGCTACCTCGATATTTAGCAGCACAACATATGTGAAGGAAAGATGCAGAGACAGTAGATGGAAAAGAAGCAGTTTTTCTCTTTCTGGCTTCCCGAGCCCTGGATGTAGAGCAGGGCTACACGCTCCTGTCTGGCCCAGGGAGCAGAATCAGTCATCCCTGCTGCTTCCCTGCTCACTCCTGGCTCCCTGCTGCCATGAAAGCCAGAGGCAAGGCCACACTGTTTGGAAGAGGAAAGAATTTCCCCGGAGGGATGTTGGCAATGAAGATGCTGCTGGGTGAAGGACTCTCCTTCCTACCAGCATCTTCACCTCTGTTAGGGTCAGATGAGCCATTGACCAGTCTCCTGCTATTGGAAGGGAAGGTGTGAGACAGGCAATCATCCCGTATTTTTCTGTTCTTTCATCAAGAGAAATTTCCAGGTTCATTAAGCAGAAGCAGGGCAATCGATACTGGATGCAGGAGGAAGGAGCTGACAATGCAGCCAAGGCTAGAGAGGGCTCGGGGAGGCATGAAGGCAGACGGTGCTTGCTAGAGCATCACCAACACCTCTGCTGAACCCTGGGCCTGCTCCACTGTCCTGCACCAGCTGAAAATCAAACTTCACAACCTTGCCAAAACTGATCACAGGCAGCTCTGCTACACTCGGAGCTCTTCAATGACACATGGAGAGTGACAGCACAGCCACTAATCCGGCTGGGAAACTGAGGTCAGAGAGGAACACCCGAAACGTCTACTCTGAATGCAAGGGCTCTGGATTAAGAACTAGACAAGAACAAGCAGTGCCAGCACCTGAACCTGGAAGTTATAGGCGTAAGAGAAACCCAGTGGGACAGAAGGGAGTTTGTTTCCTGGGAAAGCTGAAAATGGCTTTGTCCATGCAGCGCTGCAAACTATTTATAGGGAAGCTCTTAGGAATGAGCAAGAAAGCGTGAATAAGAGTAAATCTGTTCCTGTTGAAGCTTGGTGAAAGTGTTTTTACTGGAGATGAGCTGTAAACCTTCATATGGATACAGATAGGGATCTCTTACATATTACCGGAGAGAAATAACATGGGGAAATGTGTAATTATGGAAAAGAAACCTCCTAGATGCAGAGTAGAGAACAAATGCTTTTAATAATGGCAGGTCTCTGGTACTGCTAGGCGTGAGAGCAAGCATCAAATACTCAGGGACTCACAAGAGATGACACTACTCTGCACTTCTCGTAGCTGTAATAGGTTGGACTGAAAAAGAAATTTGAATGAAAATGGAAATTTGTCTTTCAGTTATCACTTTGAGGTTAACTAACAAAGATTTCCTGCAAATAAAGAGCCGAGCTCCAAAAGTCAGGGTACCTGCAGGCAACACAGAATTGGCAAATAGGCTCGGTCAGTGCAGAGAAGGATGGGTTTATAATGTAGAAATTACTAACTTACAGGACTGAATGTTGCAAAATGGTGCTTATGTTGGTATCAGACATAGGATCAAAAAATTCAGAATAAGTATGGAGCTCTTCACTGCAAGTAAGAGGGGAAGAAGCAGTTGCTTGTATTTATTCAATGAACTTGAATGAATTTATTTCATGATTCAAATTAACAGAATTTATTCTATGAACCATCAGTGGGATGTATCCACAAAAAACCCCACACAAGACCCTTGTGCAAGGCAAGGCATTTCCAGGGTAGGTGGTTAAGTATTCATGCACATCTGGAATACCATATACAGTTCTGAAGCCTGTTGGGAATCCAGATGTTCAACATGCCGATATTGCACAGACAACCTAGCAGCTCTTCCAGATAAATCTGGGCATGTAAAGTGCTTTCTTAACATTTCAGTCCTATCTTAGATACTTCCCAGTATTTCCTGGCATATCAAGAGAGGTTTGGCATGGTAACCGTGGAGGGGGAGTGAGCAGAAGATGGTGATATTATGGGCTTCAGCTTTTGGTGTCGGGAGAACATCCACCCAGTGATCTGTATCTTGTTTGGGTGGAAATATGGTGTTAATTATCTTCATGACAGATGGATCTGGCAATTCATTTCAGCTGCTTTAGATCATACATTCCTCTGGCTGGTAGACCTTCAGAAAATAGAGAAATAGATCTTCAAGATGAAGGAAGGAATGCCATAATAAGGACAGATGTTGCCATGAAATTTTAGTGTTGCATTCAGCAGGGACTTAGGTTTACATATCATCATTGTGATATTCATACTTTTCCAGTCCTCTGTTCAGCTGGGCCTGTGTCACGTAAATGCCATCTCCCTGTTGAGTTCAGGGGCTAAAAGGCACACCAATAATTGCTGTAATGAATTATTGCTCATTATGAATAGCCACTGCTGATTCTCCAGCCTCTCTGCTTGCTCGTATTTGTAGGAACCTTCAGACTAGGAGCTGTTTCCCATTTCCATCAACTACTCATCATCTGGGCTTTCTGACAAGTCACTTATCACGTGCCCTTCTGACTGGATACCAGTAACAAATGGCAAATGCATCAGTAACACAAATTTTGAAACAAGCGTTTTGGATAAAGTACAACACTAAAGTACATGAAATGCTAAGGACCCATGAACAATGCCACAGCCTGCAACCACCACAGCCTCCAACTACCTGCAATCTTGAGGATGGCAAGTTCTCAGTCATTCTGCAATCACTCCAGGAAGCCCAGGTGAGATCTCCACTCCACTGTCTTAGGTGCAGAGTTAAAACACAGTAAATGACACAGAGTTTACAAGCTTAGCACTCTTGATTCTAACAAAATATTTAAAAATATTGTACATACTTAAACAACAACTGCACACAGATGATGACCAGTCCCCTCCCACTATTACTGAACAACAGGAAAGGTTTAGCCACAGAATGTAGGTGAAAAAGTCAAAATTGAAAAGAAAAACATATTCCCTATATGAAAAAATGCAAGTTTCTCTCAGTGTCTTTTTCAAGTGTGAATACAGTATCTCTAGGTGCTAGGTACTAAAGCTCTAGTCAGTGTAGGAATAGCTCAGATGCTTATTTTACAGGACACCATACTGGCCTCTCAGTGATGCTCAACTGCAAAGCCAAAACCCATACTAGGGCTTCGTGCTGGGTTTCTTTCTGAGGTTATTTCAGTCAACGCCTTTGTCTTGAAAAGAGCTTACAGGTTAACAGCACAAAGATGATCCAATCCATCACTGTCCACCACATTCTGAGGTTTCCTACAAAGTCTGTGGCAGAAAAGTTAGGAAATTTTCCAATTCTTAGAAACTTCTCCAGTTATTCTGACAACTTTCCAAAACTAACTTCAGTGTCTCTCGGCTTGGCCTGCCAGAGGGGAGAGCAGAGACCTGGCCAGCACACCCGGCTGCTCACCGCTCGTGAATTTGGCTACTGAGAGTGCAACTGGGAACACGGGCTGCTCACCCCAGTCCATCTCAGCAGCACTGACACCTAACTGTACCTGTGACATCCCCTGAAGAGCACCCTGTTGGGGGCACACGCTTCTCACTGAGCTCTTAAAAAAACAGTGGTTGCTACAAACGAATGCAAAAGCAACAATTACTTTACAATTTCAACGAGGTGAGCATAAAAGCGCCACAGTAAGGGCAAAGTGAGGGGAAAGCAACTCCCATGTTGGCCATAGTGACTCTTATTCTAGAGAACAGCCAGAGTGAAACCCTCTACGTAAGAGCACAACCCAAATGTTGAATTAAATTGTGAGCTGAGACTTTGAGACTTGCAGATGAGGCTCCTTCCTTATCACTCGCTGCAGTGTGAAGACTCAGCAGTTCTGTGCTGCACCTGGCCCGACCTCTTTTTTTCCCTACTGATTTGTTTAGCTTTCTGCTCTCTTCTAGGCTCTGATTCTCATTTTGTATCGCAGACACCAGCAATTCTGACTAATCATACTCCACGGAATTGAGTGTATCTTGCCTGGTTTCTGTAAGGTCCAAGGATAAGGTCCTGTCCCTTAGAAATGACTGTTAGCCTTAGCTTGAGCCAAGAGCTGAGATTAAAATTCAGCTCGAGAACAGAGGTCTGGCATTATTTTGCATTTCTTAATGAAAGATTTCCACTGTTCTAGTTATTTACTCTCCTCTGTGGAGCACCCAGTGCTGACTAGACAAGGGTTATCCATTAAAGGCCCTTGCTTTTATGGGAAGAAGGTAGGAGAAATTATTTTTTCTTTCAGCATCGCCACACCTGGGGATAGGATCTTGCTCACAGATAACAGTGCAAGCAAATATTTTCTTTGGGAGAAAAAGAGAAAGTGAAGATCAAGGTCAGAGGAAGCAAGAGTAAAGATCTGTGCCTGCCTTCAAACTAACCTTCCATAGAACACGTGGGGGTGTCATTTTGTTTAATATGGAAAACATGCAAAAGCATAAAGGAGGGGTAACTGGCCTGGGGCTTACAGAGAGATAAAGGGGCTGCAAAGTCTGGTTGCACAGATATGCTGAATTCCTGCTGTACTGAACGAGACAAACAGGCAGAGGCAAAGAGGTTGAGGGAGATTGCATTTACCTCTACAGATGTACATGCGTAGGAGCACAGCCCAACACCTCTGTCCCTGACTTCCCTGAAGCATCTTCCCTTCCTTGCTGCTTACGGAGTATAAGCACTGTGGCTGCTCTTTGCACAATGGAAAATTCATCTTGCTTTTTTCTCTACCACATAACCACAGCCCCATACAGAGTTTGCTGCATCTCAAGGTACCGCCCAGCAGCAGCCTGGACATACAGCATCCCCCTGTGAATCTGCATGACCCCCTGTCACCAGAGGATACAGATCAGTGCTGGGCACACAGGAATATTAGGATAAAAAAAAAATCACTCCACTTTTCAAGATTTCAAACGTGCTGAAGTCTTGAATCAAAACCAACTACAAGTGCTTAAAAATCTGAATTTTTGACTCCTCACACGTTGACTAAAAGCTTTGTTTTAGTTTTCCAAGCATCTCATTGAAGCTCACCAGCAGGATTTTCCTTGCAGTCCTTGGAAAGACACAGGCGACCTGAGGCCAGCTAAACTAGAGGGTTTGGTTTGGGTTTGGTTGGGAGGCTGGCTGTGCCTCCAGGAGCATCCGTTTCTTTCTTTTAATCACAGGTAGAGCCCAGAAAGATGGATGTAAATTTTTTGTCTGATTTTGAGCTGGCTATGTAACTAGGTAAGACACACAGACAGGTACAGCAACATTACCCCATGGGATTTATTCAATGACGCACAAGAAAACTATCATTAATCCCTGGCTACTGATTTAATTATTAGAGCACCCTTTCACTACATCTGGCTATAAGACACCCACAAAATCATAGTAAAAGGTGAGGAAATAGAAGTCAGAATACAAGTTATGTTTGGGGCTTCTTTCTAATTCTTTCATATTTTGTTATGAACTCGAAACTGGACCTGTTTCTGTGGGAACTTGTGCTAAGGTATGCAAATATTTCAAACTAAACCAGTCCCATTTTCCAATGAGAGTGGGCCAGGTTTCAGGCAAAGATGCTTTCACAGCAAAACCATGAGAAAATTCACCATTTTCCATGTTTCCAATATGCCAATATTCATCTCACGTTAAGTGCCAGCAATTGTTGGAACAAGGCTACAACCCAAGAAAGCACTTAAGCACATGCTTAACTTACAGCACATGAGTAACCTCTGTGATGTCCTGCGTTTTGTTTTTATATTCACTATTGTTAGTTACCTTGAATTTTTAAATCTTTTGGGACACTTTGCATCTTCTGAGCTGTATAATTGGGCCATGAAAGGGATGGTAGCTCATGATTACTGAATTGTTAATTAATCATTTTTATTATATTTAAATATGCTTTAGAAGACCATAATGATGTATGCTTCCTTGATATTAGCTGTACTAATTAGATCATCTTTTCTAAATTAGAGTGCAGTTTTCTTAGCAGGTTTCCTTTTATCTGGTGTTCATTTTTCAAAAGAGCTTCATGTTGTTCCCACAGATGAGTGAATCATTTCCAGGGAATCAATGTCATGCAAAAGATGTTTTTCTTGCTGCTTTAGAATGCCTACAGGTACATCCTGGATCTCCTTGAAACCATCAAACGTTTTGAAGTTAGACTTTTCTCAACAATCAGGCATTCCTTGACTAGATGAGCATAACTGCATCTGGGATGGAACAGTCCCTACAACAAGCTAGCACATTTGGTATGTTTGCTATGTTAGCACAGTCTCACCCCAACACATTTTAAGTGACACATGAAAGCAGAAAATGAAAGAGGCTGAAATACATTTATATACCTGAACATGTAAGTGTATTCTTTTGCATTCTTTCTTTGGCAGTAAATTGGTGGTCCAGCACTGAAAGCCGTTCTGTCCCCTTCTCCATCAAAATATCACTTTCAAAAGATTTCTAAGGAATTGATGACCATGCTACTCCAGAGGTCCTCATTTAGGTTATCTTAAACTTTTCACTTATCATAGCTCAAGTAGTTTGCAATGTCCTTTCTGGTTAAGGAAAGCCTGAGTTTCACATCTCTGCACAACAAGCCCAGAAATTTCTCAAAAATTATCCTGTGAAATCTCAGCCTGTTTCACCTGAGTGTGATGCTCCTGGTTCCAGAGAGAAACTATGAGAATATTCTCTCTTGGTGATACTTGGTACTTCTATCTAGTTCAAAACCCTAACAATCATGGTCTAATGGTCTAATGGTTAGGAATATGATGGGATAAAGGTTGGACTTGATGACCCTGGAGGTCCCTTCCAACCATAATAATGATTCTATGATGCTGGACATCAACAGGATGAGAAGAACAGGTTATCCCTTTTCTCTGAACAGGTCTATTTAACTGTCTGTAAAGCAGTACTTACATATCAACGAATCTCCTGCTGAGGTTTGAAATGACAACTGGAGATCCAGACTGGAAAGGAGGGTCCCGAACCACTTTGTACTGAATGGGTTTGCATTCTGCACACAGCGTGCTGTGAGGGACGGAGCTCAGCATGGCAGCATCAATTTCCAGGTGCTCATCCAGAGTGTAGATCTGGATCCCATACACCTCCTCACCCACTTGTCCCACATCCAGCTTTATGGTCAATGGGATGTCGCAGAAGATGTTCTGCGGCCCAAGAGAAATGTTCTTCCCGCTGATGGTGAGCAACTTGATGTCATTCACCGCTCCGCTGGAGTCCCAGTCCGAGGAAACAAATGTCACCCAGACTGTGAGGGACTCTGGAATCAGGGGATAACGAAACTCCAGCTGCAGGTAGCAGCCCTGAGGTTCGGGACAGGCTGGGGGCACCGTGTGTTGGTTGACTGCCGAGTTGGGGCTCCATGTTCTGACACTGGATTTACAAGGCTGCTCAACATCAGGATGCCCTGGAAAGAAAGAAGGAAGCAAAGACAGGGCACAAAAGAAGTTAGAGAACATGGTTTACCATTGGCATCAGTCCTGAAAGAAAAACTGGTGGCAGGAGAGCGTATCTGTCTAGGAAACTGATTATTTGCTTCAGCAGAACAGGCATGGCCAGCATGGAGAGCAGGAATATAACGTCAACATCTCCTAGCCGGGTGGGAGACGCAAACCCAGTTTAAGTGCCCAGCTGGACTGGACACCACATAACAACGTGTCAGTGTATCTCGTCCTGTATTTCCTATTTCTAGTGCCTTCCCCTGTGCCAAACAATGATATTTTCTACGCCTTCCACTTGGTAGTTTATCTGATAAACAGAATCACTTTGCCTTCAGTTCACCTCTGTGGCCCTACTTATTCCCTTGCTTGTCACTCTAAAAGATCACCTTCTTTCTCCTCTCTAACAAAGACAAAGAAAAGCGCTTCTGTTGGTTCCAAGAAGCTGTTGCACTGTGATGTTGAGGGACAACTCCTCTGCCATTTACAAGCTAATCTAGCATGTTGTGTAAGACTCCTTTTTTTGGAGGCACATGCAGCACAGGTCCGAGTTGTCTCTTTGCACTCGTTGTGATGAAACAACAGGCACTTGTACTTTTACATTACTCACCGTTGGCTATGTTCAACTACATGGGAGGTATTACTAAAAACTAATGAAAGCCACAATGCTTGCTGGGTTCCCAAATACTATGGTAACATTACACTTTGGCACAGAGTCATGGACTGAAAGATCCAGAGAGGTCAGATGGGTGGAACAGTTGGTAACCGAATCCAGTGAGAGCTATAAATTCCCTCTTCCTTCCCAAATAATCGCATGAAAAGGGAGCAAACAGGACAGGGAGAAGGCAAAGTCCAGAAAAGAAGAAAGGGAAAAGTAAAGATAAAGAAAGGTAACGAGGGGAGAGAAATGGAGAAGGCAGAGGGGAAAAAAAAAAGAGAGCACAGCTGTTTGCAACCGAGGAAGAAAGCAAGATAAAGCACTGGGCAAACATGAACAAACAGGACATCACTGCTAATTCAAAGAGAAAAGGGCAAAGTGTGAAGGTTATTCTTATTGTCTGTGATCCAATGAAGTGTTAGAAATGTGCCTCTTGTCAAGGATAAACAGCACAGGGAATTCTCCTGTTCATACCAAATGAACCCAGATGCAGAATAGATTTCCTGGTATCTCAGGCAGTCCTCCCCACGACCCAGGCAATTGTCCTGCAAATGCACAACCGCTAATGCTTCTCCCTCACCCGCACACACCTCATAGCCCTCCTCTCCCCCTCACATGGCACAGAGCAGTGGGAATGCCACTAACCGCAGCATCTGGAGAGACCACAGCAGCGATGGATTTTGAAGAAAGCCAGAGTTCCATTTAACACGCTCAAGTTTTCCCCCCTGGCAAGCTTGCAAGTACTGTGTATAATCACTTTGAGCAGTGAGTACCCTGCTCGACTCACGTTATCTCACAACGTTCGCTGCCGTCCGCATGTGCTCGGCTGGACCCTCCCATGACTTTCCCACAGACTCACAGAGAGCTCCTGACTGCAGCCCTAAGAAGGTGTTTTTTAACCCTGGTACCTCAGAGGGCTCTGGAAAGATTTGGGAATCTTATCACTGCCATCTCGTAGACAGGGACACGGAGCTGGTTAATGGCTCACAGCCCAGTATGTTTTAAATAGTGGTCTCCACTCGGGTTCCTGCAAATTCACCTCTGCCAGTTCAAGACCTCTGTAAGATTTAAACAGTAATAAACCTACATGTTTTGGTAGATCAGAGTGTAATCCACGGAGTTAGATGAATTGAACTCAGTCTCCAGGAAGTTCAATGCAGATCATTACCCCAAAATGGGAGCTTGATTGTAGTCATTCATAAACACCTCAATGAAGTTGAGATAAAGAATCCCTTTCTTAAATACCATCACACACTTAAATCTGGGCAAGAAAAGTTCATTTAATTGTGTAAGAGGGTGGAAACCTTATTCCATGTAACTCTAGATTTCTAGAGATGGGTAAATACTATGAAAATTCCAAATATTTGTATAGAAAAAGTAATAGTGTAGCAGTCATTCTGGCCCTGTGCACTCAGGTTCTGAAATCCTTAAGCCTATGAGATCATCAGCAAGCCCAGTCATACAACATCATGCCCTGCTTAAAGCAAACAAAATGTGAACGTGAGGTCTGTGAGAAGTCAAATCCTATCTCCTGGTTAGAGAGCAAGGATGGGCGGGAGGGCTGGGAGGGAGGCTTCCCCCAAAACAGCAGCTACAGCCACAGCCTGGTGTGTCCTGCAGTGAAGTGGGTGAGATGAACACCCCTTCGTTGCCCCAGCACAGGGACAGAGACTTGACACACTTGTATGGGGAGGCCAACTGGGATCAGCAGCCTCTCAGCGTGCAGCCACTTTCACAGCTACAACTCACCTGCCACATTTCTTATGTGCTCAAGACAAAGGGACCAGCCAGTGGGACTCTAACGTTGGACTGAGACAATTCCACTTGCAAATATAGAATGAAACACTCTCAAGTGAAATACTGGCCATCGGGATAGGCAGGGCACTAGAACAGCCAAGGCAGCAAGATTTTTTTATTTTATTCTCACATTTCTTTTAGCCAATAGCAAGCCATGCAGAATTGGCTGCTATAGGCATGTACTGCACAGTAAGCAAAGGTACTTACTTGGTTTTGAGCCAAAATCACCTTTCAATATATAAAAAAACCCCTTTGACTGAGTTGTGAAGGTGCTGTAAGGTTTGCTGATCTAGCTGGTGCTGCTAGTGAGAATCCAGGTAGGTTAGGGCTTCCTTGCCCTATGGTGAAGGTAAAGAGTAAATCCGAACTGCCCAATCTCCAGTGGCTTCCCACAGCTGCTGCTGAGGAGCAAACAGCCACTCCTGCAAGGGGCACAACTGGCTGAGAAAGAATCACAGAATACCTCAGCTCGGGGGGTTGGAGCCCACCAACACTTGGGCATGAGCAAGGAAGGATACGAGGAAGGAAGGATACGAGGAAGGAAGGACACAGTCCCCACAGCAGAGTTTTGCAACGGACACGGCTCACACATAGTCCTGAGCCCAGCTGGTGTTGGCTACCTGGGGTAACTGTGCAGGGTAACAATGCTATGAGACCTCAGGAAACTGAAATCAGACCAACCAGGTTTAGAGCTGCTGCAGAGACATGTGAGAAATGTGGTTTTCTGGTAAGAAGCTGGACGAGTACTGTGAAACATTTTCCATGAGTGTCGTCTCAAATTTTAAAATGAGTTCATTTTGGCCATGCTTCTGCTTCTTTTGTATTCACTTTCCATGAACATTCAAGCAGTGGAGATTTACACACATGAACGCTCGCAGAAAGTGAATTTAAAGCTTGCATGCTTGAGTACTCACAGATAGACAATTAAAGAAGCCAGACAATGATCTAACTGTGCTATTTGTAACTCAGACCAAGTGCAAATAGGCAGAGATCCTGAATGTCAGGGAGTGTGGTAGTGATGACAGAAAGTTACAGAGCAACAAATACCATACACTTGCTATATTTTCTACCCTAAAGCAGAGACAACTTATTAATGTAGTAAGAGGACAGGATTCCCAAATTTTCTTTCCAGAGCAATGGCACAACAGCAACTGAATAAGACAGATAAGGATCAGACTGCACCCTTCATAGTTAAGAACATGCAGGCACACACTGTAAGAAGAGGAAATTAAATGCAAAATGCAGCTGAGTAATAAATCTTAGAGTAGCTTAGTTTCTCCAGGAATGATGCCGCTGGCAAGACGTGTGAGATCTAGAAGTTTTCAAATCAGAGCTCGTTGGAGAAATTTTGATGGAACTGCATTTCTCAATGGAATATGCAGTTCTTTCAAAATCAAAACACTTTGCAAAATTGGGTTTATTTGGCCAAAATTTTATTCTGGAAGAGAAAATGGGAAGAAAGCTCTAACAATAGTGGAACATTGTGTTTTGACATTTTTGGAAGAAATCATTTCACTTCTGCACTTTAAACGCTTTTCATTTTAATATTAAAAGTTGCTTTTGCCCTAGATTATATACTAAAAGGAGATATTTTCAAATGTCATAATTTAACTGAAGTTCATGAAAGAGGAATTATGTGAGCTAAACAAAACATTTTGGCCAGCCTCAAACACTTTTTGTTTTTAATTTTCCTTCGTGGAGAATTTCAGAAGTTTCAGGTTTTGTTCCAAACGAAACCAGGTTTCAAAGTCTTGTAATCCTTGGCTAAGTGGAAATTCCACCTTCCACCCTGCACTACTACTGCGAGCGATCCAAACTTTGCTAATCCTGTTTACTTGATAATCCAGTCACACTCATAGTTGGAGCTCTGCTTCCCAGGACGGAGCTCTTGAACACCGGCCACCCAAGGGCAGGTGCACTCCGGCAGCCTTGGCCCTTGGATGTCCAAACTGGGGGGGTGAATTGGAGTGAACTGCAACCTCTGTTGGGCCCCCACCCTGGGAAATGGGTGTGTGGGGCAGAGGATGCTTGCCCACACATCTTGCCCCATCACACAGCAGGGATGCAGCTTGCTGCCCATGCTGACCTTAGCTCTAGGGAGGGCTCCCGGGTGCCAGCACTGCATGCATCACCGTATCAGCTTACAAATAATCTTCCCTGTAGAATAACTCCCACATACTCTAGCTGCGGGACAGAGAAGCCTTTAATGTAAGGAGGTATTTGTATAATGAGTTTGCAATATCCAGGGATTGGCCTTTGAGTTCAGTGAGCCAAGTTGTGTGTTTACAGTGAAATCTGGGCTGAAGGAATAGCTCGTGACGGACAGATTGAAACAATTCTCTGCCATCTCCAAACTGTAACCTGTGAGTACTGACTTCTGTCTGGTACAATCTTAAATATGCTCTACCACATTCACCTACTTACGTAATGGAAGGTACGTGTGGAGAAGAGTTAATGATGGAGATCTAATGGCACTGTACGACCATTCTCCCTCCAACATGCTCCACGAGGAGCAGTACTAATGACTTACAAAACACCCTGAACTAGACTGGGCTTGACGTAGTCACCTGCGTTCATGCTACAGAGTACTTGCCCAAAGGGCAATCTCCTCTCCTTCCAGCCTGTCTGCTGGTGCAGCCCGTTACTATTCCACGCAAGGGCAGCAGAAATCAGGCCCAAATAAATAACATGCAAGTCTCCACTTTCAGAGCTGGAGTAGAAGGAGTAAACAGCTCCCCTAAGGAATTCATCTGGCAGATATGAATGGTCAGCATTCCTTGGCACTCTGCTGCTTTTTGAAATTCAGGTTCAGCTCCCAAAATTCATTTAATTCATGGGCAGGGTCAGGACACGGGGGCCAAAGCACAGGTATTTCAGCCAGTGGCATTACTTTGGGGCACAGTGTATTCATCTGTCCTCTAGATTTGTTCATGTTACATACAGGTATAATGAGTCACTCTCTCCCAGATTCTCCCACTTTCTTTGTGGCTCTCCTTTTCCTCTGGCCCAACTTCTCTCCTGCCACATCTTTGTCCCCAGCCCTGTGACTCACCTTCTGCTTCCCGAGGGCTCCAGTGCCCTGATGGATCGCAGGGCATGGGGGAAGAGGCGCTGAAGGCGTATTGCACCAGGACTCTTCCTTCCGCACACAGATCACACGCTGATCCCACTTCTCTAGGAGGCCAGGAAAACAGGAAAACACACCAACTTAGTAACAGCTGAATGAGCTGCTTATTCAACTATATTAAAAGCAATAAGACTTAGAATTCAGTTCCACTTAACCCCCTTTTCTCAAGGCACTGACAAGAGTGTTTTCTGACGCTGACCTTCTGTAGGTTTGGGCTAATGGTCTGTGTAGATGGCACCTGTGAGGCCACCATCCAACCAAACATGACAGCAACCTGGGAAACTGCACTCAGCTATANCCCCCCCCCCCCCCAACTGCACCAAACCTTGACAAAAGAAAATACATGTTAGAGTAGAAAATAGCAGTTAGAGCAGAGAAACTGGCCTCGGGAGATTTCAGATCTATTTCTGCTCCCACCATGGATTTATTGCTTGAACTTGTACTGTCTTCAGCATTGTGAAGGCCTTGGGCTTCCTGGTGATTAGAGGAGAGGGTAAAGTCCCAGATCATCAGACAGAGTTGCTCTGCAAAGCACAGCTTTGCACAGTATGCAAGGACCTGCTTTGGGAGGTGTATCACAGCCCAGATCATTACAAGTCTGGGAAAGAGGTGGGTTATGAATATGCCCTTAATCCTTTTCGAAGAGGAAATGGATTTGATACCTGGCAGCTTTGGTACCAGTGGATGGCTCTTTCTAAACTGGAACATCTTATGGCTCCACACCATCAGATGGCACAATGTGGCATTATGAAAGGTACTTCACTGCCCAAAGTACTATCAGCAGAAGTGTTTGAACAGGAAAACCCACCTAAACACTGATTCACAAATATTTTTGCTAATAGATTCACAAGATCAGGGTTTAAGCTGATGCAGACTGGTGTAACTCTAATGTCTTCCACAGCATTAGGATGATATATATCAACTGAGGACACAACTCACACAGTTGAGCCCGACATCCCTTGGGGTCACAACATGTGGAACATTGTATGACCCAGAACGTGTGGTTATTCAGCCCAGTAAGTTGCTTATTATTCAGAATTCATTATTCTGCTTTGAGAAATGCTGCCCACACAAAACAAAAGGAAAAAAAATCAATAATCATAATTATTAAATGCACCTAGGAAAGGATAGAAGTTTTAGGAAAACCACTTGTGTGTAACACAGAGTGCACTCTCTAAACTACCCAAGTAAGAATGGATTGAGTCATCAACTATTATAATCAGCCATGCAAATTTTAACCATCTCCCATTGCATGATTTATTCCAGCACTGCTTTGCGAAGGGCACTGTGATCCTCAGGCAGGAGTTATTTTGGATCCTCAGTGAGGACACCAGGACTGTAAAATTACTCTCCCAGGCTGTTCAATCTCTCTTCCCTTTCGTGTTAGGGATGACACACGCTCAGCTGCTCCCCAGCTTAGCATCTCCTATTTGTTGACAGGTATCTATTTGAAAGTCAACTTTCTGTTGGCTTAATTAGGTGGAAGCAGGGATTGTCAACAGGGGGGACTCAGAATGCAATCAGTGGTAAAAGTCATATCCATTTCAACATGGCCCACAGCCACCCCTACACAGAGACAGTGAATGATTGAACTCGCAGGCAGTGCAGAAAGGGATGCACCTGCTGAAAACATCTGAAAAATAAAATGTGGCAATGGGGTAGAATAGAGAAGAGGGAGGTAAAGGTGGCCTCCTCTTCCTTGCATGATCTGTAACACTGATAATGAACGAATCTGGATATGTTGTGAATAACTTCTCTCTCTGTCTCACTTCACCCACCTACACTATTGGTATGCCACTGGTATGCCTCCCTATTTCATTTCTCAGCTGTCTATTTAGCAGTGGGCTAAGTGTCTAACTCAGCCTGCCTAAATAATATATGCAAAAATAAATAAATAAAAATAAAGAATACGGAATAAAAGGTGCTGAAAAATCAAAATGTAAAATTATTATTGTGCAGTTGTTTTTCAGACACGTCCACCACCAATCAGGATAGAAGTCCCTGCAATAATAATCTTTCAGTTTCTCTACAAAGACTCCTGCATTAGCGCTTGGTCCTGGATGAGGACAAGGCTTTGGAAGCCAAGTTTCCACAATTAGGACTGCTTCTTACTCAAATTAGCAGCTATACAATTTCATCACAGGCTGCCATGGTGGAAAAAACTGTAGGCTTATGGACAAACATTTCCTTTTACCAGCAAGGACTTGGAGGTAAGAGAAATCACAAGGAGCATCATGTGGGAAAGGCTATGAGCAAACTTTCTCTTTTTACTTTTCCAGTTTGGGAGCCAAACTCAACCCTGATGTAACTCCACCGGCTGAAAGGAGTTACACAGGGGATGACTCCTGGGGTAAAGTTTTTGGTCTGCAGACTCTTGCACACAAATCCTACAAACAGCCATGAATGTCAAGACTAATCATGGAATTGCATTTACAGGCTTATGAAAATCTAAGCCAGATCCTTACACCTTATGCAGCCACTGACATTGAGACAAAATGAGCGTAAATTGGTTCAAAACACTGTTAATTAGGAACGATAGCATATCTGACACCTTATACGCTGGTGCACATGACTCCCCAAAGTGCAGGGCAATGGAAAATCTAGACTTCTCTATTTTCTAATAAGCCAAGTACTGGGGAAATTCCAGCTTATGAAGTTCAGAGCACAGGAGGAATTCATTCCTACAGCATGATATTTCAGAAGTGGATTCAAAATCTCAAGATTACTACTAAAAAACAGCAATTCTTTTGAGTGGGCAACTCGAAACTAGTGAAAATCTGACTTTCCTTTCAGTAAAGAGTGTCTGTTTTCAGACCAAATTGTATCTCCTTACTTGAAATTCAGAGTTGGTGTTCTCCCCTTCAAGGCACTGAAACTTTCCAGCAAGGTTTAAGCAAGTGATTATCAAGCCCAGCCATCTAGATCTGGGACACCATACTGACCAAAATATTTGCTTGCTAAGAATCAGATAGCATCAGATTCATGGAAATTAATGCAGTCACCTCAATGAAAACTTGGAAGAGCAGATGCATTCAAAGTTTTCTGGCCAAGCAGAATTCTCTGCAGAGCCCTATTACAATAAGTGTTTACATCCTGCCTATGCATATCAAACAGGAGGCACATGAATGGATGCTTAGCGACAGCAGATGAACGCATCTAATAGATGCAGCCAGGAAATGAATAGAGTTTTCTTTTTGTCCCTTGTTTTCACTTGTTTTGTTTGCTCTATTATTATTTTATTATTTTACATTATTATACGTGCATGCGACATTTTTCAAGCTTTTTTTTATTTTTTTAATGGGAGGATGGAGAATGGCAAGTATTCCAATCTTGTATGTAGAAGCTACAAGAAGAAATGCTGGTTCTTGATATATGCGATTATTAGAGATGTTTAGAAGCTGAGCCAGCTGCTGGAGTTTAGGGTCAAACACATGTTGGCAAATTTATGTGCAGGTAAATGACTCTCGAGAGCAATATAGCAGCCATCAACCGAACACATTAAACAGGTAAAGAGCATCTGTCAGGAAGACTTTACTTCTGTGTAAAGCTCACGTAGCTACTCTTGCCAAGATGTGGGGACACAGGATAGCCAACCCCAAATTTGCAAGAAATTTGAGTTAGCATCACTCCCTGTCCCCAGTAAAATCCACACAATTATGTAATTACTAGAACTGAGGCCTTAAAAGTAAAGCACCTAATACTGCGTCACCTGTGACAAAGTTGCATCTAAGCAGGGAAAAGGCACATGGTCTTTACTTCCATGCTTCATCTGCCTTCAACCACAGCCCTGTCAGGACCTCACTCATGGATACAGCCAGCCCAGTGTTACACTTCTAAATTCAAGGCTGATTTTTCTTTTCCTGACTTTCATTAAGCAGAGGTCACTGCCTATGCACAGCTCTAGAGAATAAAAGGAACATAAAAGGAACTTGAGTTACACTGAGTGCGCCTACTGTAGTATTGTAATTTGGATGAGAAGCGAGCTTTTGAAGTGAAACTCTTCATCTTCCCTACTTCCAGCCCTCAGAGCAGTCCTGGAGCATGGAAACTGGACCCAGTTTTACCTGCAACCAGAGTGGAGATGTGCTCCAGGACCACACCTAATGTCCATCAACTGCTGATGCCATGGGGCCAGACTAGAGCTAGGCTGAAATAACCCCCCCAACACCCCTACAATGTTGACGTCAGGTCTTCATTAACAACTGTTTTATGCTAGAGATCTACTTATATTTGGCCACAATACTTGCTAATGTAGCCAGAGCCATTCATCCTTTTAAGGCCCTTTTACACTGTCAAAACAGCATGGCAGGGGCCTCTGTGCATTCGAAACCAGGCCCAAGGCACTCAGCAGTTGAGTATCAGTCTTCTGTTTTTTACATGAATAGTCCCATTGACATGAATGAGTTTATTCATTCAAGTGAGGCAAGTAAAATTTGGGCCATGGTGTGCACTTTGTGTAAAAATATCTGCAAAGATTTACAGTATTCCCACACACAGATAAGATTATACTTGGCCAATTTTACCTCCTACTTGTCTTGCACAGTGACCCAATTTTACAAATTGATACAGGCACATATCTCTAACTGAGCAGCGCTGGACACATCGGTGCTGGAAGTTCAGCACGTGAGCTTTTGCAGTATTAGTCACTGTGGTACTCCTATCATCCTTGTTTTGATTAATGTATCAGAAATTTGGGCATGTTTTAGACAGGATCATTTATATATTTCAGTGACATTTTTAAATGGTCACAGCTAACATCTGTTAGCGCTGGGAATCTCATTTTAACAAGGAATTGGACTCAAAGTATTTAAGGCTGTCTCTTTAAATCTCTTCAGTAACACTGAGCACACAGATCTGAAAACCCAAAGGACTTTTTTTCCCCTAGAAAATCACTATTTATTTAACATATGATAACTCTGTTATGAAATTTTAGATTTAGCAGGCTATCCACTGTATGTTATTTAAGAAGCAACTAACTAGGGGTTATTAAGAACATATTGATTGAGTTATAAGAAATATGTAATAAAGACATATTTGGTTACATATCAATTAACTCTGCATCAATGTGTTTTAAGAGGCAGATGGTATTTATTTAACACACAGTAAGTATCTTCTGAAATCAAATTAAATTGGAGAAACTTAATTTACCTAAAAATGATTATGGGCTAAAAAATTCTGAACTGATTTTCAGAACTTCACATAAGTCCTTTTCACACGTAGGGAATAAAAGGATTCAGTTGCAAAACTGCAATTGATGCAAACAACTGAAGCAAACACTCAGAGCACAAGACCTCTCTTTATCACCTCTTAATATCATTTGATTGCCCTCCCCACAGTAATTTACAATTAAGGTGGAAAATCTCATCTGAGCAGAAAATAACAGCTATCTGCCTACTGAGATAAAGTGCAAGCTGGCCACTGAAATGGCCACGGTGCCCTAGCAGTGCTGGAAGGAGTTTCATCCCTGATGGAAGCAGTGGCTTTCAAGGTGCTCTCACTGAGCAAAGCAGCAGTGCTGAGACAGCTCTTTGGGTGCTAATATGCTTGTAAATTCGGCCTCCTGTGATATGTGCTGCTGCAGTGCTGAAGGACGCTCGGAGTTTGTTCTCTATAAAATAACAAAGCAAAAGGTGGAGAAGAAATACAAACAGGGAAGGTGAGTTAACGGGAATGTGAGAAGGTCAGTCACTTAGGAAGTTCTCTGCTATGACTCCCATAGCTCCTGCGACTCATCCAAGAACTGTGTAATAGTATTTAGATGAACTACCCAGTTGCTCAGGTTATCCTGGAATTGCTCCGGCTGTGAACTGCAACGTGACACGCCTCTTGTCCACAGTCCTGCATCCATTTCAGTTTTACTGGTACCACATAGCTGCATGCCTGTCAGACATGAACACACACACATACTCTGACCTATGTGCTCTACTCAGGGTGCAGTAAGATGACACTTGCATGATACTCAGGGTTTTACTCCACTCGGTTGTGGAGTCTCCTTCACTGGAGACATTCAAAACCCGCCTGGATGCGTTCCTGTGTGATGGACTGTAGGTGAACCTGCTCCGGCAGGGGGGTTGGACTAGATGATCCTTCGAGGTCCCTTCCAACCCTAGAATTCTGTGATTCTGTGACTCTGCCTTGCTCAGCTCCCATCTCAGACTTGCAGCATTTGTCCCTCTCCCCAGCCCTGCCACATCCTTGCCCTGTGAGACTTCACTGATCATGTGCTCTGTGTTTTTATGGGAGTAGAAATGAGATTCACCTTGTCCTTGCAAAAGAAACGTGCAAGAGGAGGAGGGGGAATGTGCAGGCAGAGCTGAAGCCCACAGGTATTTGTGAGGAGCAATAATAGCAGGAATCAGAGAGCCAGAATCATTGACTGAAATTTCTCCCGTAACTTATGGAAAAAGATTTGCCCTTTACATGGCAAATCAATGGCCCTCAACTGAGTGCTACAGCTTGAGAAAGGAAGAGCAGAAAACAGATCAATAACCTCCTCAATATGAACCAATTTTGGAAAGACCTTAACCCAGACTGAGCACAGCACACAATAAAGCTGCGTGCCTGGAGTAGGGTCCCAGCTTCTTCCCCTGTTTCTCCCCTTTCCATTCAACTCAGTGCAAGAGTGCAGAGCAGCACGTGATCACCTTTCAAAGAAGTGGCCATCGATGGGAGGAAACCACTCCAGGGTGACAGAGGTGGAGGTCCGAGCCACAATCTGGGGGGCAATTGCAACAGGAGCCGGTTTCTTTGCGGGCTGCCAGCTCTGGTAGACAAGGTCCAAGTAGCAGTGCATCCTGGCCACTTGGTTGGGTGTGAACGAGTCGGTGCAGTCATCGTCTGAAATGAAAACAGAAGCCACATCAACCACGTGGGAGATAAGGTGGGAGCAAAAGAGAGAATTACAACCCAGGAAACAGCAACTTCTCGCAGGGGCTGAGATGGGTTCTTGCAGCACTCAAAAGTCAACAGCCCGTGAACAAATTAGTGCAGTCATCACTTGTGGAGGCAGGAGAAGGGAAACAAAAGTTAAAAAGGAAAAAATAAATCAAGAAGTGTTCTCTCCCTCTGGTCCGGGATACATATGAAGCACCTAGAGATCATTCCTAGGTGAGACAGAGACGTGGAGGTGAAGAAACAGAAAGCCTCAGTACAGCACCTTCTGGTCAGAATTGGGGCTACCAGGGCACCTCTGGGCTTCAAAGAATTTCGTGTCTAAATGACTGTCTCTGAGGGAGGCTAAAAGGGCAAAGGATGGCTAGTGTTAGGATAAAGCATTGACTGAGACTCATGCAAACTCTGTGGATGACTTTGCCACATTTCTTAGCTTAAAAGAACACAGAATTTTAAAAATGTGTAAATTTTTTTAAGTTCTTAAATTTCCTAATGAACAAATGAAAATGTTCTGAAGGATCAATTTAAAAAAATATCCTTATGAAAACTGATTAAAAATGTAAAGTCTTAGTGCAGTAAAATAACTTCATTTCTATTAAAAATCTTCCCCGTTACCATTATGATTCTAACCCCTTTTCTGAACTTGTCACAAACCTTTTTGATATTTCCAGTTTCAAAAGGGAGAAATCATTTTGCTGGATAATTTCCCATAAATATCCATTTCTCATCTCGACTGTTTTTCCCAAACATGATTTGGCAACAAGAACACAGCTCATGCCCTCTGAACACCATAGAACTTTACAACTACAATGCTCCAGAGAAGTAGAAAATTACTATTTCTCTATTGTGAACATCACAGAAGGAAGAAATATGTTGTGCAAATTCACCCAGGAAAGCTACGTTGAAGAACTTATTGCTACCACTTTAACCATTTTTCTGGTACTCTTCCCATCAGATGAAAAGCTCTTGAAAACACAAAGTGTTTCCTCACATGCGCCTGCAGAGTTCCCAGCCCAGCAAAGCTCAGTCCCAGATGGGACCTCTGCACGCTGCTGTGATACAAACAACAATGACAGTTTTGCACAGGTCAAGTAATACACTTCTCTGGGAAGATGCAGGTCACTGAAGGCTGTTCAGGGAGTTGCTTGCGTGCGTGTAAAGTTGGCAGTTCAATACTGTAATAGCGTTACTAGATGCTCTGATGTCTGCAAGTCCGTGCCCTGTGGAACTCAAGAGGAACAAAAAAAGAAATGGATTCATTCTAAAGTGAAGGGTGAATTTGCTGGCTAATTTAAAACCTTGCCACATCTTCCCTGAGATGCAAGCAAAAAGAGACAGCTTTGGTTGGGATCCTGCTCAAATTACAGCCCCAAATGCATCTTGCCACAGTACGGACCCGTCAGTTCGCATGTTCTCCTGTGTCTCTCCTAATTCCACTGACAGCAAACCTCCTCCCATCAAACATGCACAGCAGATAGACACCACCAGCTTGAAAATATCTGCATACCCACAGGGATTTGTAAAAGGCTGCTTTAACGTGACATCTCTGGATTTCCTCAATAATCATCAATGGTCTGTCCCTGAGCATGTTGTAAAAAGCCATAAATATTCTTCACAGAAGCCCAGAAGGAGACAAAGGCCCTTAACAGCCACCATAAAGGAACAATAATATATATATAGGACAAAGCAGTGAGACAATGGCACAGGAGAAGGATGACCTGCATTCTCAATCTGTTTCAACATCAGCACAGGCTGTGTCCGGGGGAGGGGAAGGGAGGAGAGGTGAGGGAGAAAGGTGTTTCACTCGATCACTCGTTTTCAAGAAAGGTTCAGGATCCTCAGATGAATTAATAATTAGAGAAATTTAAGAGACTTTGCCGAGATGATTATTCCAACAGAATTCAGAGGCAGAATTCCTGCTGATTTCATGAAGAGTCGTGTAAAAGGCTAACTTATCTTTTTATTTGGGAACACCACAGCTATTTGAACTTGTAAAAATAATTTACAAGTCCAACTTCTCACACTTCTCAATCTTCTCGACATTGTAACTTGTTATTTCAGGGAAAGAAAAGGTACCCTTTAAGTCAGTGCTATGCTACAGGGCTGGGGGTAACTGGATAGAGACATGTTAGCCAGGGACAGACAGACAAACACAATATGATCAAGCTGTATACAGGCAGCAAAACAGAAAGGAAAGAAAAGCAAATGTTTAGAGCTGCGTGACCTCAACCTAGATGTTTCAAAGGTATTTCTACAGCAATTTGATATCCTGATATATTTCTATTCCACTAGCAACAACAGAAAAGCAAACAGATTCATGCATGAGCTCTAGAGATGCCTATCATGTCGCTTCACTTAATTTTTCAAGAAAAAAAAGGTTTCTGCTCAGAACACCAGCAGATAGGTATCTCTGTGGTCTGCCTCTCTGTCCCAGCTCTCGAGAGAACTGGCAAGGCAAGTTCTCTTTGGAAGAAGAGACCTCAGTGTTTTGAAGCACACACAGTCCACCCCTCGTCACATGCACACAAGCAGATTTGGTGCAGGGATATTGTCATCTGGAGTGGCACTGACTTATGTGTCAGGCAGTAAGACCCTCTGCCCTACCCATGCACAAGAGTGCACAGCACGCTGAGCAGCTGGCTTGGTGCGTGTATGCTTGTCCCTGAAAACATCTTCTAAACAAACAGAAAAATAAAGAGAAAACTAAGCATTGCTTTTAGCTAGTGCCATCAAGGGCATAAAAGCATTTCTGTTATAAATCATTTCAATCTGTGCCCCAGATGACATTAAACACTTTGCTTCTCTACAGTTTTATTACAGAATAAGCACTCTTTTGACCTTTTGAGTGGGCAATCTGTGTTTCTGCCTGGAGTATAAAGGTGCCCTTCAGTAGCTACAAGTATATTGGTCACCTTTAAAATGTTGTTGCTGCTGTCAGCTCAATGTCACATATCTTCATCATGCTAGACCCTGTGACCCAAAATAACGGGAAATACAAGCTAAGGTATCCCCTTGTTGGGTTGTATTTCTTTGATCCCCCGCATCCCTTCTAATTCCTGAGAAGTAACAGAGGATCCTTCAACTCCCCTTGAACTTCCAGAAGTGCAGAAATGACCCCATCTCACCCTCGTCCGACAGGCCCATGCCCTCTTAGCATTACGCTCTGTTGGTAGGGGTGCCGTGAACCATCACAGCTGTGCCTACACAGAGTTGTAACTACAAAATCAGGCTTTTGCTTAAGCAGCTTATTTCTCTTAGAGGGGTGGTTTTACTGCACTGATATGGAGCCTTTGTAGTTGCACTGCCAGTACAAACCAGCACAGCACAGTCGGAGGCTTTGACCAGAAGAGCAATCCTGATCCAGGTTCTATCCCAGTATTCACACTCATGATGCAACTCAGATGTCACTGAATGACAGTGACCCCAAATCAAACACCAAATGTAGTATTTGAACAGACACATGGAGGCATGTGGAGTGTTTCATTAGATGTCTACCTATCACAGGTTCACTACACAGCCTTGGTTGTATCAATATTCACCTGACATTCAATACATTCTTCAGGCCAGATAAACAATCTCTGAACTTGGGTTTTTCCAAGAAGACCTCGTAGATCAGACATCCAGATCCCAGGGAAATAGGGTTTCAAATTTGCTGTAGAGCCTTTAGAGTCTGTTTTCTTAATTCTTATCTTATTTCTTCCCTCTCCCAATCCTGTCTGGTCATCACATGAAACTACGTACAGTTGGGGAAACTGGGAGAAGAGAACAGGAGAACTGGAAGGGATTCCTGAGGCCATCAAGTTTGATCCTTCATCAAGTGTGGTCCTAGACCAATGCACACACGTCAGCATAAAGCCCCACATGAAACGGACTGCACCAATCAGAGGTAATATTGCTGTTCTTTGTTCCCACCCAACCACAGACACCAACAGCAGAACGAGGACACCCAAGTACCTGCATAGCTCATGAAGTTCCTGAACGGCGTGTTTAGGAAACTGTGAAAACCACACGTGTCATTGCCAGGTCCAGGGTCCCCACACAGCTTGTGCTTAGGAGCAGGGTTGGTGTCACTGCAGAGGTCCCCAGTCTCAAAGGAGGGCTCAGTTTCCATGCACGGATCGCTGCAGGAGAGGATTTCTGAGATTCCCCGGAAGACGTGATAGAGTCCCAGGCTGTGCCCGATTTCATGGATCATGGTGTGCGTGTGGCCAGGGATTCCATAGAAGGAAGGATTCAGCACAATGCCACCTGCAAGAGGAGAAAAGGAGAGCTTTGTTTGCCTTGTTTTCCTCAGAACAGCAAGAAAAGGGAAAGGAAGACAATCCTAAGGGCAGATCCACTGGCGGTTCATGGGATCCTCTATAGCGTAGACTGGTTTTGCACTGTCAGGCAATTTTCTGCTCACAGAAACTGAACAGCCAGGTTTAATGTCAACCTTAATCTGGGGCTGTAAGGGTGAGGAATCATGGGACGGAGTCCAATGTCCTAAACCAAAAACATGGTGACAATTGGTCTTTCCACTGAGTGTGGTCAGTTTGGTTTGTTAAGTCAAGGGAAAATCCTACATGCAATTACCTCATCCTATGCAATTTCAATTTGTGTAGGGTGCTTAAACAGAGTGGTTCTGCCCAGATACGTGTAAGCAATGCATTTGATACCAAAAGTAAAACAAAACATACCTGGAGCACTCTCTGTATTACTCCCCAGAGCAATGATATAATAGAAGCCCATTAACCTCTGAAACACCCTAAAAATTGCAGTGGGTTGCACCAATATTTGCAAACTAATAGCTAGGCAAAGAAAACAGAATCCAGCCAAGGCTGAAACAGTTTTTGTGGGGTGTGCTCTGATCGTACAGACAGCTTTGATCTAACTGTCAGAAACACACTCTGTTCATGCACTCCGGCGAGTTCGATCAGAACTGCACAGTCCACTAATGAATGCATAAGTCTAACATGTCAAAAATATGAAATTCTGCAATGTGATAATTCTAAAAGAACTGCACAGTTGTTAAATGCGCACAAAGAAAACCAATGGTGATTTTTTTTTGTTGTTGTATGCATTATGGGATGTATAGATAAGCAAATAGTAAATTAGTGAGGCTTTACAGTATATTGAATTAATCATAAGAAATATATTTTTAGCTCAGCTAGATGTACCTTTGGATTTATGATATGCTTCATGTTTTCTTTATTTAGCTTGTTGACCTCAACTTTTCCAAGTCTTTTATTTAAAACTGTTTGTGTATGTTGCCTACCATGAGAACAGGAGACTGCTTTGTAAAAGTTATAGTGGGAAAATAAATCTTGGATATGGTAGACAAATAATTTAGAGATAATGAGGAGAGAAAAGGTTTTGGCGGGAGGAACTTTATCAGTGAATGTAGTGCAGGGAAGAGGAGATCAGCAGGTTCTGACACACCATAGACCCTTCCTTCTCATCTGCCTGGAGACTTGGTTGCAATGACCACAGAATTACAGGAAAATAAGACTGAGAAGATCTTAAGAAGTCATTTAATTCCACCCTCAAACAAGACAGGACCAATACCATCCCTCACGCATTGGTCTAATGACTCTTTACAACCTCTGATGATGTGACTGCCCCAGCAATCGATGTCAGCACTCAGGATCCTTATGGGTGCAAGGATTTAACTCACATCTCATCTGAATGGATTTTTTGGCAATATGAGTTCATGACTCCAAGTCCTGCCTCACATGGATACGAAGAACAGAAGATTCTCCTCCCCTTTCATCAGCTTTTATGAGATTGTCAGCATTCCCACTTCAGGCCCTTTTCCTTCAGTCTGAATAACTGTAATCCATTCAACCTTTCCTTGTAGCTCAGTCCTTTTCCCAGAGCTCCCTGACTTGTGTTCTCCTTTGCTTTTCCCAGTTGTCTCACATTTTCCTTCAAGTACAGTGTCTACACATAATACAGTGCTCCAGCTGAAATGTTATCAGTGCTGAAAAGAGAGGAAGGACCACTTTGGATGTCTTGCAAAGCCACATGCATCCATAGTGACAGAGAAAAGGCTTTCTCTCTGTGCATGGGCATGTGTGACTGCAAGCATGCGGTGGAGAGGAGTCATGGGCACGTACAAACACATATAGAGAATTTTAAAAATTGGACTGAAAAATTAGAGACAAAAAAAGAGTGAACCAAATCACACTGCAACATCATGCCCATTATGCCACATGCAGTGTCTGCATATCCTTTTCACAGCACTGAACTGGTCCTTACACCAGCTCTTCACAGGTCCAATTATTGTCTACAGACCTACCAGTATGCAGCCACTGCAATCCTTGTGTTCCATGTATCCCTCTCTCCCTCCTATACAATACCTGCTCCGAGTTCTGCAGTGCTTGGGGTTTAACCATGTGGAGCCATTTACACCCAGAGAATACCCTCGTATATTGTTTTGTGGGGGTCTCTTTCCCAAAGGTATTTCCAGGGTTTGTTTACCAATGGTAGGAGTATTGGTAAAATTCCTCAGCAGGACGTGCCTTCAAAATAAAGGCTGGGTAAGTGGTTCTGGCATTGGAGAGCCCTGAGGCAGCTGGAGAGCGAGATTTTAGTTTTGCCTTTGTTGAAAATTTATATTTTTCACAGCTGTCAAGAATCTAAATCAATTGCAGTTTTACAGAAAAGATAAACTCCCTCACCCAGACAATCTCTACCCCAGCCTTTAGATCTGCACCACAGGACATATTTCATATTTTTTATTAAGTACATATTGGATTTATAGAAGAGAGTAAAAAAAGATTAAAGATGAATTCTTACAGACCGAGCACAGGTCTGGGAGGGCTATTATGACAGGAAATTATGACCATTATTTATTTATTTTCCCTTTTTTTTTCCGCTGTAAGCAAACTTTAAACTGTTGGCTAATGTCTTTTTTTCTCGTGAGATATTTGTTGGTCAATGAATTCTGTCAATACACTGTATGAGCTGAATTTAAATTGTTTTGCTCAGGCATGATGTTGACAATTAGCTTAACGAAGTGACAGAAGAACTCATCAGGGCTTTGGGCAAGCCCCAGCCCTCTTGCAGAAGGTTCTTCTTGGCACTCTGGAGCTCTCCCCTTGTTCTCTGCTCCCTCCCATGGCGACACCAAGGGAAGCTGTGAAAATACTCATTTCAGGAAGAATCGGCTACATTGCAGCTTTATTTCACCCCAGCAGTGGCTAATGTTTCCCACCAGCAACCCATAGTGTTGCACAATCAGAAGCAAACAGAGTTACTGTGGAGCTAGTGCAGGAGTAGGGGGCTGTGGTATTACAAAGTGATAGAAACCACAGCAGCGTGGGTGCTGGTCTAGGTGGGGGTTAAGATGTCTCTGTTTTTGGCAGAAGATGTTGCCATGGGGAATGCTCGCTGGAAGGCATTTACAGCATCTTCTGGTTTGGGTGCTCCCAGCAGGAGCCCGTGGAGATAGGGCTGGAGGCAAGACAGAGTGGAAGTGGCTTCACTTCCAGCCTAGCTCGGCAGGAGACTGGATGTGTGTCAGTGCTGGGCCTTGGGAAGGGAAGTTTGCTCACATTTCTTCCAGCACAGCTGCAGAGCTGGATGTCGTAATAAAACGTTTACTAACTGAAGTAGGGCAGCCAGCTCCAACTGCTTGGTCTGACCATGGAGCCTCTCTCAGCTATGGAGACAGATGACTATAAAGAGATGTTACCATCTAGGTTTTGGGGTAACGTACTTCTGAACATAGAAAAACCTGTAGTTCAGCACTTACAGTATGCTTCACAATAAACACTGTATTTGCTCTCCTTGTTCAGGCTTTACATCTGCCACATCTTTTTTGTTTTGCTCAATGTGGAGTTGGGCAATATAAAAACTGTCTGAAACAGCCTTTCACAAAGACTGAACTTGGCTGAAACTAGACTTCACTTCCAACCTAGGAAGGGCTGGATAGGCTGGAGAAATATCTGGAAAACTTGTGAGAATCCCTACTCTTATAAGATGACCAGATCCAGTTTGCAGCCCCAAGGAGGTTTGTGAGTTAAGCAAAGTCCATACAGACTCAGTCGGTGCCTTCTGAACCTTCTGAAGTTCATTTGACATTTTGCAATGAGCACAGGTCTGGTGGCACTGCGGGTGCCAGGGCAATGAGTCCCCTGGGAGGTTGAACAGCTTGCTCTGGAACCCTGGGTTCCAGCAGCCCTACTCAGCAACCTGGTTATGAAACACACAGGGCAATCTGCAGGGTGGTGAACTCTTTCCAGTTCCACTCAAATGAACATTAGAAATACAGTCTCTCAGCAGTTTGCTCTTTTGTAAATTGGTAGAGAAAAATAGCAACAAATTTTAACAATAGTCTGTGAGGAAAATTAATTGAACACTTAGTAAGTAATGAACTAAGGATTAGAACAGGCTAAGGTTAAAAATTCACCTTGGTCTAGCATCCCCCCACCTATTCCCTCCAATCCTCTTTGCAAAGTGCTCCCATGGAGTGAATGCCCTGTAAAGTAGCTTCACTTAAAAGGTGAAATACTTTCAGCTTGACATCATCTACAAATACCATAATATGCTTTGGGTTTATAACCTAATATTTTCCTGGTTGTGAGCCAGTATCTGGGAATCGTGAAATACTTTTTTTCCCCTGACTATATATTAGAGGAATGATAAGAAATCAGAACAGAGCTTAACGCATATTTGTCTTTCCTTCTTAGCGCCTCAAAAGAATGCTTTACAAAGAAGAAACATCTTTATCACTCACCTAGATGCATCAAGGCTTCCTTGTCCCAGGGCCAAGTTGCCACTCCAGCCAGCTCTTCCTCAGAGGAATTGGCAAAGAAGATGTTGAGGTGTGTGGATCCATCCAGTTTGAGTATGTTCTTCAGTTCATTGACATCTAAGTATGCTCTGTAGAAGAAGAAAAGCAATTTATTTTTTTAAAGGTGACACGAAAAGCAACAAAGTATTGAAGAAGTGCTGCAATCCAGGCAAAGATCTTACAATATCCTGCATAATACTCACCTGAAATATTTTAATAACCCTCTCCCAAACTTCAATTACTTTGCATTCATACAGTGAATCTCATTTGAGCACTTCAGACCATTGATTAACTAAGGCCACAAAATCCAAGGTAAATACATAAAGCTGTCCACATTCCTAAGATAAGTATAGGAATCTATTTATTATGAATGTAATTAACCAGGTATTATGGTCAGTAAATCTTTTTATATCAGCAGTTACCTTGCACATTTCCTCTAAGCTGTTTGTCATTGTTACCTCTAATTCCTCTTTGCAAAAACAAGTCTCACAACTTCAGGCAACAACTACCACCAGCCCACAAAGGTACTCCTTTAGCACCAGTAGTAGTCCCTTGTGCCAAGTTGCACATGGTCTAACCCTGACACAAGACAGTTGTCTGGGAATTGCTGTTTTCAGCGAGCAAAGCTGGGACAAGAGATCTCCTTGCAAGAGATCCCCACAGCAGTGGTGCGGTAGCAGGACATAAATTCCTTAGGTCCCCCCTCCAAGATGAGCAGCGTTTCTTTCTTGCTTCTGGGATGTCTGGAGGTTGCAGAGGGGCAATCTCCTTGCAGGCAAGCAAAGGCTATCCCTTAAGCTTGATGACCATCAGAAGTACCGTTAACACTCCTCTGTGCTTTGTCAACGCTGGAGTACCGGAGGAGCTACTTGCCAAAGCATGTACTGTGGTGCCACGGTACAACTGCTTTCAGTGGCACTGTGATGCTTTAACTCAGAGTAAAGCTGGAGAATGGGAAACATAAGAGTAAACCCATTGCCTCTCCGTCTCCAGCTCACCTTGCCTTTTGATATTAAGTGTTGTGCTAACACATAATCTAAAAAAAGCATGAGTTGTACTTTCTTCACTGGACAGGTGGAATCAATGGAGAGGTCACACCGAGTCACACATGGCTGACTAGCTTGTAAGGAAAGGACACCGTGACGGTCTTAAGCAGGTTGAATTCTGCTTCCTAAAATCCCCCTTTCCGTATGTTCATGGCTATGCATAGAGCTCATGTAGCTCTCACAAACCAAATGCACTCACATGCAGTAAGTAGGGTTCCTTGCATACTTTAAAAGGCTTTCGTTCCCAGAAGGGTGAAGAAAAAATAGGGGAGTTGGCTCAGCACCAAGATCTTTCTGTCCTTCCCTGGAGGACTCCCCAATGGAAAACACATTCATATTTCCACAACAGCTTCCCCTGCCACTTGCTGAAGTCATTGATTCCAAAATAGTTCATGGCTGGGTGTCCCCAGGCTCTCGCTGACTCACGGAGGAAGACGTACTCTTTGGTGACACCAGTGGAAGGGTATGTTTCCATTCCATATAGTGTTTATCTTCTGATCAATGTGGATGACACCCTGAAGGACAGGTCAGCACTGGGACCCTTTACACATTTCTCATCTCTCTACTGTTCCCAACACATCCATGGAAAATACACAGATCTTTCCCTTAGCTCCTCAAGCTCGTTCTGCATGTATCTGCAGTGTTCTGAGGCTGTGCATAATCTATTTCCAGGATCTTCTTGAGCCCAAACAGGGGCTCATATTTACACATGTCCATAAGCAAAAGTTTGAAATTATATATGAGACCTAAAGTGCATTTCCAAACGAAGAGTAAGTACATTGGGGGAATTTGTGACAAAGGACACATGCATGTGAAGGGGACGATGTGTATGGCAGCATCAGTAAAGGACAGTGAGCAAAAGTGTAAGAGAGAATGTAGGAGTGACATGATACTTCATGCAAGAGAGAGAAAAGGACAGAAACAGAAGCCTCGTGTATCTCTGAGTAGAAAAATGTTTGTGTTTTGTATCGCAGTGGGAAGGAAAGGGCCACTGCCTGCATCGAGACTGCGGCTGTTGACTCTGGATGCAGATGCTTTATGGCCTAGGCAAATCCCTGTAGGAGTAACTATAATCAAACTCCCCTCCTGAGATTACCATTTTTATCCTCACTCTTATGTTTTCAAATAATCGAAACTAATATTTCTTTATTCTCAGATGTCTCTTCACTTACTGTTTACACAATTCAATCCCCATTTATATCCTCAGTGCATGCCACGATCGCTCCCTCACTTGCATACAGGCTATGCAGTTCAACATCCAGGGCTGTTTTGTACACAGATTATTACTGCAGACAACATCCAGAGCAGACAGCATTTAACTAATTTGCCAGTGATGTCAGTGCATCACTGAGACTGAACTCAGGTCTTACGTAAATCCACCGCACCAAGTCAATTGGACTTGGCTTTATAGTACAAAAGGCTAAGAGGACTTTTAGCAAAGGGTCTGCACAGCAGTAGGTGTAAACAGATAGTGCTTAGGAGGGAGTAAATGCAAACCCCTTTGTAAAAGCAGTCAGCAACCCCCAACACATAAACATGCTCAAGCACCCAGCTCAGGCAGATCCCTTGGGAAGTGTGTGAACATGTGCCTGCATGTGTGTGCATGAACAGAGGTGTGAGTGTGTAAGCAAGGGTTTGGATTGTGTACACATGCAAGGCAGCCAAGAGTCTGTATGCAAAGGAACCAGCGTGTGTGCGTGTGTGTAAGAGATAAAAACACGAGCTGGAATTCCATCCTCTCCTTCCTCCCCATGTTTCTAATATAACCTCCCATCTCTATCCATCATCACCACATTCCTACACTCAAGGAGGCATAAATTAACTACTTTTGCAGTTCATGTCCAACTACGTAGCCGCAGGCAGCAGACCCAACAGTTACCAGGTCAAAATAGTTTTCAGTTATTGTGTTGGACTAGGCTGACTCCCTCCTGCTGCGGCGGCTGCTTTGTTATCAGCCCAGACTATCTGACCCAACGCAATCTGCGAGCAGTGCTTACACTTCTCAAGGTTATGTGGGTCCCCTGATAGAGGACATAATGTCTGTCACATGGGCTCTTGCCAAAGAGAGCCAAAGAGCCCAGCCTTTCCAGCACTGCCAAACTCGCATTTCAAAGACATGAGCGCAGTCTTGGAAAGGGATCAAAGCCTTTCCAACTGTCATTAGAATATTTCCTTTATGCATCTCTCCGTGAGTGCCAGCAACATATTTCATAAAATTCATTGGCTCGAGATGGTACCTCCAATATAAACCTGAATGGGGGAACTGTCAGGGCAAGTCTATGTGGAAAACAAAACAAAACCCAAAGCACAACAAAACACGTGTAATTCCTGTAATGGAAAAAACATATGATGCTGTGAGTGTGCCTCGCTCAAGAAAGCCTAATGAGCCTATTAGCGTATCATAAAAGGTCTCCTTAGCTGGAATCTGGTTTAGATGTAGAAATTCTATGGGCTGTTTAAGGCCATTTGGGACACCAAATCATATCAGGCAATGTGAACATTATTCCCACCCAGACCTTTTCATTGACTTGTTTGTCCAACGCACAGCTTCGGTTTGCTTTTTTCCTCCACTGCGGTGTAAGTAGCCCTCTGAAACTGGACCGTACAGCAGCTCGCCCTTATCCAGTAAACCCCAGACCTCAATCAGTAATATGTATCCCATACAGTGCTCCAGTTTCAGTCTAATGGAGTCTTTAGCTCATCCAGCGGCGTCTCGCGACCGCCCTGCCTGCCACGTAGCCCACCCCATCAGTCACACGAGCCATTATCCCCATGCCCGTCTCATCTGTCAAGCCCCTTTCCTGTCCATTTGGGCAGTGGCTTCGCCACACCAGGACTTGTCCCCAGGCAGTGAGGTGAAGCCCCCGGCCAGCTGCCTCACCTGCCCGCGAGGTCACTGCCAGGAGCTCACTTTTGCTGGCCCTCATCTCCAAAGCCAAACCCAGCCACAAATTTCTGCCGCCAAGCTACAAACATGCTTGACAACAGCTTTTCAACTTGGTTGGTATCAGGTCAAATCATATTAAATCTGGCCTTGGTGACTAGAGCTGACCAGTTTTGTAACTGGGTTGGAAACTCTTCCTCTCCCATTTTCTTCCAGGTCAGAGAGTGGCTTTCCCATGATTCCTTAATGTGGTTTGGGTGCAGCCTCTTGCACTCGTGGTTGTTTTTGCAAGGAACACGGCGCCTTCCAGCCCTTATTGTTAGGAAATGTTTTCTACTGTTTGCTCCGAGTTATTCTCTATTTGACTTTGTTTTGTTTTTTTCCTTCAAAGACAAGTGTCACTTTACAGCAAGAAAACAAACAGGGTACTTAAGGGATTATTTGCAAGACCCCACCCAAACACAGAGTAGGAACTTTGCTAGCTGTTCACTATGGAGGATGGTCTCCAACTGCCTGATGAGTTCGCTAGGAATAAAAGGCACTGCATTTCATTGTTAAAAAAAACAACCAACAAACACCAGCATCTTCTGAAGTCAGCCTCAAAAAGTCTCCATTTCACCTCGACACACAATGTCTTATCCTTTATCTAGAGAGTTCAGCACATGGCAGGACAGAGTAAATATGCTGGAATTGTAGGGACCCGGTACATTACTCTCCTCCCCAAGACTCCTTGTTTCTGCTTTCATTTGGTGCTCTCTAAAGAGCTGTCAGACCAGCTGAAACCATGGTATCCAGTTTAGCAAACAAAGACAAAGCTTTTCTGGACAGCCCTGGCAACACTCGCCTGCAAGCCTGTGACAGAGCCAGGTGTGGCTGGATGGGCACACTCAATGTGGTGTGGCTGATACACCTCAGTGGTGTTCCCTTAGTCCCTCCAGCTCTGATCTTGGCCCCAGGATTGACATTAACTCATTAGAGAAGCAAAGACCACAGCAGTGGGTGTGTGCACAGGCACTCACCAACACTGGGGGCCCAAGGTTTTAGGGTGCTGTGTTCACCTAGAGATTTTCAGTACCTGTAGTGAACAGCAAGGATGGTTTTGAGATAAATGATGTTCTTCCTGAAGATAATGGCAAGAGCTGTGACTTCAACAGCACTGAAAGCTGACCTTGAAATGGGGCCATTTGGCAGAAGCGCACAGTTGTGATTTAGCTTTTCCCCCTGTGATTTCAATCTTGGGTGGTTAGACATGGAACTCTCTTTTTGGAGACACAGTGTTGATGCCAACATATAAGCTGCCTTTTACCTTCTGTCATAAAGTCATGGAAAAACAAGTCTGGAAAGGATGTCCAGAGACCATCGCTGCAAGGCCTCCACCCCAAAGCAGGGGCATCTCTGTGTGTCACACTAAGCAAATTTTCATCTAGATCATACTTAAGACCACACATGACAAGAACTCTGCCACTGCCCCAGCAACCTGCAGCCCATGTTTACAGCCAGGAAGTTTTTCTGAAGGTCTACCTGAATTTTTTTTGCTGCAACAGATGCACATGACTATTTTTGCCATTCCTCAGAGACAGGGAGATTAGATGATTCCCTTCTGCTTTACCAAACCTATTACTTATTTTAAAGTTTATTATATCCCATGGAAACCATCTAATTTTTAGGCTAAAACCACCTATTTCTTCAGCCTCTCCCCACTGGTTATGTTTTTCAAGACCTCTGGTCATTTCTGATGCTCTTATCTGTACCCTCCACATCTTTCTCAAAGGCAGGTCATCAAAAGGGGACACAGCCCTCAAGCTGAGAGCTTATCAGTGCCATGTAACTGCTACACTCCTCCTGTCTACCACCTCCAACCTGACACAGAGTACACAGTAGAGATTTCAGACCTACAACATTTTTTGTTCTTTTTTTTTTGCCTAAAGTGCTACACAGGGCTAACAAAAACCTGAACAAAAAACGACAACCTACAAACCATCTTTAGCAGTGGACTTGCAATAAAATTTTTTGTCTGACCTGATGTTAAAGATCTGCTTTTGCTGGCCAATTTAATTTTGCTCCTCATTTCAGAGAGATTGCCATAAATCATGTGAAGCAGGAAGCGTGTTTCATCTACATTTAGTTTAGTGTTAATTTAAGACACTGGTGTAACTGTAGTAAAAGTCATGATAATTTATTGATAAAGGTATAAATCTTTCAGTGACTGGGACAGAGCCTGAAATAGAGTGGAGCCAGAATATTACAAGTAAAAGGCTTCAGGTCCCAATTTAGATCCAGATCGCTGCCTGTGTTCACACTGAAATCCAAATGTGTAACTGTAATTCCGACCGCATCCAAACCAGGCAGTCACTAGGTCATGTCCACAAGCATAAATTGCAAGCACTGTCAGCACATGTAGGCTTGGCAGCTTCTAAGGCATTTTGGTTTATCTGCTGCAGCAAAATGTCCTCTACAGACCCCGAATCTGATCTCCTGTTACAAGAAAGGAGGAATGTTTTTGGCGAAAAAAATAATAATGATAAGGATCCAAGAAAAGACACTTAGGATAATTGTTCAAATGCAAACCCAGCTTCTTGGGTCGGTTTTGTAGCCCGTGCTGAACTCTGTATCGCTCTCTGTGACGCTGCTAATGCATTCAGGATAGCTGGTTAAACCTGGATGAGGTTTTTTTACATCAATGTCAGGTCCTACAGCTAAAACCGACCCTAAGTAACACATATTATAAAATAAAAACCCACATGGCTCCAAAAGTCTGGGTGTTCATTGATCCTAGAGTGCCCTCTTTTCCAAATTGAATTAATTCTACCATTATTCTACTGACTCAGGCTTTACTCACTCTACGAAAAAAAAAAATATAGGCAGAAAATAGGAGTTTTATTGCACAAAATATGGGAATCCTTCGGGTCTGGGTTGTCTTTATCCTGCAAGAGAGACCGAGAGCACCTCCTTGGTCTAAAGTAGGGAATTTTTATGATTGTCATCACTTTCATTCCATTTGCTTTGAAATGCTGGCTTTCCAGCAGGACAGTCATAGAAATACGCACATTTCTACTGTAACATTTTGCACTAAGGCTTTACTCGACTGCAAGGAAGAAAACTTCACTCCATACGTAAAGAAAATTATTTGCTACTAAGTTCTAAAGATCAATATTATCATCTATAGAACCCTAACAGCGTACCCCTGCTCAGCTCTATCTGACTTTCTTGTAAAAGACCTCTAAATAAATGATACAGCTCTATTTCATGCAATTGCTTATAGATAACTTCTGGATGTTGCAAATGCAATATCTACTTAATGGGTTGAATCACAGCAACCGGTTAGAATAAACCTGATGGTTGGACTACTCCAAACCTAGCTGTGGATTCTCTTTTAGTCTGGTTCATGTGAGTTTGCACTTTGAGCCAACTTGTTCTCACTGGGCTGCACCCAAGTATCAGCTCTGACTGTGATGTATTTGCTTCAGTGTAAATCTAGAGTTAGTCAGAGCAAAATTTGATTCTCAAAGCGCAGCTTCAGGTTCAAATCCAAAATCTCAAAGGAAACCTCAGTTGAAACGACCAATTTTTGCCCAATTTCTGGCCAACACAACTTGCTTTTTTAAGGAGGGAGGCGGGTTTCCTCAGATCTCCACACGGATTCTCTCAAAGGTTTGTAAATCCTTGCCAAATCCTTCACAAACCTGGGCTGAGATTCAGAAATACAGTGAAAACAGATATTTTTCTTCCCCAGCACTTTGCTGCTGGTTCTGGCCAGGATAAGAAAGAGTAGAAGCTCAAGGAAAAAGAATGGGGAAAAAGATGATGCAAAAATTTTCAAATGTCAAACATGTTCTGCCTGAGCTCTGGGCAAAAATTTGGGGTGCCTGTTAATGCACACAGAATTATTTGTTCCCTCTCTCCCTTCATCCTCCCAGGCTTTACTGCCCAGTCTTATAATAGAGACTCCACCCTTATACAACCTTTATGTAAGTTTATAAGGAGTTGCAGTGCTACAGACCATAAATATGTGACCACTGAGCCTTCTTCCCTTGCTACGTCCAAGAGCAGAGCAACATTTGAGTTCACTCGTGCAGCAAGAACTGAAAAGCCCCATTCCCTCGCACAACCATAAAAAATAATTAAGTTAACCAGCTCCATAGAACTAGGAAAAGATATACTGGCTGGCCAACTTGCAAGAGGAAAAAAGAAAACAAAGGGAAAGCCTTGGCAAAGAGAATTGTGATCTTACTGTACAATTAACTTCTGAGACAGTGAGTAGGATTAAAGCATGGAACATTTCAAGACGCATCTCTTTAAAATAGCAAAGCATTATGAAGCATAAATGCACATTTCACAGGCCTTTGAAATCAGCAAAACTGGCAGGTTTATTTGTTTTGATTGTCTCTCTTTCTTTCTTTTACTACTTTGGGATTTTTTTTCTCTCTCCTTTTCAAGACTAGAGCCAAATGACCCATGAGAAATGTACTGTAATTTGTCTCTTATCCATCCCTCATCTCCATCTGATATTCCCTCTGCCCTGGTTACCCTGATGTTTTTCCAGACTCTACAGGCTGAGCCATTGTAACAAGGAGAAAAGTCAAATGATAAAGAAAGAAGCGGCGTAAGGATATTTTCAGGAACCCGTTCTGTTAAAGCAGATGTCCTTTGCTGCTCTCTGAAACACTCTTGGCTGCAGCAAACCTCATTCACGTATACTCGAGAATTTAAATCACCGTAGGAAGGTGTATATATACTTGAGGCTATTTTAACCATCAGTTATACTGCTTGGCATTTCCACAGTGCTTCCCCTCTGGGCCTCAAAATGCTTCCTAAACATGAAGAGAGAAATTCCACTCTGGTCAAAGCCCTGACACGAGCCCTCTGCACCGCTCCAACCCCGTCCAAGGGCTTCAGCGCTACTAAAGTGGGTCGAGAACCCTTGCACTGGGCCTCCCTGAAAGAAATTTTACCATGACTGCAGAAACCATGAAATAGGCCAACAAAATAATTCTCCTCGTCTTCTGAATGGGAAAACTGAGAAAGAGAAATGCAGTCATTTGTTCAAAGTAACAAAATCATTCAGTGTGACAGCGAGGATTAGGAACTCGACCACTTGAGCCAATGTTCTGTGATAATATGGATCATCTTTCCTTAAAAAAGCAGTGGCTTGTGTTGCTGATCCTTTAAGTTTTCTGCTGGTAGCCACTAATGATATTTTACAAGCATTCATTCATATTTTACAATATTTTACTCATGTTTTACAACCTCCAGAAAAGTCCTAAAGGTCCAGTGCTCTCAATCAGAGATCCCTACAATAAGCTGGTCCTTCCTGAATCCCTCGGCTTCACAGTTGCTGAAGAAAATTTAGCACTGCATAAACAGATTTTCTTATAGAACCAGGACTCTGCTTTCAATGAGCGAGCAGTCACTGTTCTAATAATATTTGGCATTTACATATCACCTCTCATCCCAAAGCCTCCAGGAACAACCAACAGATACAAGCATAGCACACCGCACAACAGTTCAAGTAAGGGACGTTTTGGTTTCAGTCACCAGAACAAACCTGATTTTTTATGATAAGCACCAGAGACCAGGAATGCAGCCTGTCATCACTCCCTTGAGTCAGGTCAAGAGTTAGGTAGAGCTTCTGTTAATCAGGCTGGAAGTTAGAGATCAAGAGGAAACCTGAGGCTTTTCCACAGAAATTTCTTTAATTAGAGGAGTAGCTTATAGCAACTCTCTATGTGAAAGTTGTCTAACAACTTGCACTACTAATGTTCAACTCCTGCCTTGTCTTGATCATCTCCATCCCAGTGGCTGTGGGGTCAGGCTTGAGGTCCCATTTGCAGCCTGCCCAAACAAGGGCCTTGCTGGCATTACCTGTGGGAGTCATAGCTGGAGTGACCCAGGTTTGGGCACTTTTGGAACACTGGGAAATGCTCTGTGTCTCCCCTTATAATCCACAGAAAGTATGGGGTTACCCTACTGCCTGGACACTGCTCTGTCCTGGGCTCCATCTGTCCTGGGTTCCAGTAGGGAACCACAGGCAGGCAGGACCCTGCCTGGGTGGGCTCTGGAGGGTCACCTAACATGTGAATATTTGGGATTTTTAGGAAGCTGAACACAGGTCAGGGTAGGGATCACTGTGGCCTTGGGGTGCTCACAGTTAGACTGCAATTAGTCACAGCTCCTGTAGAAGGGTGACACATGGCACCATCCCTGCAGGGTGTGTGACTGGGACTTTAAGGGGCTGGTTCTTTAGCATCTTCCCTAATTAACACACAGTAAAAAATGCAGGATGAAAAAAAGAACAAGATCAAATTCTTTGCTCTTTTCATCTCACTTTTTGACACTAATCCTCCCTACACATAAACCCCATGCCACTGAGTGAGATATACATTGCTATTGGAATGAAGAGCGACTTGGAATTGCTGACATCAGCAAAAAAAAATAATATATAACCACAAAGGACCTGGCATTTTTATTACAGATACTTCTGCAGTTGATGGGCCAAAATAACCAGTCCAAATATGCATCTTACAAAACATCACTTTTGCTTTGGAGATGCTGCTTCTTTCCTTCTTTGTTTTTACAACTCATGGACTTCCAAATCTTATTTCTTCCACTCCTGGCAGGGTTTGGCATAAAGTTGGTCCTGCTGCAGTGGGTAGATCATCAATGACTTATGGTTAAGATAATCCAAATTTTCCTCTTTTCTGAGAAAGAAATGAAAACCTGACCCAAATGAGACTGGCTGAAATTTTACTTCATCTTATGCATGAAAGGGTAGGAGACACCAAACTGAGATCACAAAGAACATGACTGGTGATGGAGACTTCAATTCAGGGAAACCAGGAAAAGCTTGTGCCCTGGCACTAAAAGCCTCACATTTTCAAAGTTTATGAGTATTTTTTCTCCCTGTTATAACAAAGGACTAATATTTAGTTCTTTTTGTGTTCTGTTTTTTTCAGGAGGCATTGATGGATCATACCAGTAAGTCTTTATCTTAAACGTGAAATCTTGAACATATTTTTTAAGGAAAAAGAAAGAAAATTGAACAGTCAAATAACCACCAAATATTATAAGATCTATGAAAGCTGGTTACTCTTGGTCTTTCCCAGCAGTGAAGATATTACGAGGAAAGAGAAAATGTCAGTCGCTGAAACAGAAATTTCCCATAAGAACATTTAGCTTTGAAGCTCCCAGAATCCACAGCAAATTGCCAGGTGATCTGACAGAAACACCAACACACCTGCAATGAAACTAGCTCAGAGTTGCGGAAAAAAATATTGTGGACAGTGTATTTTCTAAATAAAACAAATTTTTTTACTATTATTATTATTTTTAAATTTCTACTCCTGTTCACTAGGAAGACAGAAAGGAAAAGAAAGAGTGGGAAAGTGGACTTAGGAGATGATGACTTTGGAAAGGGACTACTGTTGGGAAATAAAATGTGGCAGCAGTGGCTATAACAGGTACTGCTAACATATCTCCCTAACTTCAAAATCCTGCCCCTTATTTCTCTCTGTTGAGCCAGAGCCAAGCAGGAGGAGAGATGTAAATGTGCCTTTTCAAAACACTGATGAACTTTCAGACGTTCTGGTTTTCAAACCTATGCAGGACGTGCAAATTCTGCACAGATACAAGGTAAAGCAAGTATCATTGTACATGTGTCCTTCCCAGAGTGGACGTTTCTTGAACTGAAGATATATCAAGCAGAAAAGGTCCTCTACCCCTTAAGGAAACAGTGAGCAGCAGACACATCAAATTCCCAGGTTATTAGTTGGATGGAAGGACATTTGGGTTGCCTCACATATGGATCTGCTAACATGTACCAGAAAACAGACACTATCAGTCCAAAACATAAGGCTGATTGTAAGCATTCCCTGGAGGACACATTTCCCAAGACCCTACAAAATTGGACTGGCAGCTTATGAAACGTACAATACTGATCCAGCATGTAACAGTAAACTATAGGAAATCATACCCATATATTTGGCCTTCAGACATGAGTGGAGAAATTGCCTGTTTTGGCACCACAAGCCTGTGGATCCACTTGAATCAAACACAGACCTCTAGGAAGGGTCTACAAGAATGCAAAGATCTGTTCTTCATTGTCAAATACTAACACAAGAGGGGGAAAACTCTAATTTTCCTTTATGGCAATTTTCTTGACCAACTTTTGCCATGAGTACGACTGCTACAGACAGGCCATGCACTTTAATTTCCCCATAACTATTCCCCACACAAACCCACATTTATAAAACCTATGTTAGCATGAAATGTCTTGCAGCTCCATGTCAAAGACAGAGGGGGGGTTGTTACAAATTCCATCACTTCCACAACTTTCCTGTTGCCAGCTCCAATACAGCTCAAGAACTTTACAAAACCTGACATCCTGCCTTACTCAGTTGTGGGGGAAGAGAAGACATCCTGAAACCACTTCTTGGATTATCTCCTCCTGAGGGTTTTCCAGATCAAAAACTGGAAATGCTTCACGTACTGTTCCCAGATGGATAAAAAAAGAACGTTGCGTCTGACTAAGACAAGTATAGCTAAAGGTTTGAGCCTGCATTTTTAAGACAAAATAAGACATTTTGAAGCAAAAACACATGAATAAATCTATCCCCAGAAGTAAAACTGTTAGAGGAATTCTGAGCCTACGAGGAGGACGCCAGGAACTTCTAACCCTTTTCTGAATCCAACTGGGAGCAGGGGGGGATCAAACAGCACAGATTTCTTCAGGCAAACTGGGAGAAACACTCTGATGTGTCATTTTACTCTGTGTTTGGAAGTTTATCATGACCGATCAATTCTGGAAAAATTAGCGAGTGAGTTCTGGTTTTTGGCACTGACACAGCCGTGGTAAAAAGGCTGGAGGCAAAAGGGAAGTAATTTTCATAATGCTGTGAACTGTTGCCATCAATCCTTACCCAAAACATTTCTTCTGCTTACTCCAGTGCAGTGCTGTTCTGTAGGAGCTTTCCTCTTAGCTACTGCCCTTTGTCTCAGGAAGGCTCTCGACCTCACTTGTGCTCTGGATGTAGAGATCCAAGCCAAAGACCAAAGTCTTTGAGAGTTCAGTCTTTCTGGGGACACTTCAAAGAGCTTAGGATATGTAACTTAGTCCAGACAGAAAGCATAACATACGTTTGGAACAACATTATATATGGAAAATAGAAAAGACTGAATGACTGTTAAGGAACGGAGTATGATGGGGAAGCCTGATGTAAATTGTGCATGGCATTTACATAGCTATTTTCAGCCTTTAACCTAGGTGCTCTGTATCCCAGTGGAAGCATCTTCTCCAGCAATTATAAAGACTTTAAGATTTAATTCTCTAAATGATGCCTATGCTGTGTGTCTATACTTGCTGCGAGCAGATGGCGCAACTGACCCCCTTAGGAGCCAACAGAACAACAACTACAAATAGCCAATACTTGCCCTTAGCATTTAGTGCAGTAATATTGAGACTGCACATTTTGGGAGGAACCAGCAACTCACAGAATTGGTCCTTAAGAATCCATACATGAAGGCAAAATAACCCTTAATAAGAAATGCCAAGCCCAAAAATATTCAGGTATTTTGAATAATATAAGTTTATGTAATTCTTAATATTTCTCAGGCATGCCTGTGTTTGTCTCCATTTGCACTCGCTGGGATTGAAGTCAGGAACAGAGCATCATCAACAAGCTCGTGGAAATCAGGAGATCACAGAAAAATGCTGGTTTGTAACTGTTTTCAGCCAGTTCTGCAAACCTAAGCAGTTCAGATTTCCACACTCCCTGATGCTCACGTGAAGCAAACTAAGCTCTGGCCTTTTTGAGGTCTACCCACGTACTCTAAATGACTGTATCATATTTATTTACTTAGAATTTTTCATCAGTTAATCTCTCCCTGCCTTGTTTTTAATTAAACAAAACAAATAAAAGAATTGAGGAAGCACAAAACAACTTAAGGCAAAGCTTTTCAAAATGTAAAGGGGATTTTAACACCCACGTGCTATCGATAGTCAGTGGGTCTTCTCTGGGAATATAATTCCCTTTTGTGCCTCTGGAAGGTGCACGGAAAACATGCAGATGATTACAGTGATGGGTCTACTAATTGATATCATCCAGATTTTGTATTACTTAATCAATGTCTGAGCTCTGACTGCAGAAGAAGCTTGAATTAACATCCTCTATTCCTTTCTGCTCAACACTCCCTAACCTGCCTTCTTCAATACATGAATATGATTTGCAAGTCTGACAAGGGCATAAGTCTCATTTCATCGTATCACGGAAATTAGAAATGAATCAATAAACAAAGAGGCAAACTCCTGATCAGTTCGTTCCTACCACACAATGTGGAATTCTTCACATTTTACCCCTAATCCCATGTCTGATCAAACTGAAATGTCTTCAGGGTCAGGAATGCCTCCACTTCCTTTTGTTATTTCTTTCACAGTCTAATCACATCTCAGAAAAGCTGGTATTTTGTGTCTGTGTGTCTTATCTTTATCCTTTGTATAATTTGTGCTGTTTAACGGTGAAGATATAATTCAGCAGCAAACTTCATGCAATGGGGCAGAGCCTTCATGAAGGAGAAATGCTGGCACAGCCCGAGTAACAGATTAAATCCCCTTCTTGGCATATTCATTTTTACTGTGTCTTTCAGTATAATTTTGACATGGAATTTTCCTGGCATAAATCACACAGGTTTCCCTCTTCCCCTCCACACCACGCTGCGTAGCTCTGTGTTTTGGTAAATCTCATCTATTAATAGTTGCCCTCTGTGGCTATAAAAAAATACCTCAGTAGTCAAAAGCCAACCCTTGCTAGGGAACAGCTGTGGATGCCTGAATGCACGCAGGACCTGGCATCACACAGCAAAGCCCTTTCTTGGCTCCATGTCAGAGCAAACCGATTAAATAAGGCCATAGTCAAGCTAACGGAAAAGGAGCCCCTTCCCTGCAACAGAGGGGGGGGAGAGAGACTGACTCCAGCACTAGGCTGAAGAAACACCAGGATATTTCCATTTTCTCACTGACATTTTCCTTTTTAAACTCAGCAAACCCCCCTCCTGTGTCTTCCTCGCTCCACCCTTCTGCCAAGCCCCAATAAACTCCTGCACTTAAAGAAATAGAACAAAGACGTCACTGCAGCAAGTATCAAAGGTCGTGGGGTAAATTTTAAGGTCTAGTCTACTTTTTTTTGTTGTTGTTCAATTGATTTAACTGATTAAAGCATTTCTGCTCTTCCTGTGCTTTCAGCAGCATCCTGGGTAACTCAGGGGAAATTCAAACCAACCAGCTGTGATCCATATTACAAAGTCAAGACTGGAAATACAACACAAGGGTGTTGATGGGGCCATACTGGAAAGGGTGAAAGGAGAAGAATATTGTCTCCCAGTAGAACAACAGAATGCTTTTATGTGTCAGAATGAGAAGTGTTCAGCTTAGCAGAGGATACAGGCAGCTCCCCATCCTCTCAGCTCTGCAGGGTACCAGTCCCATCGCAGAGGGGTTGGTCAGTGACAAAGTACCCAGCTCCAGGCAGCAAGAATCCTCTGCACACTTCACTTTGAATTTTCATTGGCATGAGCCAATGTGTTCTCGAAGATCCTCAAGACCTGCTGAGTTTCAGGGACTTCCATGCAAAGTGCACAATGCCACAGCCATCGTGAGGGTCAGCAGGGAAATGGTACAGGAGCCTCAAGTCCTCTGGAAACCAGACTCAGGTCCTCTGCACTTACTGAGGCCGCAAGCATTTACAACACCAGAGCCACATAACTTCAGCACTTCTCAAATTTCTGTAGGGACATTTCATGAAGATATAAATCCTTCTTGCAAAGTTTATGGGAATGATTTGAAAAACCAACAGTCTTGTGCTGGGGAAACCAACTACCACAGCTTCCCACCGAAGTCCTCAATTTTTGGACACAACAAGGATATAGCATGAAAAGCAAATTTATTCCATATTATCTACTGGCAGTATAGCTCAAAAGATGCATTTTGAGGCATCAGAAAGAATTTTCTTCTCCAAAGCCTTGTAATTCAACCCTGTTGAAGCTGCCCTCACACAAATCAGTGATGACACATCTTTTCAACGTCTAGGGCCAAAATTATTTTTAAAAGCATTGCAGGTAATTGCCACTGCTGTCATTCCAAACCACTGCTGTTTCCACTATTTTACCATCATTGATGTAACCCAACAAGTGTCAAGAGAAAACGTGGGCTGCTTCTGTAATTATTGAATTAATGGAAATAATACATTTTGCAACCAAGAGCTCACACATATCTACGGCCACAATCCTTAACTAGAATTTACATGACATGTTCTATGTTTTCAAGGTTTGTTATCCTACTCAAACATCTGGGTACCTTCTAAAATAATTGGTCTGCAGACTTTATCAATCTTTTTCACTGTGGTGGATTGGCCACAAGAGTCTTTAAAACAATGGTAGAAAAAAATTTGCTGAACCTAGTTCTCCTGAAGAGTTTCAGAAAGATCAAATTAGGCCAAAAACTCCAATCTTGGTTTCAGTGGAGTCCCTTTTTAGCAGGAGTTCCTCTATCAGTGTCCCTCCTTTAAAACAAAAAGGAAATTAAAAATGAAAAACAGCACTGGGGAAAAGTTAAGCGTGTACTTCAAACTCACACATGCCAGGAAATTTAGAGTTAAAGGTGAAACTCCATCCTAAAGAGCTCCATACTGGAGATACTTCAGCAAACAAACATAACGTGTTCTGAAATACAAAGACCCAGTAGGGTGCACTAGGTATGGAGTTTCAGTCTTCACTCCAAATTTCCTGGCTTTTTGGAGGTTTATTAGAGTTCCTTACCCCAAACGTTTAAGTACTCCAGGAAACTTCCTCAGTGCAGTTCCCCCTGATCCTTTTGGAAGCTGAGAACAAGACCTCTGATAGTGCAGTAACCCATCTGTTAATAATGAAGCTGAAAACACTTTCTTGCAAATTTCTGTTAATTTGGAGTGCAGAAATTATGTGTAAACTAGGTAGTTTCAGTTGAGTTATCCTAAGAAACTCCAAAACTGCAAATCTACTCAGAACAAAATTGAAGGACAGGATTTCACTGACCGCAGAAGAGCAAATGCCCCTAATCTTCCTCCACTGGATGTGGATTTTGCAACCCTACTTCAGCCAGGGCTGCAAGCAAGCAAACACAAAATTGCTTTTGACAGTAGTGGTCTGCATTCCCAGTCTAAACACTCTACTGGGTTGTGGGGAGGGATATATTCATCCCACTTCTCAATGAATCTAGCTCTAATGGATGAAAAATTACTATGGCTATCAGCATCAGGCTTTTTTTACAACACAGCTTTTATGAACACGCTACAAATATTGAAGTGGTTCCAGTGTATCTCAGTAATCCTAAAAGATCTGTTGTGAGGCTCTGCATCACTGCATTTCCTGATAGCTCTAAGGAAATTATTACCAGCAACTCTCGGCAGTCCGCTCTGATCACCCACACTCTTCACCCTTCTTAAATATGCACACAGGTAAAGTTTTAAGATTCTGTAAAATTATTTCAATAGGTGTCTTGGCATATAGCTAATGGAGAAAACACCACATGTACTTTGAAATTGGCTTCACCAGTCACTCTGCACTCTGCCATCTTAGTGGTGGGCAAGTGCAAAAGTGATGGGACGGCTCCACAGCATCCTGATCCTGGGGCATTCGAGGGACAATTCAGTTAAGAGAAGATAAACCAAGACATCCACTTCTTGGGTTTCCCCCAGCCCCATGCTGAGCAGAGGAGAGAGCCTATATAAAGGAATGACCTGTCTTGGGGAAAGAAGGAAGACAGAACAGGGAGGAGGCAGACAAGGACTTAAAACATCAGGAACTGGTGCCAAAGAAGTTCAAACAAGGGCCAATAGACACAGAGTGAGCTTCATGCTCTTGCCTACACATCTGCCTCTGCATCCTCTCTCCGTCAATCTTTTCCCAGACCTTCTTCTTTTCCCTCACCTTTCCATTTAGGTAATCCCCTCCTCACCCTGTTCCAGCTATCAAATTTAAACAAACATACATCCCCAAATCCCCTGACATACACTCCTCCTCATACCTCTGAAATCCCCCAACAGGCCAACAAATTAAAAAAAAAGAAAAGACTAAAATTCACAACCAATGATTTCTTAGGAGAAATCCTTATTATTTTTTTCACCAGATCATCTGATTAATTTGGGAAAAAAAGGATGAGTTTTCAAGCTCATAAAATCTTCTCTGTATTATTCTTATCCTTTTTTTCTAACACTATTAATTAGCTTAAGAAAAGACATCCCCTCTGCTGCCTTACTTGTAAGCTTCAGCTGTCCCAGCTACATCAAGAATATCGCTACTCTGAAAATCATAGCACTGGCACAGTGTTACCTGTTTCTTCTGCTCAGAACTCGAACCCCTTTTCCCAGTCTTTCCATCACATCCACTGAGGCTGCAGGCAAGCCCTCTGTGGCATAAAGGTGTTTTTCTACCCCAAAATATAGACTACTTGTAGAAACTGTTACTTTCTGAGTAATCACACTTTTGGGTTGGCTTTCTCTCCTGGCATGAAGTTAACAGATATCAGGGCAAAGGCAGAGCTCCTGGGCCAATTCAAGCCTCTGCTCACACCGACATTTTCAGCTGAGACTGTACAAAGAAAATTCACCTTATCCTTCTCCCCCCTTCTCCCAAACCTTGCAAACCCACTACGTGAAGGCACCAGTAATGCTGAGGGTTTGAAGTGTGGCAGCACAGACTCAACTCCTCCAAGACACAGCACAAGTCAGCATCATCTCTTCTGAAGGATTCCTGTACATTTCCACTGGCAGCAATAGTAAAGGGATCATTAGGAAAAAGAATTGCTGAACTTGTTTGCCCAAGTCCAGCAATCCACATGAGAGGCAAAATCAAATGCAACGTGTTCATGGGTGCTGTAGGTGGAGCATGGTGGAGGTGGCTGCTCTGTATTCCCCCAAGGGGCAGCTACTGCTTGTGAGAATTGGACTTGAATTCCTGTCAGAAAAGAAGTCTGAAAGATCGAATAAAAATTGCAAATGGAAGGATTGCACTAGGTTAAAATTGCCACAGAAACTTGCCTTTTCCTCTGTGTGAAAGGTGCAACCTCCTGAATATACAGAAGGTTTCAGCTGCCGCTAATGAAAAATGCAAAGGGCACCTCACCCCCACCACTGAAGAGAGGGGGCAGAAAAACAGGGTGATTAATGTGAAGCCCCACAGCACTTGAAAGAGGCACGTTGGGCATCATCAAACTGCGAGACAGCATAATCTGAATGGATTAGCAAAGAGAATAAAACAGTTTATAGACACTGCTACTTTTCAGAACACGGGATGGGATGAGCTCCATCTTTTTTTGTTTGAAGAGGGGCTGGTGAAGGGCTGTTGGAGAGTACCCATGCGTGCAGGGCAGTGGGGCCTGGAGGACACAGTGACGCAGCAGAGCACTGAGGAGCAAATTCAGTCCTTGCCAAATCTGCAGACTCTGCACTTGCAAACCTTCCATGTGGGGTTCCAGAGCCAAATGGGTCTGCATTAGCACTGAAGAGTATAATCATACTTTAATCTATTGTCTCCCACAAGGATTCTTAATGATCTCCGATAGTTTACTCCATAGATTTTATAGTCTGTCTTCATTCCAAGCATCCTGCAGTTTGACCAGACAGTGATCTTTTTACATAATGGATAACGTCCATGAAAGAAACCATAAGTCCTATGAGTCTTGAGGAAAAAATGTTTCTTGAAAAAAAATGCTGGAAAAGATGACTGTGGGTCAAGCTAAATCAAGCAAACTCCTACTGTTCCTAAGATGTGCAACCTTACACATAGAAATAGTTTCTTTAGTACTGAAGTCCTGTCTATATCAGAATTCAATACTAGACTTATAAATGTCAGATACTAGCATGGGAACAGATGCAACTCCTCCCAGCTGATTAACATCCCTGACATCTGGTATAGAGGACAGAATAAACAGAGAGAACAGAGGATTTCCTGTTGGGACTTGGCTTTTGGGTGACAACTACCAAGATACAGCAACCCTGCACTTGGTTGTGTTATCTCTCCACCTTCTAAACAGTCCTGGGGCTGGTAACTAAAGAACTGGACATTTAACACTGAATCCCTAGACAAAACCTCAGGTATTTGCTATATGTCTGTCTGATACCTGTGTGAACGCAGGAATCCTTGATGTCAAGAGCTGCACAATGGTCTCTTCTAGGCAGGGGATTAAGTTCAAGCTTCATGAATTGAAGAGCTTTGATGAATTTCTTCTGTTCTTTTTAGTGGTTAGGATTAGGTGGAAATTAATCCTTCATTGAGAATCAAGGAGTATTTCTTACAACTCTTATAACTCCTAGAAAAGGGCGTTAAGTATGCCTGACTCCTCTGGAGTAATTTGTCCATATTTTGCAAAGAAGTCTCATGAAAAGGTTTCCAGTAGAAGAGAAGGAAAAAGAATTGAGGCTGATCTGGATCAGAAACTCCTTGGAGGAGCCCTGAAGTGCAGCCACAGCTCAGTTGTCTGCACAAGGCTGACCTAGGCTGTGGATTTGCCAGACACCTCCTGCTTTTAATGCTACTGCTGCCATTCACATGGCACAGCACAGTGTGCTCTTCATCCAGGGCTTAAAACCACTATGGAAATTTCTACAAATTGTTCAAAAGTATATTCAGAGTCAAATTTACATGTGCTTGGAATGTGCTGAAGCCCTTAATCACGAGCAAGCTGATGTGATGTGATGCTAAGCTTTGCTGAACTGCACAATACAAGCATTGGAAAAGGCCATGGAAGAGAGTGGGATCAGCAGGGCAGTGGGCTCCAGCTGTTTAGTCCAGTGTCACCCTGAGTCTGCAAGCAGGTGGTGCAAACAGACTCTGGAGCATGTACAGCTCATCCCTGCCCCTTGTTTAGGCAGAGCAGAAGGGTTGCGGGAGCCTTCAGGGCGCACATGTGGATGTTGAGAAAGCCTGTCCTCAGGGTCAGTTATTCAGAGGGGATTTCCAGCAAGTATTGAGTAGACTGTATGAAACAAGGGAGTTTGAAGAGACTCCAGTAGCTTTTACTGTTTCAGGAATATCATCAGCATTTTCCTAAGAAGGCATCAAGGGGAATGCTTTCTTATCTGTCCATGCGATCCTGTGGTAAATCCTGATGCGCAAGCCCAATATTACATAAAAGGAACGGCTCAGTTAACCATAGTATGGTGCAAGAATTTGCCACATCAAATGGCACTCACAGAGCATGATTTCCTATGATGCCTTTGCTGTTTGTTTCAAGTTTTTTGAAAAGGAGCCATAGTAGGTGTCATGAGCTCAAAGTCTTCCTTATTTTGTAACCAGCAATATCCTGAACAACAAAAGGAATGTGACTTTCTGGCAAGTGTGTTTATCCTTGTTCCTTCCCTTTGTATTGGGCCAGGCTGTATGATATTAGCATGTTCTAATTTCCCAGAATTGCAGAAATAAAGGAAAGCTGAACAACATTTGCAAATCTTGTGCTGGGACTAAATACATTTTGTCCCACCCTCATGAAATTAAGAAGAAGCAAGGCAGATATTCTTGGATAAAGCCTGCTGTGTGGCTAATGATAACCAGCCCTCTGGTTTTTCCCCGTAGGCTATTAAAAGAGGAGGGATGATCCAGTTGGTACCGCAATGTTTACAGCTTTTCTGCTGAGCAGCTCTGACCGCAGAGTCCCCATCCACCAGTGCTGTTCCTCTGGCAAACTTCTTCACGGGGAAGCCACTGTACTTAAATCTCTACGCACCGACATTCCCACTACCTGATTATGGCACAGAATCTCACCCCTTTGGAGGAAAATATTTTTGGAGAGGTGCCAGAAAGAGAGGTTGGAGCCAAAACATAAATAAATAAATAAATAGATAGATAAATAAAATCCCAGCTCTGCTGCTGGGATCAGCTCTAAAGTCACCATACCTGTACCACAACAGTGACTGAAGGACACCATCAAAGCACCTGAGCACTCTAAGGTGCCAAAATAATGCAGATCGGAGGCGTCTTGAAATTGTTCCAGTGATGCCACATCCGTGGTTGTGTTTAGTCACCAAGCATCCATAGAGGTTTTTGTAACAAGACTCATGGCAGCTTTGTCTCAGGATGGAGGCTTGCTGGACTGGGACTGAAAGAGTCAGAAGAAGGAAAGTGCCTGGAAACAGACACATCTCTTTGGGGGGCTGAAGAGGCACTGAAGTGGGTTCCTGTTTATAACAGCATCAATCAAGTATCAGCACTTTTTGGTTGGTTCCAAAGGACAAAAGTATTTCAGGAATAAACTCTGACATGGCAAACAGCTGGCTACAACTGCTGACACTAAGGATATAGGAGGAACAAAACCCAGCAGCATCTGAGGGCCCCTCCAGTACCAAGGAAGGCTGTGAAGAGCCTTTACAGCCCAAAGCTCAGGCAAGTTTTTACTGGTACAATTTCTTTCCCTCCCCCTTTTATCTGATGCCTCACCAGACTGAGGGCTCTTTCCCCTTACTTCTGCCATTGTTAGAGTGAGCTTTGGCAGAGGAAATACCTGGAATTAGATGTGAGATCTCAGTGGTTGTGGAGATGTCTTCGTTGATGTGGTGCAAGGCCTGCACTAGAGAAGACCGAGGTCTCTTTGCCAATGAAAGTGATGACAAGAGGGGCTGGTGATGCAAAATGGGCCCAGATGGTGCCAACTGAGTCACAGTTTTTGACTGAGTCACTAATTGGCATGGAAATCTCTCTCAGGGGATGATGCTGAGGGCACTACCAAAGCCATAGAGTCTGAATCGTCGTCTTTTTAGTCAATGAAGGCTTTGCTGCCAAAGCCACTGCCCTAAACCTGTATTTGTTAGCCTAAATACTCCAAGCAGTGTTCATCCTTACAAACCTCATTGACCAAGTCCACAGGCCTAATTGCTGTATGTTGCCATCCTGAGTGCAAACACCCAGCATAGTGGTGGGTATGAGCTCAGTCTAAGCACATCAGCCACCAAATAAAAGCTCCAGAGAGATGGAGTATCTCCTACTGCCCCTCTTGGTTTCACTGCCAACGATCAATGCTGCATTTAAATGTCTGTGTAAAGACAAATAAATGAAATCTAGCTGTTGTAAGAAAATCTCTGGAGGATCTATGGATTTTCTCAGGCTCTACACTATGGAAGAGGACCTTCAGGCCTGCTTCACTGACTTAAGTGTGTCAGTCAAGAGGAGGTGCTTCTCAAGCCAAAATTGAGATGTAGGAGGTCTGTGAGCTCAATGCCACGAAATGCAAATCCTCCAACAAGTTCAGCAAGGTGGTTGTCTCCAAAAGGAACATACAACTGTGTGTGAAAAGCAACTATGCTGTGTCAAGGTAACTTCAGATTTTGTCTGGACTTGTGCAAGCACAATCTGTGCAGCAAAAAGGCTTCATTTGAAATAGAAACATCTCTGTATGTCAGAATAACATTAAGGCACAGCCTTAAATCTGTCAGCTAAAATCTACAAGGCTTTTCTTGTTTCATTTTGTATGGGTATTATGCTGGTCACAGAACAAGTGATAAAAGGGTACTATCAGATTAAAAATAATGCATTTTTCTAAAAATTGTCATAGCTGTTATAACTAACACCTCGAGTTCTCAGAACTACGGTGTTAAAACATTCCAATCTGCATTATGCCTTTGAGGATACTTGCTTGGTTGCGTTCCTCTCCAGTTGAACAGTATTGAAAGATTGGTATTTTTCCTTTCAATATTTTCAATCATTAGTATTGAAAGTATTTCCTCATTTGAGCTTTGTTCACTTGTAACTGACTGAAGTCAAGCTGAGGTTTAAGGATTTTTTAAAAAACAAACTCACTGAAGTTTAAAAAACAAACTGGAAAGGAAGCATTTATTTGCAGCTTAATTATGTGTATTTAAAGCTCCAGTAGAGCTGATAATGTTGTTTAAAAACTTCTCTCTGCTAAGGAAGTTACAAATATAGCCTGAATTGCTATAATGGAAGGGACTCCAGAACAGCTCATACTTTCTTTCTTAACCTGATCTTCAGTGCTGACAATACAGGGTGGCCTGACCATCTAGAGGTTTTCCCTCCATGAATTGCCCTAAAAAAATTATAACATGGGATACAGACAACAGAATTTCAGCTTGAACCTTCATTTTCTGTATGTTTGTATTTCCAACTCATTCACAGGGAAGACTTTTTTAGTTAAACACACTAACTTTTATCTGAAGATGACCAAAAGCAAAGAGGAGTAATTGTAGGTACATGGTACTCAACTGATGCATAATATTCAGGGGTGCTCCTCTTCAAACTACAACACAAGGAAGCCTTGAGCTGAGGACCTCAGGATTTTATAAACTCACAGAAAGTTGCTCAGCCACTTGCAATGAAGTGGCATTGCTCCCATTTTCATATATATAAAAAGGGGCACAGAAGAGTTCGATTACTGACTCAATGTGTACAACAGCACTGCCAGGAACTTGGTACCCACCTCCCTCCTCATAACCCCCAGACTCAGCTGCCCCTCAACAGTAGTCCTTACAGAAAGCTGTACTCATAGAATTAAGAATATAGAATAACCTACCTACCCTCAAAGAAGTCTTATAGAATTAAAGTCTACCTAAGATTACTCACGTTCTGTTCCATGCCTGAGGGGCTCTTCCCTCTCTAAATACATATGAGCTTTCTATGACATCCAAACCCCACTCCTAAGAGTCTGTGGTTGAAATAAACTGTGCAATGCTACAATATACTGCTCACAACCAACAACTAATGGGGCTCCCAAAGTTGGCTGCTTCAGTCTTAAGCACTTTCTTTAGCCTAGATGGGGAATACCAATCCAATGTTAAGACACTGTTGAGACTGTTACAGTTATCCAAATGCAATCTCAGTAATGTGAGCTAAATACTAGAACAGAACAAATTAATTAAAAACTCCAAAGCCCATAATGCCAATAACACAAGAGTTCAACAGTCAGCAGGCTGATCAGTATCTAGACAAATAATCATCAATATGATCATAAAAAGCTTGTTTAAGAGATTGCCTACCTGTAAGGAGAATATGGGTCAAAGCATGTCTTGGTGACTTCTGTTATCTCTGGGTTACAGCATTCCCCACCATCAAAGTTGTATTTCTCGTAATTACAATCCATGTCACACACACCATTCTGCTTCTTCTTGTTGAAGAGCGTGTGGCGTACGTGTCGGCAGTCTCCACCATCATACCCAGTCAAGGTGTGGTTGCACTCAGGATCACAGTTCTCATCCCCGATCTTGCTTATATCACAGTTGGCCAGGATGAGTCGGTGGCGAAGGGAAGAATTCTTCACCTCCAGCACCTCCAGCTCCCAGGTGATGTTGTAGCGGCTGAAAGCTTCATTTAAATGCTGATGCTGGAACTCAATCTGCTGCTGGCTGACAGTGGGGTTCTGGTGCTTGTCATCGTAGAGATTTACCACCCGGTAGCGAACGATTTTGTTGCGGCGGAAGCTGGGGAGCTTGTTGTAGCTGGCAATTACATCCGTGTTGTCACAGACTGTCTGTCCGCAGAGAGGAGGGTCTAGGCTGGTATCCAGCAAATAGCCATGGTGATAGCTGAACTTGCTTTGAGGACTGCTGCCATCCTTCATGGGAGACCAGGTGTTTTTCACATTCAGTAAACTGTCTTGAAGAACTAGCTGAGGTAGAGGCGTGTCTTGTCTGTGAATTGCCTGGCCCATGTCCAACAAGATCTCCTTCTGAGACCGGGCTGTCCTCCAGAGGCTTAAGTGCTCTACGTAACCCCGATAGTTCTGGTTCAGGGCATTTCCTCCAACCATGAGCACCTTGCACTTCAAGGTCAGAAGACTGAAGATGCTGCCCACTTGCTCTCCGCTTGTGGCCACCTGGGCACCGTTCACATAGAGTTTCATGAGGTGCCCATCATACGTGGCAGCCAGATGCACCCACTGGTTGGGGAGGTAGCTGCGATGTGCTGCAATGGTGGTCACTTTGCGAGCACGGTCCGTCTTCAGAGAGAAGAAATAGCGGGGGTCTCTATTCCCCTGGTCACTGACGGTGTTAATCCCCAGGACCCATCCTCGGTCACGGGAGGTGTAAGAACATTTGTCATACAGTCCTATGTGCCCCCAAAAAAGAAATATGAATAAATAAGAATGACAGAATAAGGAAATTAGTCTTTAAATTGCATAAATATATCTCTCTATATGTATATACACACACTCACCTACATATGTTAGAAAGTTAGTGTACAAGAAAGACATTAAATCACCAAGTGCATGATCGTGGGAGGTCGTGTTGAGACTCGCTATTGAAGGTCAAGATTTACCCGTGGTGTGTACAAATGGGATTCCCCTTGCCTGACAAAAGACCAGAACTCTCTCACAAATTCCTGTCAGCAAAATGTTGTACTGTGCGTGTGGTTCTTACCTTCACTCAAGCCATACATCATGGATTGAAAATAAGAACAGTCTTGAGAAGCAATCCTTGTTGATCTCACTCATAGCTCATATCCCTGAACTCTGGATCTAATAAGGTCCAGAAGAGAAATAAGTATAAAATCTAGGAACGGCACAGTTTGAGAAACACTGAGAAGCTGCAATGATCCTGACAGGTTCAAGCACCCAAATCCTACAGAGAGTGAATGGGATGTGTTCAGGCTACCTTCAAATTCCTACCAAATGAAAATCAGTAAGGAAATGGCATGCCTTGATATGCTGGATGTGCTGAACAAGGTATATACCACACCAGGAAAGGGCAAGAAACACGCATGGGTGGACACACACATTCAGAGAGATCCCTGCTCCCTCACACACACACGTACTAACAGTTTGGTGCACCTCAGGGAATACACACTAACGATTCCTCCCAGAGGCAAACCTCAAGCTCTCTCAACCAGTCATCAGACACCTCCAAGCAATGGGAAGAGCCCATTTGTCCTCAGTTTGGGACATGAGGATTAACAAGTTAAAGACATACATTTCCATCTTTCAGTTCGCCAAGGCCAAGGGCTGCAAGGACGCTCCTCAACTGAAAAAGTAATCGTTGGAGCCTTCAGCACCAAATGGTCTTTCTACTATCAGCACATAGAACACAATCCTTCCCCCAAGCCTCCAATTCCAAGAGCCTAAACGAAAATCATAAATCTCTGACTGTTCAAGTCCTCATGAAAAGACTAAATATCCCCTTACCTCACCCCTGCACCCTAACCCTCCCAGCACTACAACCAAATAACATCTTCTGCTTCTGACCAAGTTGCTCAACAGCCATCTGTTAACAATCACTCATTAACAGTGCAGTCTTGTCTAGTATCAACAGAGCAAAGGTTACAGGAGCATTCACTGTATTTTTCCTCCCCTCTCCCAGCACCCACCTTCCCCCCTCTCTCCTCACACCCTTCCCCTCTCCTCCTCCTCCCCCCATAAAAAAAAAAAGTCTTCTGATGGGAAAGTTAAAAAAAAAATTAAACAGGGCTTTTTTCTGCACACTGGTATTTTGCTAGGGACTCTGAGCTCCCCCTTTTCCTGTTTCCTTTGGAAGAGAGATCCCAGGGTTCGGAAGGTAATGTGTTTATTCATCTGTAGGGCGCACTCAGTTCAAAACCTTTTCAAGACCAGCTTCTAGTTTATACTGCTACTTCTGATCACAAGAAAGGAGAGGAGGAGAACCAGGGAAGGAAAAAACAAATATGCTAAAAAAAAATTGTATTTGCTGGGATGGATATTTACCCAAGAAATTCGTTATATGGAAGCCAAAGCTACCAATGACCTTCTGGAGTCTGTTTTTTAAGTATTTTTTAATTTTTCTTTATGGAATAACTACTTTTACAAAGCATTCATTTTCAGATGTATGAGAGCCCATAAACGTCTGCATTTTATGAATCTCAAATGAAGGTATTGTCCAACGATAGTGGGTGGATAATGCTGCAATGAATGAGAAGACAGCTGGCAAGACAAGTTCCTCTCCCAACAAAGTCATAAAAAAAGAAGTTATAAAAATCTCAGCTTATTGTAACAAGACCATTAGAGCTGGTCAGACATTTTGTAAGAGAGATTTTGCCTGCCAAGAAATGCCAACATGGTGAGAGCAGAAAAAGTGACGCAGAAACGGGCTAGTCCCAACAAATCTCTCTGAGAAACTGCAGGTCTTCAAGGAGGCCAGGGGAACCCCAGGGACTCCCTTGGCTGTTTTGACTGCAAACACAGAAGGTCAACCCATCCCAGCCACACTCCTCACCATCTCCTGCCACCTTTGCTGCCCAGCAACCAAATTCTCCAGGCCTGTGGACTACAGGGCAGCTGCACATGCAAGAGCTGCTCCACCTGTTTCTTAAGGCATCCAAGATCCCTGCTGTTGGAAGGACGGCTGCGAGTCCTGGAACAGGCTTCTGGGGTCTCCAGCTCTGGGGAAGTCCACCATGCAGTCTTTAAGGGTCAAGTTTTTTGGCTTTTTGTACTGACCGGGGCTGGAAATATTCCTACAAAGAACTAATAAATTATTGTGGAATGGAAATTCAGTTTCCTAGCCAGCATTAAAGAACATCTTCCTTTCTCTCTGAAGTGCGGCATGATGCTAGTGATTGACCTCAGCTGAACAGATGGAGCTGCTGGAGGAATACTACAGAATAGTAGCAATCCTCCCTTGCCTTTGAGCATTTAAACCCTGATGTGATGCAATGTGTCTTGAGTTTGGCTCAAACAGCTGCCATCAATTCAAGATTTACAGGGAGCCAAAGGAGGGCAGAAAAAGAAAAAAACAGTGACAATAGGGACACCACTGAACATGCCAGTATGAAAGCTGATGAACTAAAACAGTCTACTATTCCAGTTCCTTACATTTTCTAGTTTAGGGCAAAGGTCACTACTGAATCCATATGTCACGTACAGTATTCTTTTCTCAAACTTTTACTATTACAGACATCCAACTCTTGATGAAAAGATGGATTGAACACAATCCCTTCAGCAGCAAGACTTGTTTCATTCTTAAGAGAAAGGAAAAAGAGTAAGAAAAGGGATAAGAAACCCCCACTCCCTATAACTTGCAAAGCTGTACCAGCTCTTTTTATGACCTTCTTTTGCTTGTGTGCTGTACCTACTTTCCCAATCCTTCTCTTATTTCTGGCTTTAGACTAAGAACCCTCCAGCTAAGGGAGTGTCACTTTTCCGTTTTGTCCTCAGCACAATGAAACTAATTTCAGCTGGGACTTTGGATGTCATAATAAAAGAATTTATTACTTCTTCTATGACAACTAATAAGGGCAAAGCCATTGGAAGAGGGACATGTGAAATAATTGCCAGAACTTCTGAAAACTGAATAATTTGATGTTTTCACAATTTATTTCAATTTAGTAAAAGGTTCCATTCTCAGACATAATTAAGAACATTTTAAACAAGAAGAGGCCTCTTCTACCCAAAACAAGGCTGTTTTTGAGCAAAATTACCCCTTACAATGGTTGACACTCCAAATTTCAAAATTCAGCTGTGACCACAACCAACATCTGCATGAAAAACATACAGAGTTTAGGTTCTCATTTACACTGAGAATTCTTTACAATAATGTGGTAAAGGACATTTTTAGCTACTTAATATCCCTTTACAAATCAAGAGTGGTGTAAAGAGGCCTCATGGTAAATGAGACTCAAGCCAATGACTGCAAAACCACAATCTGGCGAATATGCCTGAAGTTCCTGAGCCAAGAAATGGTGCGAAATAAAACTGATGTTTGTTTTCCCCACAGCAATTAGATTAAAAAAATATGTACAAGTTTCATACAGCAGCAAACAGTTTTCCTCACTTCTGCTTGCTCTGAGTTGCTAGAAAGGGACGGAGCTACAGCTGAGAAGAATCTGACAGCCCTTCTAACTCCTTAGGCTCAATGACTTTTTTCCTGTAAAGCTCCTGCTCCTGAAACCCAAGGGATTAAACCAGAATTTTATCTTTTATTAAAAAGAAAAAACAATAGGTGCTAGTTCAGCATTCCAGTAAGAGACACTGGTAACCTTCCTTCCCCACAAAGGAGTGAGTCACCTCGGACAACTCTGGAGAAGCACATGAACACAGTAAGATGCCATGTCACTTGGCCAGAGGCAGACTTCAGTGGCCCGTGAGGCTCTTTCCAGTCCCATGATGTTTATCCCTTATAGGAAAAGTAAATTCCTAGGCATCAAAAGAGTGGGGAAAGCTGGAAAATTAAACTCCAAAGGCCCAAAGCCAAAAGTCAAACATAGAAAACCAGAAATACAGTGTCTCCCTTCTTTTACAATTGAAATCTCAGTTCTCTGGCTACTGAGCCACAACTGTACAGTACAGAACTGTGCCCTAACCAAGGCCAGCGTTTGATTTATAGCCCAGTTCGTTCTCAGGACTTTGATGGGGACTTAAACAGAGCCACATCCTCGTGTGGGCCCTGTGTGCTGGACACGGTTTGGTAGCATGGGCAGAGCAGGTAGCATCAGCTGCTGAACTTCTGGGAGAAAGTCCTGGGTGAGGACATGAGGCATTGCTGTAACCAAGCTTGTGATGCCGAGATTGGAGAAGATGTTTATCAGCAGCAGCAGAGGAACGGGAACTCACAGCTAGAGGCTGTAGTGCTGCAGTTGTAAGTAGCACTCTGTGGGCAGAGTTTGAAAGAAGAGAGGCTGAAGTAGCCCATGCAAGCTGCTGTAATCCACTTTAATATTATTAACAACAGACTCCAGGCCTCCCTCTCTCACTTCAGTGCAGTTTCTTGCATCTTGCTAACAGCAATCTTCCCGGTAATCAGCCCAGCCATAGAATTACCTAAGAATTTAATTCTTTAAGCAGAAAAAGTTTCCTCACTTTGCTGAGCAACGGGAAGAAAAAAAAAAAGTAGGACTTGTTATGCTTTCCTTTCCAGGAGCTGAGAGGCTGGGGGAAGGGGAAGAAGGAGGTCAGCTTGACTTTGAACACATCAGGTGTGCTGTGGAGCCCGTCACAGCCATGCAAGGCAGAACAGAAAACAGTGCCCCGCACTTCTGAAAGTTGGCGTGCCTGTTTTGCTGGGAGACTACAACCAAAGGTGACAGGACTCAGTTATGAAAGGGGAATTTAGGTCAACAATCAAAGCTGCAGTCAGGGGGCCCAAGAACAGGGAGCTAAAGGTTGGGGCTGTTTTTTTCTTTAGCATGCTTTAATCGTTTAGTATCAAAGCACAGAGGAACGCTTGAAAGAGCAAATATTCTACAGGAACCTATAGAAAGCTTTTATCTGTCCAGAGGAAAATAATTAAAACCGACAGATTTGGGTTAAGTAACCCCATGTTCCATGCAATTGGATAAGTCAGCGAAGATCCACTGGAGCAGTTCTTGAGTTCTGCACTGGATATTTCATGGTGTGACATTGAATCCAATATAGTTTTACAAAGGGGAGAAATAATCTCTCCTTTCCTTTGCCGTGCTTCCCCCAGCCCCCACTTCCTTCCACAATAGTTAAATAATTCAAAGTCCACAGTACTTAAGGCAACATCTCTGTCTATACCATTTCCAACATGGCTAAGAGGCCTCCTGAGGTCACCCCCTGAGACGAAGAATGGCTCAAGCAAACTGCCTGAGACTTGCTCAGGTGGCAACGTACTACTTCAGTGAGCAAAAAGGGGATGTTTACTGCTGCTATCAATCTAGCTGAATTCACACCAGATATTATCATTTACAAGCTACGCAATAGGATTCGGATCTGAGACAGAAGGATGGAATTCTTTTTGGTTTTGACACGAAAGACAAAATATTCATCATGTAGAAATGCAGAGTCTAATACACCTATGCCTATTTAATATTGAGAATTTGGCCCAAGGCTCCTTGCAATATCAAAATCTTTATATCATTGCCATTTAGCATTAAATTAAGCATATATTCTGTACTGTTTCTCAAATTCCCATTCACTCCTATGCTCAATGAGATACCTTGAAGCCTGAAAACTGGGAGGTGAGAATGGCTAGAACAGCAGAACATGAATTTGTAGTGGCTGGTTAGTTATGAACATTACCTAAATCCTTCCCTTCTGATAACAAAATCATGTAGGCTGCAACAGAGCAGCCACTGGCATGGACAATCATATTAGTGACACTCCACTGGGCCTATTGTGAGAATATACCCACTAACAGTATATGAGAGCTTACTGCAAATAGATCTGGTAGGCTGGAGTTAGTGAGAAATTACTAGATTGTGAGGATTCTGAGGTGTAAGTGAACACACGGCACTGTGTAACCAGATGGCACAGAGGAGCAAGCTTCAATCCTTGCAGTATTGTAACAGGGTCATCATCCTTGGACCGGGTATTGCTTTAGCAAGGGCTCCTTTGTATACAGTATCAGCGTAAACAAGTATTAGTGGGAAGGTTGGCTTCTTATCTAGATCTCCCTAAGCATTTCACAATAGAGCTACAGAACCAGTGGAGACTGGTACTTGGTTAACAAACTGTGGCTGTTTATGATCTAATAACTAGGTTTAGGGGGGCTTTTAGATGGATAGCAAAAAGCACATCCCTCACAAGGGTCAAACTTCAGTCCCTGCTGTAAAGTCTGGGACCACAAGAACATTCCAGAGAACAAGGGTAAGAATTTTCCAGTATCTACAAAACAATTTATTACTTCTGCCTTGTTCTCAGAAACAACTGAATATTTTTGGTTGAAGCTTGGAAAACCAGTATGTGTCCATGTTATTAGAGATGATCAGACCCTATCCAGACATAGGCACAGTATTAAGATAGTACAGGCAGATTTTGTTTGGATATCACTTAATTTAAAGACATAAACTCTGCAGCCATCAGCACGTTCCTTCAGAGAATCACCAGTGCATGTCATAAATATTGGAGGTTTCACATCAGGCTTGATTCAGACAAGATTTCAGATTGATGGCTGCCAGTTTTAGACACTCTAGTGGGGCCCACTGATAATAAAGCAGAGTTCAGTGTTTATGAAAACTCAGATATCCTTCACATTTAGGGAATGGAGAGCCCTCAATAAGTTTGTCAGTTTGGCTTAAGGGGACCTTTACACACCTCTCAACTTCCAAGCTTATCTATGCACACTGATCAGCAGAACCAGGTTACGAATTAACCATCCCATTGTAGCCGAGGCAGTGGATTCACCTTTAGGGAAATCCAGCTTTAACACTGTTCTCACTTGACAAACAGATGTTGCAAAACACAGGGGTACACATCAAGAGGCATGCATGAAAATCATTCCTCTTTCACAGATATATGCACAAGTAACACATGCAAAACTGGAAGCACACACAAACCTGCAAAACTGGACATAAATACAACAGCACACCAGCAGCCAGGTCACTCCACACACAGATGGATGTACCCAGCAACGTGCTTGGTGGAACATACACTACCTCTGCTTCCATGTCTCCTCCTCCTCCCTGTGCTATTAGCTAAATACTGATTAGCTATCAAAGCTCTACAGAGAAATTCAGTCTTGTGCAGGCTAAGACAGGGTGGCTTTCCTCCCTTTTGTAAGAGTTAATGCTTGAGAGCAAACACAGAGAGTATCTTCTATGGAAGGGACAGACACATAAGTACCATAGCTCCCAGGCAATCTAAATGATAAAGTGATATTTCTGGGCTCCTTTTAGAAAACAGCAGAGAGAATTGATCATAAACTGGGTCAAGATAGGTCAGCATACCTCAGAGCAGATCAGATGGCCAGAGCATCCCAGGAGGAAACATTCTCCTGGAAGGATTATTAGGGGCACATCTGTGCCATCAGATGACCGTGCACAATACCCATCAACTCACTGGGAGTTCAATATGGCATTTCCTTTCAAAATGTGCTTTGTGCCTGACAAGCACTGCAAGTCAATCAGCTGCAGCAGCAGCCAAGCCCGTAGTCATGCTGGAAAACCACCCGACGCGCTGCCCTGTGGAACCCCCTTGATGGCCACAAACGTGGAGCAGTGAGAAGTGGAGGGCAATGTATGAGATTGCTTGTGGTGCTGATCAAAATACACAGCAAGGATTGAAGGAGGGACAACAACACAGCTTGTTTTGCTTTGTAGAATTCCCTTGTCTCTGACCTTTACAGCAGCTTTGGGGCAGCACTGGAACCAGCTGAGCAGTTACTACTCCCAGCTGCAGAGAGAAGAGCTTTTACACCATTGCACAATGCATGTGTGTTTGGGGGGGTGAGGTTAGGGCTATAGAACAAAGAAGGAAATCTAGTGGCACCTAAATCAAACATTATGATCAATGAGGGAGTGGGAAGAGGACCTGGGGAGCGGGGACAACCTTACAACCTTTCCAGGATCAGACAGATGGCCAACATCCACATTATTACAAAAACAAAACCAAAACAAAAAATTCCATGAATGCAAACTAGGGCACCCTGCGAGGAGACTGTAAAAATCACATCATGATAGCTTAGACTTGTCTTTGTAATTGAGGGGCATTTCAACATGAAACAGTTCTAGTTATTTAATTAGATTTTGAGAACATTCTTGGGCAGATACTTTGTGAGTGCAAAACTGAGCAGTTCCAGTGCATTTACACTGATTTATACCATGCAAGGTCTTTGCCTCTGTGAGAATTAAATATCTTACTGCAAAAATATCTTAGATCTTGTCCAGACTCAAATATCTTATTGCATCTAGCTTTCCCATATGACTGCATCTTTCTTGTACTAACAACAGAGAAATTTCCCAACCTTCAAAGCAATGTCTCCAACACAATACCCAGAACAGCACGCAGGAACAGCAGGCAGAACCGAGCTGATTGTGCCTATTTTCTGCTGTCGCTTTGGAAAGGGATCCGGGCCTTCTCTAATCATGACTATTTCATGCCTCAAATTCCCTGCTCCATACTTGCATACAAGTTCCAAACCCATACACAAACCACAGAGATATTTCTGCTTTCTAGGAAACATCCTGCTGAAAAAACCCGCCTCTCTAACATGATATAACTATTATAGCACACATTCCAGATAGGCTGCAGTCACCACATACAAACCAGAGTATATAATTTTAGAGTTCTATTTTTCTGCTCAATTTGAATCCAATTTCATTTGTTTTGGTATGATTTTCCTCCTGGAAATACCTGAGCCTGTATTTCTGCTCTACAAATACCAGTGATCACTTGATCTGTGAGCACAAATAAATAGACATCTAAAAGAAAATTCTCACACAGATACCCACAGGGTCTTAGAAGTGTACAGGAACAAATTCACACCTATTAAATGGAAGGCTGTAGCTGAAAATTCAGCCTTTAGTTCTTAAAGGACACAATGGGACAGCGATGGGCAAACCTCCAAAAGGTTATAATTCTACTTCGCTTTCCATAAGAGTTGCCAAAGTCAAATGCTTCTCAAAAGTAATTGAACTTCTCAAGTCTGCAGAACTAGGAGAAAAAATGTAAAAGAAACATGCTACCTTGGAAGATTTTTGGCAATTCTTGTGTTTAGCTGAGCAGCAGGAAATATCGTATGTCCAACCTTTCTTATGTTATTTCAGCCCTTCCACTTCTGGTTAGATTTGGAACCAAAGAAATGAAGACTAACAAAACATCATGTACATGTACTACTTTGGCTGTGCATAGGCAGACAGATACACGTGCACATGGGTTGCAGGGAGCAGAGCAGGGCATTTAAAGCACTTGGCTTAAATTTGAATTTTGAGGAACGGTCTCCAGCTGGGGATGGCTCAAATGAAATGAAATCCTGTCTCAGAACACTAATTGCCTTCAACAGGTCTTTGGTTTGTATTTTTTTGTTTGTAGCTTGGCCAAAGTCACAGGAATAGCTCATTTCAGCATACAGCCTATATACCCTTCTGGACTGCTGTTCTGCCCTGAGACTGTGAGACAGACCACCCAGCAAGGAGATGACAAGCAAAAGTCACGCCAAGCTCATTCTCTGCTGTCTCTTTCACTTCTTTGTTTTTAAAGGATGTCCAATGTATTGGCTTCACAGTCCTGACATTGTCAATGCTGCAGTTTCCAGAGGGAAACCTTGACTTCACTCCCTGAAGGCTGGATTCTAGAGGCAAATCCTTGGCTTCATTGAAGTCAACAGTAAAACTCTTTATTACCTTCAATGAGAAAAGATTTCAGTCTTGTTTTTCAGCTTGTCTTCAGACTAGCACATGGGACTGTTTTGAAGGGAAAAGTCAAGTCATTGCTAAGCACAGCACTCTGGTTAGAAGTGACAAAACCTAAACAAGATTAACAGCAACATATGAAACCATGCCTGACAATTCAACGATAGTGATGCTCAGGAGACTCTACGAAGAGCTGGCAATAGTATGGTGATTAGAAATATCCTACCAGTGTCAAGAAAAATCCACAGAAATACTGGAAAATTAAAGGATTTTAAATTAGCATCCCAGTGCTACTTGTGCTTTACTATTGGCTTCAATAATTTTTTGCAGTAATAGCTGAAAACCCCAGAATAATCTGCTGTTAGAAGCTCTCAAACACAGTACAGGTGGAGACTGAATCTGTAAAGAACTTGTAATTTAGACATAATTTGGAAAAGCACTGAATTTTAATTGGAAAGTTATGGTGACAGGTATCCCACCATTCTCCTCAGAAAGGTTTTTCAATGATTGATACTCTCAAGGCTAAAATACCGCGTTTACTCTCTGTTCTGAAGTTGCTTAATCTTCATGTGCATCCATTGGATTTACTCATCCTCTATTATCAGATTTTCAACTGCCAATTATCAGATTAATATTTGCCAAACATATACTTAAAGATCATGATGATCAAGCCACCTCTTAATCTTCTTGAGTCAAATACTTTAAGACTTGTTACAAATCCTGTAACTATTGTCCTGGTTATATTTTTTTGTTCTCCAAACCCTGTTTCATGCACCATGCTTCTTAAACTGTGGACCCCACAACTGGACAAAGCACTTGAGCAGCAGCTACTTCAGTGTCAATACAAGGAGAACACAGCCTCCTCAGTCCTGTTCAATGCTTCCTCATCTACACAGCCAGCAATGACTCTAAACCTTTGGCCACAGCATCACATTGGCAGCTCACTTTGACATGCTTCATCCGTGCCAACACACAGTTCCTCTGACACATCTAGCTCCCAGGTGAAAGACCCTTTCCCCACCATCCACCCTTTACGTGTGACCAGCCGCCCATCTTTCTATACGTATGACTTCACATTTGGCTTTACTCTAATGCATACTGTTTGCATGTTCTCAATTTTTGAAAACACCCAAATGAGAGTCCTGTTTTGGTCATTGTTTACCACTCCCTGAACTCTGCAACATCTGCAAATTTTATCAGCACTGATTTTATGTTTTCTTGCAGGTTGTTGACAGAAAATATTAACTAGTAAAGAGCCAAGATTGCATTGTGCTGAATAGGAGGGAATGTGGCCAGAGTCACGCTGTTCAGGCAACAGCTCTGTTTTTCAGTAGGGGAAAATAAATACCTGTGATACTCATGAATACGAGCTTACACAAGTCAAGAGAAAAAAAGATGGGACAAATAGATGAGATTGGCAAGATATACCTCTGTCTATTTGTCTCTTCGGCGTTCCACAACCTCAGTCTGCTCTTTATAGCAGCACAGCACTGCAGGGATCCAGCACGACCCTGGCCAATGGGATTTCTTGGATGAACATCTCTTCCTTTTGGTACAACGGAGCAGCATTTGCCATTTACAGCATCATATATGATCAAAGTGCTGCACTGATCTTATTACCTCACCCTTACAAACAGCATCTCTCTGAGGGCTGCTGAGAACCATTATCCCACCTTCACAGATGGAAAGTACAGAGCTGAAGGCACCTCAGAGCAATTGCAAAGCAGGAACTAAAATCCCAGAGCAACCTGTGCACCTCCAACCACTGCCACAAAACAAGCAGCTTGAATTAGCAGAAGAGGGAGCCTGCTTCTCTCTCACACAGAAGTTTCATCACTGCTGAAACAAACACACGTTCTTTCTCCCAAAGCATCTAATTTATCACTGGAGGAAACCACCAGCCAAAGAGAAACCTCTACCCTTTGCAAATGCCTGTTTTCTACTCTGCCAACTACTCTGTGTCTCTCCTTTCGTTACAGAACATCCTGTTGTCCTTCTGGTATAATTTTCACATAAAAGCGTGTGCTTCGTCAAGCTTGCCCTGTCACCAGTGTTTGACGAGTGTCAGAGAAACCCCATAAAAGCCAGGCTGCGAGCTCATCAGTACAAAGGACACCATGTGTTGAACACATTGACAGCTCGCAATAAATAACATCCCTGCCGAACAGCTGGTTGGATTGCTTGGGTTTGGAAGAATGCTGGCCACATTGCCTACTTACGTGCATCCTCCTCAGTGATGCACAGAAGATCCTGCGCATGGGGAGCGGAAATACATCACTTCCAGGAGATACCAAAGTATTTTTTAAAAAAAGCCTCTATATGAACACAAGTTTAGATCCTGACTCAAGGTTTACATCCCATTTCAGTCATACAGATGTGCAATAAAATGTTGGTTTCTTGATTGAGTAGCAAGAGACGTTCACCCTGAAGGAGGGGAGGGGAGAGATGGGCCGTGGTAGGAAGAGCTATCCTAACCTCATCTCCTTCTCTCTCTCTCATGAAATACATAGCTCCCGTTTCATTTAACGCCTTCTTAAATACCAGAATGCAGAAGCTGCTCACCAAACAGTTTGGCCATCACAGTGTGAGACAAAACGTGTGGTTGGAAGAAAAAGGCCCTTGATTCTCTGCCTTTGCCATCAGCACTTGAGGCATAGGGAAGAGTTTGGTCCAGTGCTCAGCCTCCCACTGCTGCAAGGTGTCTTCCTCCACGAGTGCAAATGTTCCTGGCCCACCTTTGCTGCCAAATCCCAACCCTGCAGAAACCTTCAGAGAACAAACACAGACCTCTCATAGTATCATTTTGCCTCTGTGAGATGCAGATGCTGTTGCTTCCCTTTCTGGCCCGTTCCATGGAGGCTGCAGGTGTTTGGATACAGCCATTCCCCAGTAAAACTGGTGGTATGCTGATGTTTAAAATAAAATAAAATAAACCCCTAGTATTACAGCGTATAGCTGAAGACCACCCCTGTTTGAGCATTGCCTCTGGTGAGACACAGAATGTAAACAGTCTGTTTGATTAAAACATCTCTAGCAAGAGGACTTTGGGGAATTCCAGTCTTTCCCAGTGCAAAGAGCAGAAGATACTCTGCTCTTCATTAATTCAGAGCTCTTCAAAGGGCAAGTATGAATAGTTCAACTTTTCTCCTAGGAGAAACTGTTGATAGTTATCCTGGAATTCTTGGAGGAAGCTCACCGGTATAAATCAGGTACATTTCTACCACCACCCTGTCCCCCTTCTTTATTTAATCTGTTCACAGGCAATGGGATTGTGCAACAAGTGATAAATTTTGTCCATGCTGCAATACGAAACGCTTATTTCTGATTGTCTTTCCCCCCCGTTGGGATGGGAGGTGGAGAGACCACACTGGAATAGTTTTACAGATAAGGCTATTAATTACATGCCAGAAAATATTTGTACAATAAGAGAAATTGCTCTTTCAACAAAAAGCAACAGATAAGACTATTTTAACCCATTCCATTTGAAGGTACGGAGATTCTGCCAGCACTGGAAACTTTCTGCAATGCATCTAAACTTTCAAGGCTCTTGGAACTAAAAGTGGGGCCACCAGTATCCCATCTACTGTATTTGTAAAAACTCCCTTATTCCCAATTTCCAAAAACACTCCTTATGGAAGAGGGGGAGCCCGGGATGGTGACCTGAGCACTGCATTGACAGCACACCTCTGCATAACTGGGGAACCACAGCCCTGACCAGTGCTACCTCCCTCATTCCCAGAGCTCTTCTCTATCCCATGATTTTACCCATGCATTCTGAGATGCCAGAAAGGCTTTTTAGAGGATCCCAATACCTCCTAGAAGGAAACAAGCACTTAATTCCCTCACCTCTTAATTGAGACCACCAAGGTGCAGTACTAAAGGCACAACCCAGGAGCAGTCAGAAGAAAACAGACTTTTCCTTGGGTTCCCCCTGTGCTCTGGGAGGTTTGGGGTACCTCTGGAGCAACTTAATGCATTTTGTTTTGCAGCTGACCATTACCATGCCTCTTGTCCCTTGCTCCAGAACTCATGGTGACTACACAGTCCCATATTATCTACTTCATTAGGTCCTGCTCACTCTTAACCCTCCTTATGCTGGTGGCTCTGCAAGAGAGCTGTGTGACACCAGATACACCAGCCTAGTGCTCAGACTGTAGTAGGACAATTCTCCTTTGGGCTATTTTAGTCCTTTTACAGCCTTTGCGCAACTCGAGAGCAACAGTTTTGCCAGGAGCCACAATCTAGATTTCAGTGTTTTTTTAAAAAAAAAAAAACAACAACAAAGGAAAATATGAAATCAGTCTTTTAAGTCTTATTAAGGAGAAATTCGACAAGTTCACGGAAGCCAGTATCCCTGCTCAGGGTTCCCAAACACTGTCCACGCTATTTCAAAGCAAACTGAGGCTATAATTCTACTCCCTCTTTTTTTTTATATATTTTCCATGACGAAAGGAAGAGAAGAGGAAGATGTATAGTTAGACAGACAGGCAGACATCTCATCAAAGAAACTCCTCCAAGCAGATGCAGAGTAGGAAACATCCAGCAACCCTGCTGGCTCCAACCCACAGCCTGAACCTGAGTGCATGGTGGATTTTCATTACCTAACTTTTCTTCCTGTGAACTTCCTCTGGGGGTGTTTGTTTATAAACAGAGGAGTGGATATTATTGCTGGAGATGGGACAGTATGGGAGGGGGTTGAAGGAGTTCATAGCCACAAGACTGGAGAGCAGAGTTCAGAAGTGTTTGTTGCCAGAAACACAAAGGGCTCACTGTAAAGCCAGAATGTGGCCTAATTTCACAGTCTAGAGGGATTACGATAGGTATATGCAGAAAATGCTCCAAAAAGTAAAAACCCCACATTGTACAAATGTTTCCCACTGCATCACCATAACCATTACACACCCAAATTAAATCACTGACAGCAGTGACGGTGCTCGGTTGTTGCTCCCCATGACATCCACTCCTCAGCTCACTCATTTTCTTCATTGCATGCACTGTCTCTGCCACATATTCTACACGTTCAACTGCCTGGAGCAGCCCCCCCTTTGACTTCCTCTACAAAGGAGTTACTCTGGGTTTATATTGGTGTGTTCAACAGCAGAAACTGGCTTGTGCTGCTTGCCCTTCCCTCTGCCAAGTACATGTTTCAAAATTGTGTGCGTAATGCGTTTAGTTAACATTTGCTTCTTCTCCCAGTACTCCTTTTCTCCCTGAACATCTCCATTCATGAGCTACAGCACAGAAGGCTTCCAATTCTTGTCTAGTTTACACTGAAAATAATTCCCATTCAGTTATCACTGGTGAAAGGTGCTGTTTTGACCTCAGAGAGGCTGCTCTGTTTATCCACAAGACAGATGCAATGTAAGACAGTAGTAATGCAAGGTCCAGATTTCAGCCTTAGCACCTCAGTCTTTACAAGCACAGATGCTGCTGAATTCCAAACAAAATCACGTGGATTGTATGATGTACAGCCTCCCTGTTGACACTCCTGGCAGAAACACTAGTTGTTTAGCCAGGAGAGCGTGCACTAGATGATGACCCCTCCCCAAAACAGTCTGGGGCACTAACATGCTGTGTGCAAAGCCCCTTTTGCAAACACTCACCTGGTCTGCATTTAAGTATCAGGTAAATGAGTTGCTTTTGCCCTTAATTAATAGCCTGAGATATCCAGAGAAAGATTTTCAGCATTTCCTAGGAAGATGCTTAACAGTTACAACTTATGTATATTACAAGCTGTTCCATCAAGTAAATATATTAATCAGCGTGCAGATGTATCAACAATATCCAAGTATTCCAATTTAAATACTCTGAACTAAGGATCTTTTCTCTCCCATTATGGGCTGCATACGCTGTTCCATTTGAGAAATACAATAATTCATGTTGATTCAAACATTACCAGCATGTCTGGGGCAGAGATATTAACTCAAGACCATCTGATTTGCTACTGACTCTGAAGAGCTTGTCACAAATACCAGCTGCCTTCTTCACCTGTCCCCCATGTTGCCAGTGTGATACCAGGTGAAAGACTTCATAGCTACCATCAGCTCAGTACAATAATTACTTAGCAAAAAACTATCAGCAGCTACAACGGAACATCCTACGGGAATTAAGGTGTATTGACTCCACAGGGAGAACAACTCAGGCTGAGGAATAACTACCACTGCTCCTAAAAAAAGTTGAATTAAAGGCCAAATCTGCTGGGCTCTGTTTCTAGCTCTGTCCCCAACACATTGGACAAATCAGAACACCCCTCCGTTCCTCAGTTTCCCTGATTTTTAAGGGCAATGTTCTCTCACACCTGAGAAACTTAGCACCACCATCAGTAGAACGTGTTGGGGCAGTTATCAGGACTACAAAACTGCCATGTTATTGCCACAGTAAAGGCAAAGAACAGTACTAGGATACATTAGTACAGAAGAAAAAAACCCTACACTCAAAACTAAGTAAATATGGTAACAGTGAAGGCCTGTCCTTTCCATTCCTTTCCCAGTTTTAATTCAAACAAACAAAATAATGGTGATAAGATCTCTTTCCTCAATCCAATGGATGATCTTTGCAAATATGCTTCCAACACTAACAGCAGAGCATAGGCAAGGAAGAAAATGAAGGAAGAAAGGAGCCTGCAGCTGATGCTCGGTGTCTGGAACAGGGCTGCTCTTCTCCCAATTCCATGATGACAGAAGACTCCTGGGAATCAGACAAGGGAGGGGAAGATGGGTCAGAGGAGAGAAATACATATGGGAAAGAGATTTAAAGCAAATAGAGACAATAAATTAGATAAGGAAAAGGAGGAAAAACACAGCAGAGGGGAGGAAGGAGAAGAGATAAAAGAGCCCTGAGTATCACTCAAAAGGAAGACTCAAGGAAAGCCTACCAGACCCCAGGAGTTAATCAGCAAAGAACAGAGTGGTTTTCTTCTCTAACACAGCAATTCTTTTGCTTTCATGAGCTGGTATCATATCTCTCAGATGTTGCTTTACCAGGCCAATTCCAGATGCTTCTCAGTTTCACTTCACCCTCACTCTTTGTGAGAACAACGGCTTGCTCCTTGTTTGTGCACCTCTAGGATGGATATTAAACAGAACAATATCAATAATTCCCGGAAAATATGCATGAGCATATGCCTGACAAAGCACACAAACACACAGCCTGCTTACCCACTGTTCCCACAGCACCTCCAACAAGAGTTGGTTGAAGCCACCGATCTGGTGGCCACCCTTGGTCTGCAAGAAGGGGACACCACCCTCCTGCAGCAAAAGAAGATGAGAACTCCAGAGAGTGCGGGGTGACCCATGGCACACACTTGCTATGGAGGAAGAAACCAGCAATTGTGCAAAGCAGGAAGAAGTGAAAGACGGGGGAATCAAGGACACCAGATAGTAGAGGAAGAAGCGAGACTAGGTTGGTGATAAGAGAGGGTGGAGAGATTGGACGGGAAAGTTCCACACTTACATCACCCAGCAAAACAGAAAAGCGGACAGTGTGTTTTGAATAAGGGCTCATTTTAACACTGAAAAAAAGAGAAGAGAAAGGTTGAAAGAGACAGAGGCCAAAGTGGGATCTGGAGTATAGCAAAAACAACTAAAATAAACATGTCCCCTTCCCCTGGCCAACTGCTCTGACGTTAGGGCTTCGCAATTTTTCTTCTCTTGTATCCAAAGCAAAAAAGGACAGCAAAATAAAGGAAGTTAAAGCAAGGACCATGGAAGGGTCCAGGCTGCGAAGGAGGGATGCAGGAGACTCAAAATCAGAGCACAAGCCAGAGTCAGCCAAGGTCAATGGTATTTTTTCATAATCTTGAACAGGTTTAGGATCAAATCCATCCTGCCTGCGTAAACCAAACATTGCGAGTCCAGCCCCATTCTCACCAAGGAACAACCTGATTTGTATTTATACGTGTTCACACTTTTAACTATGACACGTACTGCACCCTCACTTAGTGCTGGCGACATCATGGATGTTGAACAGTCCTCAACTAAACAAATTGTTCTGATCGCCATGAACAAGGATAGTGAAAATCAAAATTCGGGGATAAAATATTCACTCTTGTTCTATTTTTAACTTGCCTTTTTGAGTTCTGTTCATGCTCAGTGTAAGAATACTTTGACTTCATGGATGGCTTTGGGGAGAGTAAACTTTGTAATAAGCACTAACATCAAATCAAAGCAGTTTACAAGAGCTGCCACTTGTGTTAGAATACATGGGGAAATAAACAAGCTGCTCTTCCTTGATCATTGGAGTTTAAATACTCTATTGATCTGGGAAAAAAATCAAAGGTGCTTTGGAAATTGTGTGTGTGTGCATGCGTGATCACACCAGAGAAAATGAAGAGAAACATAGGGAAAAGCAGAAATTAGCAGAACAATCCAGCATTTCTTCTCTGCAGAAAGCTGAAATAAAACTAAGAAACACGTCCAGATGTCAGCTACCCATGGTAGGGGAATATCCACAGAACAACACAAGTGTAAGGTCAGAAGAAAGGCTCACCTTCATTGTTAGAAGTCTCATTTTGGAGAACAAAAAAAACAAACAAAAAGGACAGCACAGTAAAATGTTCTGTGCTAAGAACCATGCATGAAACAAATGCCCAGAACCTAGAAAATGGAGAAGTCCAATATATTTTGCATATTTGAAATAGAAAGAGTAATATGTACTGATCGTGTAAAGGCAGTATTAGATGAAAAATTTGTTAGCATTGAGAGAGATTAAATGAATAAAGACTGTATTAGACCAGCAGGCATAGTTGAGAGAAAAACATGAAGGGTTTTGATCAAACAAGAATTTTCCGATCCATTTGCAAAATAACCCAGAGTATAAGATTTGAAGAAGTAAAAAATGTAATGAAGTGAAGTTGTTCATTCTTACTATGACGGGATGTAGGAACTGCCACACAGACTAAGACCAGAGAAGGGTGGGAAATATTTGATAAAATATTTTTCTCAGGAAAAAGGGAAATTAATCAAAACAGACTATCTGTGGGAAAGGATCACTTTTGGCAAATATTCGAACTTAAAATTCAAATAGAAGTTTCATAACCGTCAAAACACCTGACTCTTTTTTAACTTTCTGAAAATAAGAAAGCTGATCTCTTTTACCGGCAAATGTTTTTCTTTCTCATAGTTAGCACTTTTCTAAACCAAAGCTTTGGATTTTAGGTACTTAAGATGATGTCAATCTGTCCTTCACTTTTCCTCTCTTACATTCTAGTGGTGACTCTTGGTCTTAGCTAAGGATCTTTGGTTTATAGAATAGCACTGGGAAATTTTCTGCGGCCTGTGCTATATCACAACCTACAAAGTGGATATTCTGTGACTGTTTGGACTAATTATCTGCTGTTATATCCCTGACACTGCAGGGGACTGAATTTGGCAACCCAGGTGGTCCCTTCTCTGCTTCTGCTCCTATAATTTCTATCAGAGAGAAGAAAAGAGGAGCTGAAAAAACAATGGCTAAAATTGGAAGCAAAACTATTATATGAGATCATTTCAGTTGACCCCAGTCATGGAAGGGTTTATTTTTGTTTTTTCAATATGTCTTTTTGAAAAAAGCCACTATATTTTGGCTCTTTTTTCTGGCTCAGGCCAGTGTGAGCAATGGAAATCCAAGGTGAAAGCTCTCAGTTAATCCCCTGGTCTTGAGAGCCCCCTAAAACTCATTGGTCCTGCAATATTTTCGTCCTAAAGCTGCTCAGGCAGGCATCATGGCTACACTGCAGACCTCACTCCAAAGAAGGCATCTCTCCACCAAAGCCCCCTGCTCTACCCAGCAGTGTGCCCCTGCCACGTTTAACCAGGGTTGGGCCCCACTGACCAGGGGGTGCCCACCAGTGGTTCGGTCCTTTGCTGTCAACACATCTGGCCAAGGATCTCTCCCACCCTTGGCAAAGGCCAATGAACCACACAAAGCTCGTGGAGAAGAATCACCAGAATCCTATGCCCTCTTTGAAAGCAGAGACCCATCCCGTTCTTCATGAGAAAGGTGAGAGGCACCTACCTTCGAGGGAGGGTTTGGGGTTAGGGTCCCCAGAGAGCCAGCATCGCCCTCCCAACTTCTCCAGTGCTCAGTGAGACTTCTGGGATTTGGGATTTAAGCACATCCCTCACCATGCCACACGTGGCTGGAGCTGATGGTGGGCACCTCTGCTCAGCATGGCTATGGCTTTGGGATCCCCTCAGCCATCTGCCATGCTCCCTGGTGCCATGCAGAGAGGCGATGTGGAGACCCAGAGAGCAGCTTCAACCTGATTAGATAACTTTCAGTCCTTCTGTGATGGCTTAGCACATGAAGGCTCTCCAAGGGCTGCTTCTCACCCTCACCACTGAGGCCCTCCTGCCACAGCTCTGCTCTGTGCTTCTCCAGACATCTCCATGAATCCCTGAGAGCCCCGCTCCCACTCAGTCTCCAAACACTATCCCCTTGGGCTTGCTTTCTGCCTCACACGACTTTTTCTAACTAAAACAGGCTGGCTTGAAATAAATCAGGCTAAAATGAAGCTTGGAGAGGTGAGCTCAACCTGGGACAAGTCTCCTTGCCTACAGGAGACAGCCATACATCATTTAGGAATCAAAATTTACCATCCTTCAAATACACAGTCAACTTTCCCTTTTTCTTTTTTTTTGTCATTTTATTAATTAATGTGTAGCTGGTCAAAAGGCCAATCAAAATTAGAAGTCTTATGGAAAGAATAATTCTTTTCCAGTTTCTGACTTTTGTCCAGATTTGTGCAGACTGAAGGAAATGTGCTGTTCAAACACAAATATTTAGTAAATGACAAGCTGTGCCGTATTTTTCAGTGACCTATTAGTCACAACTTATCCAGACCTATAGTCATCAAGTGCCTAATCATTTGAACCCATCTACAGGGAAGCCAAAACCACACAGCTCCCTGTAGCCTTCAGCAATGGCATACTGGAGGCTCTTCACCCTGAAGGAGCTCTGGGGCAAGTGCGCAAGCTCCTATCACTTTGGTCCAGCTGTTGCTCTGCTCCATCATACCCATCACCCTGGGACCTGGCACATGCCAGCACTAATTAAGCAACAGAAATACAAGCTTTACATTTGAGTTATTCTGTAGTCCTTCATTCTAGTGCTTCATTACAGATCAAAACGCAATTCAAAGACAACAGGCTGCTGAAGATGAGAAAATGCTGCATTATCTATCTACCAATTATTTCAATGCCAGTGAAACTCAAGAGTAAACTCTCTGTTGAAGACGTCTTCAAGTTCCCAACACATCCTCTACAAGGATCAGCTCTGAGGACAGGACCCAGCTCACCAATTCCACCTGAAGTGTATTAATTCAATATCAGACTCCAATACTTCAGAAGGGAACCAAATTAACCCCCAAAAGTAAACATGTTCTTCAACCATGTGGAGGGAGCAGACCTACACAGTGTCAATTACATATCTTTATAATTGCCCAATTATTGGACCCCGACACAGATGTTTCTCCATCTCTTACACACAAGAGCTGTGGCTTTAAGTGAGCCCCACTGTGCTGATTTTGGCATTTCTTTCCCTTTGGATTCTGCTACAGTTTTATGTTCACCAAGGACTGAAGTTGGGAAAACATAGGCACTCCCTTACATACGAAGCTTTAATAAGTTGGGATCATGCTCTCTGTTGGCAGGCAGAGGAATAAAGAGACAGAGGAGAATGAAACCGGGAAGGGAGAAAAAACCAAAACAAAACACAAATAACTTTCACTCTTCAGAGCAGGCACGCCTTCTTACTCTGGCTCCCGCTGCCGATCATTCATCCCACTCCTCTCAGCTCCCAGCCAGTAAAGAGTCAACATCTCATTCCTATGAAAACATGAGCTATCCCGCTGCTGAGCCATATACCAGAAAACACACTGACAGGGACTCAGGAGGATCCTGTTTCTTAGGATGGAGTTGCATTTCCACAGTAGAACTGAAATATCTTTGATTACAACAGAAGCAAGGTCAATGGTGCTTTGAAGCGTCTTATTTTGCACGGCATGTGTATTACCTAACTCGAGTACAGTCTGGACCTTAACTCCTTCCTTCACAACTAGAGATACATTCAAAGACTCTGCAAGAGAAAGTGCACAAACTCGCATGATTAATACCATGTGTACATGTGTGTGTTTGCAAGAGGGATGTACTGTGCTGTGTGGTAGGTACACACATCCAAGGAGTGTTTGTCCAAGAACTATGCAGCCCAGGGAGAGAGGCAAGTACACACGAGCTGAGAGCTGCCTCCACTGGGGAGCCGCACAAACGAACAGCCCCGCTCCCAAAATGCTTCTGAGCTTTTGCCTAACGCAGATCAATGGGTCAGACTTCTCGTTTCCCAACAGCTTTCCCTGACAAATGCCAGAAGAGATATCAGTGAAGTCAAACAGGGCAGCAATAACATCACTGCCAACCAGCGTGAAAATTGGCAGCGCCTGGCACCAAGGACTGCCTATCATCAAAGACAGGGCATGGCCCGGCACAATGACGAACCCACTTAACGGCGCTGTAAAATTACCCATTTATGAAAACAAATTGAATACTGCTGCAGAGGGTGACGTAAGGAGAGTTGGCTCCAGACAGAAACTCCTGTAGCCTGGATTAGCAGGAGAGCTCCGTTATATCAAGGCTCAGGCGTAGAAGCTGATAAGAACTTGGGTCCTACATGAGATTTTTAACAGACGCAACAGGCTTCCCCTATAGGCACACATGTGGCTGCTGTACGACTTGCAGTGACTACTTATATGCCAGCAAGGGGGGATGGAAGGGGAGCAGTCAACACACGTTGAGGGTGGGAGGCAGAAAGTAGATGAAGATGCAAGGAGGACTTTGAAAAAGAGGTGTCTTCCAGTCAGTCCTGCTCTCTCCCTCAGATCGGAACAATCACACAGATTCCCACTTTACAACTGGGATAGAAGTTGGGCAGAAACTCACTTCTGGCACTGTCAGCAAATTTGACCCAGTTCCCCCTCCCCTCCAACCCCCCCAAACACCCAGAAGGGCTTTTGACTTCAGTGGGGTCCTACAGATGCAACTTCGACAGCAGAACAGGACTCCTGAGTCTGTCACATCCCAAAACAGTGAAAACGAGAAAGCCAAAAGTTTTGGCAGCCAGAACCCTTGATTTCCTCATTGAGGGAAGCGTAATCTCTCCCTAAGCTTGCTGCAGGTCTGGGAGGCTGTGGTGTGCGGAGGATACTCCGAGTGAGTTCCTCTTGGACCTCTTCCAGGTGTTTACACACAGAGCCAAACCTGGCTTCTCTTCAAGAGTGCGTGTGAGGGGGGAGAGGGAGCTTAAAAATAAAATAAAAATCACAAAGTCCTCCTGAGCTGAGCTGCAAGATCTGCGGTGCTAAACTGGGGCATTTCTTTTCATTTTTCACAGTGGAATGTTATTTCCATGCATAAAATGGGTCAAGTGTCTTATACAGGCAACAACCCAACCTCCCCCGTCCAATTAAAGTATTTTACTACAAATGATCTTTGTGTGTGTTTGTCTAGGATCCCTATTGTGTGAATTAGAGATTCCACACACCAAAGACAGACGTGGGATCTTAGCTGTTGGTTTAAACACATTAAGACATAGACTGACCACAGTTTGCCCCTCACGAGATCTGTGTAAACCCAAATTCTGCCTTTCCTAACTTGAAAGGGAAACACTTTGAGCCCTGGGGTTTAAGTTAAGATTGGGAACCAGAAGAGTAGAGTATGAGAAAGCCAGGGGAAATAAAGCAAGTAATAACCTATTTCACCTATGAAATCACTCATCTGCGTGTCCTCCTCAAGGCAAAAGGGACCAGCCCATGCGCAGCACCTCCTGCCCACCCCAGCAGCCACACACACCCCACGTCCCCCTCCTCACCAGTGAGCGGAGCAGCTGGGACTGGGGAAAGTTAAGGAAATGCACTGCTGAGTTCATCTTAGTTTCTGTTTTCCTTAGGACAAAGCAACTTTCTTGCGAGGACAGTTGTGTGGGTCAGGGATGGGGCAGAGGAGATGGAGAACACCAGAGGGAGGGTGGCAGGGCAGAGGCGAGCTGGGCTGGCGGGAGCAGCCACGGTACCACGGCACCAGCATCCGCTGCCTCCTGGTAGGAAGTGACTCCAGTTAAAGGGAAAGGGGAAATCCTCCCTGTCTCTTTAAGGCATCCTAGGACATGGAAACTTTGTACTTTCAGGGAATCTCCTTGCCAAAAGAACTGTAAAACATGTCCTGTCCTCCCCNATGTTCTCCTCCCCCCCCCCCCCCATAACCCGTTTCTCTTTCTGACTTTTTTTCCTTTTTTTTTTTTTTCTAAGGGCATTTCCATTTTCTATGACTTCCTCCAGAGCAAAGATGGATGTGGCGACATTTATAAGGGTTTGTAACCCTCCGAAAAGTATCCGATTTCATGACAACTTCACTGCACTTTATCACTAAAGCGGGGAGAGGGCAGGAGGTGGCGGGAGGGAGGGGGAGAGGGAGCAAACGCAGGGAAAAGGACCCAAATTCACAATGTGCTCGTAAAATTTAAACAAGAAAAGTGCAATATTCCTCATTATTGTCCAGCTCAGACAGCTCGGACTGGTAGCTGCTTTGAGTGCTAAATGATTTTATAGGGCTGTTTGACCTTACAATCATTTGTGTTACACTTGCCATTGCTAAGGGGAGACAAAAATACTCACCACATCCTCTAGCTGCAGTGCTAGTCCCAGCCCTAGCTGAGTGTCGAGGGGTTGGGAACTTTATAAACTCATTTGATTCATTTGAGGTTTCACAATAGCCAAAAGTTCCTTTATAGCTTTTTGGAAACCACATGCTAACATTGCATCTAAAAAGGTAACAGTGAAGTACACTAAAGAGCTAATAAAACTAAGGAAATCGTATAGGGACCTTAGATATGCATTTCTTTGCAGCCACCCACTAGAGACATGCATTTCTTTCCATACACACTCATAAGCTACTTTCAAACACTCTATTTACAGTTTCCCAACCTGGAAATTAGGTAAAAGCCCACCGAAAGAGTTCTCTCTCCTATCTGCACCTTCATCTGTACGCACAGAAATAAAGAAACTACCCAGGCTACTGCCATTTCCCTATGCAAAAGTTTACATAACTTTTTCTTGGAGCATATACTTTCAGACAGTTTGCCGAGCTCCGGTATTTCACCAAATATATCCAGAATAAAGGCACCCGAGCGTGTTCCCACATGCACTCGCATACATCCGTGTGTTGCAAGGCACACACGCACACTGAAATGTACACACACATATAGCACACACACGCACGCCTACAGCTGGCTGCTCTGCCGGCTCCCGAAACGTGAAAGGGATGCTGCAGCCACAGGCACGACCAAGTACCTACCTGCAATGACAGCCGGAGATCTCTGTCCTCCTTCAGCTTTCAGCCACACTTGCAAAGTGAAGGCATCTCGGGGCAGCTCAATATCTGCCTTCAGCCGCAGCTGATCACCTTGTCCACTGAAATAGAGCGCCCTGCTCGGGGTAAGGGACTCCTCTTCATCCTTTACCTCCCGCTGTTGCCTCCTGCGGGGGACATGCCCAGGCTCCAGCCCAGCGGTGGAGCGCCTTCCTCGGGCTAACCTGGTGGCACAGGTGCCCGGGGCGGTGTAGCGGAGCTGGCGGCTGTGCCTGGTGTCCCTTCGCGCCCTGCGGGAGCGCTCGTCCATCCCACATTCGGGTCCACTGGCGAGGGCTGTACAGAGAAGCACAAGAGGCAGCAGCAAACTCCAGAGCTGCATTTCCAATCTTCCCCCCCCTTCTCCCCTGCAAATCCTCCCGATCTGCCAGCTTTGGGCTCCTCCTTGCCTTGACTTTCTTCTCTTGTTCACCCTTCTTGGTATTTGCTCTTTTTATAACCCTTCTCAGTTGCTTTTTCTTTTCTTTTTTTCTTTTTCTTTCTTTCTTTTTCCTGCTTATAGATTTTTTTTTTCCCCTTAAAACAAATAAAAATAAAATAAATCAAAACTCCTTCTTGGTTGAAATGTATTTCTCTGTTCTTCCTCCTCTATCTGTCTTCTTCTCCTCTATTCCTCCACAGCTGGAATTCCTCTCTCTCTTCTTTTCTCTGCTGGATTTTCTTCCCTTTATTTTTTTCTTCTTAAAAAAAACACACACACACTCACACACACACACACAAAACAAAACAAAAAACCAAAACAACCCCCCCCAGCTTTCTCCAAGACTAAGACCCACTGATTTCCCTCCCCCCCCAAAGATGCTCTAATCTATTTATTTTTTTGGCCTCCTTTATAACATAAGCCACAACCCCCTCCTTCCCCCCAACCTCCCCCCCTCCCTTCTTCTCCACAAAATGAAAGAAAAGAGAAAAAGCCCCTCAGAAGATGAGTAAACAAGAATATGCTAATCTACTCTAGGGTGCTCCACCTTCCCAATTGAATGATTCCCATTAAAACTGCAGGGATCATGACTAATCAATCAGCTTGAAGGAGCAGATAGCTCCAGAGGTTCAAACACTTTTGCTGTTTTCTTTTTCCCCCCTTCTTTTCCTCTTTTCCTCTTTCCCCCTATCACTTTCTCCCCTTATTTATTTTTTAAAAAAGACAATCGAGATGAATGGATCAATGTGACAAAAATCCTGCACCCCCCTTTTTGCAATCTCCCCAGCTTTCTTTCTCAGTCCAGTCCAAAACACACATTCCTATTTTTTTTTTCTTGGCAAAAGAGAAAGCTATTTCTCCTCTTAGACTCCCCGTTGCACTTTGCTGGTAAACCTTATGCTCCTCTGCAGCACATAGAGTCTTGAAACTTGAGTCTCAGATATTTTTTTAATTGCTTTCTTTTTTTTCTTTCTCCCTTTTTCACTCTCTCTTTCTTTTTCTAATTCTTTCTTTTCCTCTTATTATTTTCTTAAAGTTATGCAATCAGCCAGGCTCCCCCTTTTGTGGTCCCCCTCAGTGCAGTTGTGTGCAGCTAATCCAAATGTTGCATCAAAGGTCCCCATCGAATCATCAGGAGCTAAAAGGAGAGAAGCTTTTTGAAGAGCATTTGCCTTCCAGAAGCTGTAGCAACAGAGCAGGATTTGGCTTTTGAATGCTCCAAAGACTCCTGGTCTTTTTGAAATAATAATAAAAAAAATATATTAATTTTATTGGTGGATTGAGTCAAAAAATCCTCTCTCAATATTGCTAATTTTTCAGTCTAAGGAATTCAGCTCCCCTGGTTTCCTTGGCTTAGTTGTAGCCACAGGTAAGATTCTGGCTGCTTGCTGGTTTGTAGATCTCTGTTTCTGAGCTGGGACGTTTCTTTTTTTTTCTCCCTTCTTTTTTTTTTTTTTTAATATTTTTTTTTCACTCTTGCAAGATCTCAAAAGCTCCCCCTGATGGCAACAAAAAGGATTTTTCAAAGTACTTAATAAGTGGAAATGACTTAGCAGGAGCACACTGTGAATCTACGGGCCGCTATCCCACTCGGAGGTAGTCCCGCAGAACCAAGTTAAATCACAGCAAATTCAGTCACAAACCCAGTAACCCACAGCATCCTCATCCATCTCAAAAGCAATGACTGTCACACCTTATTTTCCTATCACCTTTTAACAGCAATCACGCAAGAGAGTTTTCCTGGGACTGTAATCTTTCTGCTTTTGCAGATTATCCTGTTAGTACGAGTTTGTTATGACTACTAACACTTCAAATATACACAATAAAATCAATGGAAGTACATTTTTCAATGAGAAAGAGTTGTTGCTTGCTTGCGAAGCTTCTGAAAGATGTTTTTTCCCCGTTTCTTATGAATTTGCAAACACCAAGGAATGTACAATTGGTATTTTCAGAGATCTTGGATGTATCCACAAAGTCCCACCAGAAGTCACCAAGAACTGCAGCGGAGCAGCCCCTCTCAAACCCTACCGACCTCCCCTCCACGGTTGCTCTACTGCTAAGACAGACACAAAACACTGGCAAAACCTCCAAAGTTTTGAATACAAGACTTGAAAGCAATTAAGTCTCTCAACAACCAAGAGGAAAGAGTTAGCTAGGAAACAAACTACACCACGTTATAAACTCCCATAAACGCCCCAAAGAACTCAGAGGGATGCAAAGAAGGCACTTGAGCATTTGTACCTACTTGGCAGAAACAACTTCAGATCAGAGTTAAGTACTGCACTTGACTATTCTAATCTAACACATAGAGGACAGCACAAATCAAACAAAAATTCAAAAATGTAAAGTGAACCTGTTCAGCTTCAAATAAGAGCTAACCCAGGAAGAGTCCTGCTGCCAGGGCCAACTCCCCCGACGTCCCCGGGAACTCTGCCCATGCGCAGTCTGCAAGAGCCGGCTCTAACTTCAATAATGCAGGTTCCAGTTTTTCCAGTGGAAAAAGCGAATTCTGTGAAATCCTAGTGTTTCTCAGGGACATTATGATTTGGCTGAAACCATCAAAGAAAATTATTGAAACATTTCAATTTGATGGCACTGCACCATTTCATTTTGAACGTATTTGACCTTCTGTCTCTTACAGTATCACAGCCTTCACTGTGACCAAAATGCAACACTTCAATGCATCAGACAGCAACTCCAGTAACGAATTCTGGGGTGCTCTTGCTACAAAGGAAAGGCCCAAAGCTCAGCTTTCCGTAATCACGAAAGACAGAAGAAAGTATGAAAGGATGGAATTTACCTCCAGAGCACAAATTTCACGTTCAATCAGTTTTATTTCTAAGACATAGCAAAAGCATAAAGAAAATGTGATACATTAACTCTTCAGTCCTGAGTGATAAAGAACAGAGTGGAAGGGATGCAGTTTGAGAAATAGTGAGTAAATCTGGGATTCTTTAAGTCTGTGGGTCAGATCTAACTTCCCTGACAACAGATGAAATTCTACCCTGCACAGATGGACATTTATTCTCTGCTTAAGCCAGTACTTAAGTGATGTATGGACCTTCTGGCAGGGGGGTTCCTACCCAAGGAGAATAATCCTCCTGTTGAACTCAAGTGAAGTATTCTCTTAAGTAAAGGGAGCAGGATATTGTCCTGTATCTAGAGGTATTTTCACAAGAAAAAGGAAAAAAGCACAAACCCTAGATACACATATAGAGACAAGAATTAAAATAGATATTTATGATATTATGCCAAAAAATAGCATTGAGCTACATGCTCTGTGCAGTCATTATAAGTAGAAATACTCAGCAGGAATCTTAGCTGAAGCTGCCAATAACTCCCAGGTTCAAGACTAGAGCTGAGTGAATAAATCATAACAAATAATGGTTTTGTCAAATTTCGACTTTTTTTTCCTCCTATTTGCAAGCAGACTGCAAAACCTCTCAAACATGTTTGAAATTATATGCCCATTTCTTCTTCACATATAGTATTTCTCTAAGGCCAATTAGCACACAATTTATTGTAACGTACACATTTTCACATTTGTTCTGTGCTAATTAGGCAAGGAAGTCACACAGCATTATTTTTGGCTCCCTGGGGATCAGGTTTAATCACAGGTTTAATACAGTAAAATAACTAATTTTATATATGATGGGAGATTCCGCTGCTTGAAACTTTCATTGTGAAAAGCAGCATTGGCTCTTCAAATTACTCGCACGAAGATCAATTAAAAACAATGTTTCTTGAGCGTCGAGCTGAAAAGTCTGCCAGTTACAGATGAATTGCGGCCCTACTATTTTGGGCAAGTATTTGTACTTATTTGTCTTCACTGTGCACAACTCCATCAATCACAGCAGACGTTTGCATGGTTTTTACTCCTCACCAATATCCCAACCAAGTCGCTCTGAACTTGGCATGGGTTGAGGATCGCTGAAACGCAATCCAACAGCTACTCTGCTTGCAACCAGCTAGGACCCAGACACCAGATTTTAATGCAACATGTTGCATTCAGGGAATATTTTATGCAATCAACAATGGTATGATAGGAATCACACCGCCTCCACAGAATAGCAAGGAATGATACCCAAAGAGCTGAGAATGGCTCTAAAGAGAAAGGGATTTGGGCATTCCGTAATGCAAATTCCATGAAGTCCAGCACCTCTCGGGAGACAGACAGAGCCACTTGCTTGGTGGCAAGAGGGTGAGACAGGGCTGTGTTAGGTGGAATGTGGCCACAACTCCTCACGAGCCCACGAAAACATAGAAATGCTAATAACCAAAACCCAGCAATTAAAAAATGTCAAACATGTTCAGCCTTGGAAAAGATTTAACAGAAGACCTAATTTGGATGTGTAAATCCACTGGTTTTTTAAATGCTTTCTCTTATCTGTCCTTCCTCCTATTTTAAAAAGGATGAATGATTAAAAGACTGTGGGCTGCCTTTACTCTCACGCTCCATACTAATAACAATCCTGATTTCAAGGGTCCTTTATAACTATTGCCTGCCTACTCATAATTCCATACAACTACGCTAACTGGAGCAGAAATCTGAACACCAGCACTACATTGCCTTTACTAGTGGATAAGAGACTCTTCTGCTGTGGTTCCCCCAGTTGTCCCATATGTAAAATACACACTATGGTAATTTACATCAATAAAACAGCTTCATGTCAATTTGAAATACACCCTTTAATCCAGAAAAGTTTACTGAGCAATTAAGAAATGCAATAAATGACAATCAAGACTAAACATGTAATTGATGACTTTATGAAGGTATCAGTAATTTTATAAGGTAATTTGCAGTCAGTGGCCATAAATTCCCATTTAATCCTGGCATACCACTCTTTTTTGCCCTGCAGAACGCTGTATTTCCTAACAATACCGATGCCTGTTCGCCTGGAATTTGGTTACTTTATCCTTCAAATTTCCCTCATGAAATATCGTATTTCCAGAAAAGTTACATATTCTTTGTATTTTTTTCACCACATTCTTGAAATACATTCTTGGGGGTGGGGCAATAATCGCTATTCTACAACACTGTAGTGAGAGCAAAAAGACACTGTAGATGATGGAAATGATGGGGCACATTCTTCCTCTTCAATTAGGCCATGCAAATCCTGATTAATTCAGTGGGTCCATTTGAATTTGGACTGTATATTGTAATTCTAGTGTTAGGGACAGACTGCCCAGATGAAATCCTTTGCTCAGGCATGAAGAGGAGAACAACCACAGACCTCACCTATGTGGTGCCCAGTCGCCCCTCCAAGGCCGTGTCCCTGTGACCCAAGACATAGATGTGAGGACACCCAAGGCTTATGTGAGCAGCCTCAGTGGGTCCCATGGGGTGACCTTGGGGTCAGGCCCTTCACCTCTCCCTTCTGCAGGGGCACATCCCGAGACGGGAGAGCACAGCACAGGCAAACAAGGCAGGTTCCTAAACCAGCAGACTGATGGGGGCAGCAAAATCACAGCCTAAAGGAAAAGACACTAAGAGGAGGAAGGACCTCCTGGGTCTCAGCAAGTGCCCACAGCACCATGCCCTGCCAGCCCCACACCACCGAGGGGCTCCCCTGGTGCCCTTGGCAGGAGCAAGCTCCCAGCACCCTCCCAGGCCCTCCTGGCATTGCCTCTCTATCAAAAGCCCTGCTTGAGATCCTTGCCCCTTTTGGACAGGTTTAAAACCCCATCAAGAACAAAAGAACACTTTGCCCCACTTTCCCCTCTCATTTGAGGAGACTGAAACAATGCCTGTTTTAAAAGTCTGTTTGCCCAGAGATCCAAGGTCCCTAGATGAAACCAGGATGCTGAAACCCAGAACTGCAGAACATTGTTTTTATGGCTTCTGCCCTTCTTGCCCAAAGAGGAATTTCTGAGAGACCAAGAGGAGGAACTATCAAATGTTGCTCCTGAAAAGATAGGTGAAGCCCAGGAGAGTGCATGAGGAGATCCCCTGATTTTCCAGAACGCAAGATGTGTTACGGGGGTTTCCCAAACCATCTCACTCAAAGGTTATGTGTCCTCCAGTATTTCTGGGGTTGTGTTAAATGCTGGAAGAGGAGAATTGGACCTGGTTGTGAAGGAAAGAGGAACAAGACAAGCAGACAACTGAGCAGGAAGGGGAAAACTCCTTGTGATTTGCTTCTCCTAGTGATTTGCAAATACTCATAGTTGGTTTATGACCTGCAGGAGGAGAACCATTGCTTTATTCACCCCTGGGCATTTTCTGTTTGTTCGGGCTGCCTCGCAGTCTGGAACTCAAGAGAGCTGTATCCATGGCAGGACCCACAAGCCCACCCTGACATCCACCAGGGCTACCTCAAATCCATCTCCAGGATACACAGGAGTATTCAGGCTCCCAAAACAGCCCAAGATCAAACCAGGAGGGTGATGGGGGAGGAGAAAAGATACTTTCGCTGAACCAAAGACTTATCAGACAGCACCAGAGTCAAACAACTCTAAGACAGAAAAGATGGGGGCTCACTTATTACACAGGGGTCCCCTGCCTTTGTAAACATACTGTACATTAGCAGATACATTCCACCCAAAGAGACATGTATCTATAACACAAACCACACCGCCACAGTTGCTGTTCATTAGTCACCACCCATTGACGAGTCTCAGCCAAGAGGTCAAGGACTGGGTGAGCTCTGGAGCCTAAACTATCCTCTTTTAGGCCTACTAATGTTTTCCCCACAAGATAAATAGCATTCATAGGTACAGGGGGGGCTGCCTTGGGACGGCATATGGGGCCTCCACTAGCTGGGTACCTGTTCAGAAGATACATGGCAGGTCATCTGTCTTCCAGTGCTCTGCTCTAATACCTTCCTCTAGCCATATTTCACTTTCAAAACATTAAAGCGAGAGAGGTCATTATTAGCTGTCCTGGAGGAGAAGCACAGAAGAGTGGTGGGGCAGTTCTCCAGCCCCACTTGCCAGGTCGGGCTCCCTCGGGCAGGGTGGCATCAGCCACTGGAGGAGAGGTGGGTCCTGGAGGTGGGGATGGAGAAGGCTCTGCTTGCTGCTCTCTCAGCTCCCCCGGAGCGTACTCAGCACGTGGTGGTACTACATCAGAAGAGCCACACAAACTGCCCTGAAAGCCACAAGGGAAGTCTGGTGCAGGCACATAAGTATGCAAGGGGAGAGACAAGGGGCAGGACTCAGACAGACAGACACACGGCTCAGGAATAATCCAGAAAATTCAAACATATGGGTTTGTATTCACAAGCATCATCTTCAAGAAAGTTTAATGTACCCAAGTGTTTTTCCTAAACTAAATTTCTGCTCCAATGCCAGTACTAACAGGATTAACAGGAGAAACCTGTCGTGTCTTGCTATTGAAGAAGATAATCAAGAAAATTATAAACAAATTGATCAAGAGAAAGACACTGCGTGACATTCTGCATCAAGAAAGCCAAAAGACAGAATTCAGAGGAAAAGCTTCTCTCTGCATTTGAGAGCTGTTCCCAGTGAAATGGGATTTCCCCTTTATGCTTTCATTTGAATGGCATTTGAAAAACACAGCTGCAGAGTCCCATGCACACAAGGTATGGAGCCAAGAGGGGAACCCTCCCAGCCAGGCCGTCACTGCCTTCAGCAGCAGATCTGAATTTAGCAGTTTGTCCTGTCTTCACAGCTCACAGGGCCCAAGTCAAGTCCTTGACTCAAATTCTCCCAAGCCTCACAGGCAGCTCATCCTCACCTGGACTTGGGTCCTTGAGATCACCCATAAATCAGCAGTTCAAGGGTAACTTCTGCCCCAGGCTGATGCAAGAGGCTACATCAGTCCAAACACAATGTACTTGGCATCTGCCAAACTGCAGATTATACCTTCAGAGCAGGGCAGGCAGGATCTGGCATCACAGAGCAAGGTGATTATCTGCCTGCCTGGAAGATATATCTAGTCTTTTCAGTCATGTGCTCAGCTTCAGAACTTGAAAAATCTCATAACTTCATCTGTCATCCCCTTGCACCTGAAACAAGCACTCGAGAGTCCTCCCCTTCCTGATCCCAGCTACACTTTCCCATCTCATACCAGCCTTGCACCCCAGCTGCTTCATCTTCCTGTACCCCCCAACACTCTGCCCCCAGAATCCATGGATTTGTCAGAAGAAAATTCAGGCAAGGGTGTATTAAATGAAAACATTCCACTCACACCTCCCAGGCTTCTCAGTGCAACTGAGATTCCTCAAATACGGTAAAAAACAAAACAAGACAAAACAAAACGGGGAAGGAAAGAACAAAGAGTAGAAATAGAAACCAGACAGATGAAAAGCAGAAGGAAAAAGAAAACCAACAACAAAACACAAGTAAATTGGAGGACAGCCCTCACTAAAAGCTGCAGGTTGGGTTTGGGGTTTTTTTTAAGACTTTGGCATCGGTGGCTTTCTGTGATATGTCACTGTGTGAAATAAATACAATATAGCAAGCATTCTAGGAAACGATTGCCATATGTGAGGGTGGTGGCAGCCTGTACTTTCCCCGCCACCCCCTATTGCTTTCGTCTGTACTAAAGCTGCATTTAAACTAGTGAAATCCATCTCTATCTGTCTTAACGTATAAATACATTTTCAGCCAAGACCCACCACTAGCTACGGTTGTATGGCAACTCTCAATCGAAATGTCTAAGCAGGGTTTTGACTTTATCCCCAGTTCATTGTTAATGCATTTAACAGGATTTTCAAAAATTCCCTTTGCTCTTTGAGTTGATACCTGGTTCTCCCGTGACACGGAGCAGATCCCTCTGATGCAGTACAGCTCACTATTGAGTGTCAAATCCGGTTTGCCCACTAGCATAGAAAAACAGAAAACATCACATGGACAGCAATAAAAGCTGCAAAGAACTGGATCTGAGAAAGCTATAACCTTGTTTGTATTGGAGAGTATTTCATGTATCCCAGTTTTAAAACTGCTTGTTATGGCACGAGTGCATCTGTGCACAGAACTGGACACACTGCATGGACTGGACTGTTGAAATGGCAGCTCAGGTGCATGGCTAAGGCAGGTAATTCAACCGATGAGTATGTGAATGACCTGGTTAAGAATCTCAAGAAAATAGAAAATTCCTCAGGAGGCAAAAACTGGAATTGAAATATCAAAATTTATCCTGTAGCAAAAAATAGCCTCCTTTCATTCCTTTGCCACCAATGCTTTAAAAAAGAATGAGGAAAAAGAAAAGTGCATCAAATGGAAACCCAAATAATACATGAAAACATTCTCCAAAACTAAATAGGCATAGAAGCACAAAGCCCTGTATATATTCAATACTATTTTTAGAAAACATTTAAACCTACAGACTTCAAAATTAATTCTCTAAAGTACATTTCTATAGCTCGATACAAATCTTATTAAATTCCATAGTTCACAATATTTATACAAGAAGGTACCCATTACTATTAAATGCTACAGGACCTGCCCAGAGAGGTTAGCAACTCTTTCTAGGATACAAAAATCTTTTCAGTTCAGTTCATCATTAAAAAAAGGTTGGACTGATTTTAATTTGATCAGACTTGAGTTGTTGTCAGAATAATTTACTGAACAGTTACTATGAAAAATAGGAAGGCTTTTTGTTCACAAATGAAATCAACTTTGTTGGGAGTATTCACAATATTCCAGCCCTTAAAATGTCACGTGCTCCAAAACAGTGCATGCTTTGTGGCAAATAATGTATTGCCAACTTTTAATAGGAAAAGCCTTACGTGGAGTTTACAATTACTTCATGGAGAATGCACGCAGCTTTCTCACTAAAGGTGAGTGGGGTGATGAGCCCCATTGTATAGGTTGGGGCAAATCAACCAAAATCAAGAGCTGCATGGGTATGTTGGTGCCTACCTTTCCAGTTACATCAGTGGAAGTGAAGGATTTGAATAGAAGTTGATGTCTATATATTCAGCTGCTAAGTATTTACCAGGTTGCAGTGATAGCTGTTCTTTCTCCAACCTTGTCAAGTATGGCTGAGGTTATCAAGTTGATCTCATCCTTTTTGACTGCCTCCTGCGATGAGATTTGTTGGAGGACAACATGAGCCTTTGCTCCTCAAAACCTCGCCTAGAGTCCACCTGAAGGTACCAGGAGGTAGCAGATAGACCAGGGCAGAGATGCAGCGAACAAAAACTTGTGCTGACATTTATTATACAAGCTCAAGCCTCCATCCTTCTATGTCTAGCATCTCTTGCTAGCACTAAACTCACCAAGACTGCCATCAGAAAAAAGCAATTGAAAAATTAGAAAGATTATCAGGCTCAAGAACCAGTTCTTTAAACTGCATCTTATATTGGGTTTTTGTTTCCTCCTCCCACTAACTTACTTTTACTAAGGCTGATTATAACAATGGCATGAAATTAAGCAAGAGAGGGGAAAAGAAAAAAAAAAAAGGAAGAAAAGCACTCTCTGTTTGTTTAGATTGGGTCACATTGTGAATTTAGGTTTCAATTTTCTCTTAATTTTGTGCAAAGATTGGCCTTAAGAAGAAACACATTTCTGGAATTTGGAACCTACAGCATGGTATGGCTTTCAAGACACCACGCCAAAGTGTCTCTTTAATTATTTTTTAGATGAATTTTCCTTGTTCTGAGCTAATGGGTAACAGACCATGTCACAAAAATATTCCATATCCCTATTTATTTAGCAGAGGAGAGCTGTTTCTAAGAATTTTCAAGGGGTTTAAAAACTATAGGCAGAGAGTCCTCAGAACCGATGCCCACGGGCTGTAGGCATCTAGTTCAGGTTCGCTGGAGCCACATTCAGCCAAGGACTTCCAGTTTCAGCTGCAATTTAAGATTAAACTCAGGATGCTCATGAGGCCACAGACCTGTTTGTTTTCCTCTGTTCCCTCACTGCTTCCACACCCCAGAGTAAAACCCTAAGAGAGCTCCCAGAAACTACAGGTACAGCTTCAACAACCCTTTAAAATGTACAAAACAAACCTGCTGGAGCGATTAAGTTGGTTTTGATGTTTAAGATTACTGAAAGCATGAAAATTAACAGATACCCCTGAGTCATCTTCAGCCAGGAAAGCCATAAAGAAACCCTGGAGCAAACCATTTTTGGCTATAAAAGGCGCCGAGGTCCGTGGCGGGAGTCACTGTGGGAAGCTGGCTGAGAAGCCTGGCTCTGGGAAGCCCTCAGCCCCTCCAGGTTCAGCCTTAGTCTTCAGAAGCCACTGGCAGAGCAATGTGTTGGCTCGGGGCACATCAGGCAAGAGGAACAGCTGAGACTGGTGTAGGATGCTGATGCGGGGGTGTCCAACCAACACCCCAGCCAGCCCGGCTCCAGGGGACCGGGTGGGATCCTCTTGCTAGAGGAAATCACACTTTTCTCTAAAGTCCTTCTCAAAAGGACTACTAAAGCCAGCCTGCTTTTTGTTCTCAGTAATCACTTTACCAATATTTCAAAGGCTTTATGTAACTGAAACAGTGTAAAGTTATTGCTACCGACATTGTCAATAAATCATTAACATTTCTTAACAGGAACAGCACAACTGTTCATGTCATGGCTGTCTCATTCACTTTCAAATCAAAGCTTTCAAATTAAATATTCATTTAATATTAAAATATTAATGCAGTCCCACTGTTTCTGTAACAAATATTAATTTCTTATGGCATTTCCAGGCAAATGCATATATTATAAACTTCATCTCCCACAGGAGGTCCCTCAGCCTTCCCTTTCCCTCTTTCAGCATTATCCTGATACGGGGCCAGGAAGGGATTTTGAGAGGAGGAGGAGCTGCCTGATGAAGGGGAAGCAAGGTGGGTAATTTAACTTAAAGTGTACCCCATTCCTCCCCTCCCACACACCTCCCCACCCTTAGATCAGGATATCGAAGGCTGCCATTATATCTTCCGCCTACAGAATGAGTCATTCATAGGTTCAGCAATTCTGTTGGAAAAACAGTGAATGCCTCTGTCACCAGAGCCCATTACAGAAATTAAACTTTGCAAATCATCAGGGAGGGGCAAGATTTAAAGTCTTTCAAGGTGCACGCCTGGTCTCTCTGGTCTCAGTAAAAGCAGAATTGATTTGACAATAAGCTTTTACAGCCTTAATGTCTACGGTAGGCAGCACGCACATAGGAAGCAGGTCAGAGGGATACTGTGCTTCTCTCCTGGTTATTTTCTTTTTTTTTCCCAGTGGTTCATCTCAGGCAAGAAGACACTGAATGGAAATCAACAGTGGCTTTGCCATTGCTGTACCACAGCTTGCCATTGAAGGCTCGCAGGAAGAGCACCCCTGGTCCATCTGGCTCCTGCTGGGTGTCCCCGTGTAAGGCTCCCCAGAGGCAGCAAAAGCTGGGGGGACCCTGCAGCACCCTGAGGAAAGCTTTGGGTTTTCAAGGATTTTGCTCTGTATGAAACTCTGACTGGGAGGATTGAAAGGAAACTTAAGATTATTCCCTGACAAATAGCCAAGACATAACCCCATTCAGAAAGGCTAATTTTCTGCACAGTTTACTATAATTACTTTTGTTGCTTGTAGCTTCCTTATCCCTCCTCCTGAGACCATTAAATCTATCCTACTCTTCTTCAGAGTGAGGAATAAAAGCTCTTCGGCCTTTAGGCTCTTTGGTATTTTCTCTATTTCCTTCTGCAGTCATGAAACACCCTGGGGGTTTTTTCTGGGGGTTTCCTTTCTTTTTCTTTCTTTCTTTCTTTTTTTTTTGGTGTGTGTGTGAGAAATTTATTTGTTTGTTTGTTTGTTTGGGGGGGGGTGTATTGTTTCTTTAAACCAAGTACTTAATCTGCACAAAATTAATTCACTTGCATTTTTCAGGGGTATGAAATTTATTTCTTGTCTCAATTTGCCAATGGCTCCAGACATCCTCATCTCTGCATCTCTCAAAGGCCTGGGAGGTCTCTGAGATGGGGATAGCATTATCTCGGCTTAACAAGGAGCTTCTAACAGGAGTGGACACAGGTTGCAACTGAAATACACTGGTGCTGGATTTCAGATTGGTCCTTGGATGCTGACTTTAAAATGATGTTGGGAGATTCCTTCCTCAATAGGAAGAGCAGGAGGTGACAACCCTGGAGGTCCCATTGTCTCTTTATGCCCTTCTAATCCTGCTACACACCAAGCCTTTGTGTCTGGGTATTCATGCTCTGAGTGCTCAATGGGATTACGAGAGCTACTTTCTCAGTTTATTCTGAAGACAAGAAAATCTGTAGCTCAAATGGGTTCTTTCCTTTCTTTGAGGTTTGCCATCACAGGGCATGTTGCAGAACCCATATGATCACTTGTGATTGAAACCACAAAGAACTATCTTTCACAAGGTAACTTTGGATACTCTTATCACTGAAAGAGGAGTTTGGATGCTTGGTCTACCTGAGCTGTTTCTGCTTAGCGACGTTTCTTTCTATGCAAATCCCATACAGAGATCACCTTTGGAAAGAGTGCTCCTGGGCAGAAGCTGGTGTTATGACCAGTGAACCTAATATTGGAATAATTTTTCCTTAAATTCTCAGAAGTCGCATACCAGGGTACAACCAACATCTCCAGGTGAAGCACAGGAACCCACTGATTTGGTCAGGCAAACATCTTGCCCAGCAATCACCCCTCCTCTCACAGCCCATGCTCCTCTCCCTCCCCTCTCTCATCAGCCACCTCCTGCTAAACCCATCGCTCTCCCCTTCTGCCAAAAATTGTTCCTCTGCATCTAGCCCCAGATGTAACATTCACACACCCCTCTTCTTTCCCTTTCTACAATTGCATCCTTCCCTTCTCATCCAACTCCTCCACATTCATTTTCTTTCTCCCATTACTCTCACTTTCCATCCTCTGCCCTCATCCTTCTCAATTGTAAATGGTACCTGCCCATCTTTATACACCACTTTGCCCTTTCTCCCTCCAAAGCAGTATCCAGATCCTGGAAGTATTCACTGCCTATTTTATATCCTTCCCTGTACAATACTGACTTTATTTTTACCTTTTTTTTTTTTTAAAAGGATGCTACATAAAAATAAACTATAATCTTTTTTGAAAGTCCCCATGACCATTAAACCACCACACTCAGCTGTGAGTTTTTACAGCTTATCATAAAGCCTCCTGCAGTCCCATTATCATTGACTAAGGGAATAAAATATGGTTCAAAAATAATCCCAGCAGTCTATCATTACTTATTTCCTCCTGTGCTTCTTAACTGATTAAAAAAAATCAAACATATTAGAAGTACTGTGTCCCCAGAGCAGTGTCCAGAGGAGACAGGGGAAGGGAGAGTGTGCAGGGCAGCTCCTGCTGAACCCACCACGTTGGTTACCAGTCCTCATGCAAAGCAGAGAGTGGATGCAACTCTCCCAACCACTCGCCTTGTCCTGTGACACAGAGGCATCCAGTCACATATTTGCTGCTGCTGAGGACACCTTTGAGTGGCATCAGTCTAGTTTTTCAGCCAGAGATTAGGGAGGGTATATCAAGGCCTCCAGAAGGGACACAAGGAACCGAAAAGGAAGAAAGTGCAGGAGTGGCCTCAGAAGCAGATGGCAATGCTGGAAGGGGCCCCAAGCTTGGCTGCAGGACCAAGTGGACAAAGGCACTGTGGAACCCTGCTCCACAGACATGTTTTGGGATGGGCGCGCAGGAGGAAGCAGCACAAACATGAAGCATGAGTCAGAGCCACACCTCGCAAGTGGCTGTCACCAACGTCTGTTATTGTTACGCAGGAGACTCTGGCCTTAGTGGGAAGGTCTTCTGGGTTGTGGCCAATGAAGCGATTGCTGTGGAGGATATTCGGTGTAACAGGATGTTTTTCTAGCAAGGGCTAAAGGCAGAAGCTATGTCATTGCTTTGGCTTCCCTTCTTCCACACCTCCACAAGGGATGAAAGTGGATCCCAAGGTGGGGAAAAAACTTCGAATGTGCAGTCAGCAACTCGCTCTCCCTCTTTTTAAACAAGTTATTTAGAAGGACTAATAATTACATTAGGGATGAGCACATTTTCCAGCTATCCAGCTCACTCTCTCTCCCTAACGCTGACATTTCAAACAGACTGTTATAGAGTTATACCATTACTAGATTAAAAGGATGTCGCAGGCAGCCTCAATTATAAATATGTGATTACATTAAGTGAAAAAAATCTCCTGAAAATAATAATGTCAGTTTTATAACGTTATTCTCTGCAGTTGTAGCATGCTCTATGCGCAGGAGGGAGAATTAGAAAAGCTCTACATGCTGTAACAGAAGGTGGGTAACGTTGGCCCAAAGTTTCTCTTACCTCTATGTGACAATTCTCCAAAACTCTCCTACCAGAGAAACGCGAGAGAACCAGCAAAATCTACAGGAGCACAAACTTGAAACTTTGCTCAGATGATACATGGCTTCTGATCCTTGAAAAACAAAACAGTCAAAAAATCTGCCACTAAACCACCAAACCCCCCAATAAGAACCAGTGACACAGAGGCCAAAGGATCACGCTGCAGCATCAGGGCACACAGCGAAGCAGGGCAGGTGTGTGGGCATTTGGATTTGCCCTTATTTTGTCTCTCACTAAGGTCTCTTTTGCTACCTGTGCTTTCTCTCAAGCTGTCAGGGTCTTGAGCTTGGACCAGATAAAACTTTTCACCTGCCTTCCTTAAGATACTGAGCAGGGTTCAGCATGTCACATTAATGTCCCTGGCCCTACAAGCATTCTGTGAACAGCACTGGTTTTGCTTTTAACATCGGTGATACTCTCCTTCAGCTATTATACCTATACAGACACTCATTTCTCCATGTGCTTTTCTATTCCATAGTGTCTACCAAGGAGACTTTGGAATAACAGGGGGCACAAAGACAACATTGATTAACAATATGCAAAAAAGTATCTTTAACCAATACATCACTTCTAGGTAATTGCTCTGCAAAGGTAAAATGCAGCCCCTTTCTGCACAACTTGCAAAGTGTATTTTAAAGGTAATTATGATGAGCAGACATAATTTCTTCCCAACACTGGGGAGTCAGGGGTTTTTCCCTACTTTCATTCTCTTGTTGTCTCCAGTTTGCTTATCCCAGTATCAAATTCAGCAAACTGGGACATTTTCCTTAGATCACTTACAACCTCCAAAAAGTTCAGCGCTTTGTTTGAAGCACTTTCCCAAAAATTCAGAAGTTTTGCTGCCTCTGCTCTAGGCTCTCCAAAATCCAAAGAAGGGCAGAAAACCTTGCCTTGGATTTACATCTTACATCTGATTGAACTATGATGCCATCACCACAGCCCCTGATGTGACGTTTTGCCATACCTGGTGCTGTGAAGCCAGGAATTGCAGAGGTCTACAGACACTAAAGTCTTCTGAAAAGGTAACTTGAATCTCCTCTAAAACACTGGGTTCATGTTGTACATTGAGTTAAGCCAAAGATCTGAGGAAAAAGTTGCATTTCCTTTTCCCAAACTTGTATTGCCTGTCATTAGCTTGCAGCCTGTAAGACAGACAGGATCATACCTTCCTGTCATTTGTGCTCTGCCTTAGGTGGGCTAAGGATGACAACGACCCCGCATGAAGCTCCGTGGCAGAGCTGTAAGAGCTATTACAGTGGCTACTGCCTGGCTACTGCCCAGGAGAAAGTAGTGTACTGTGAACTATCAAAAATATAAGCAGGATTTTTATAACATTGATTAGGAAAATTCCATTTTATAGCCAGGTAATACCAAATGTATATTCATATCACAACCTGACACTCCATACAGCGTGTAATGTCATAGATCCCAAGACTTTCCATTTTTCACTATTTCAGTTTTTTGCTCAATCATGGTTTAAAAAAAACCACCCCAGCCATCTGTTGCAATTGGAGCAATGAATTACACCACAATTACACAGATGGAAGAAAATTCATAAGGTTGCAGAGTCAAGATTTCAGTGATTGGGAAATCCCTGAATAATGCTTGATTGTACAATCAAAATTTGTTCCCTATGTGCACACACACACTACAACAATGTCCCCAACACTACGATCACATGCTCCTTTATCACATGCTACTTAGGGCTGCCTTGCTCAGGCCACGCATCCTTGCTCCAGGAATGAACTGGGGTGGAGAGCAAATGAAGGTCTGGTTTTGGTACATAAGCACAGACAACAGTCTCTTCCTCTTCCATGCATTGATAGTTCAGAAGCAAGGGCTCCAAAACCATGCAACACGCACAGCTGGAGACAGAATTAGCTGCAAATTTAGGACCAGAAAAACACTCATCAGCAGAGTGAGGCCCCCATGTCCTATCAACAAATGTCAAGTCTTTTTGTGTGGATGTTTGAGAGTTTCACTCTGAAACAGCTGTGAGTTTGTTTGTTTGTTTTTAACGGGTAATACAACACAATTTCCTCCCAATTTGTTCCTGGAAAGAGAAAACTACTTTGGCTCAAATGTTTTAAGAGATGAACCAGCAGGAAAAATTTCAGTCTGTGTGAGTAACTGAAATAAAAAGTCACAGTTTTATACTGAAAGCAGTAGAAAACCATAACCTTGGCTGTTATCTCTCACATGGCCAATTCTCGGAAGCAGCTACATCTGAGGGCATTTGTTTTATGGTAGGTTTGGTGTTTTACTTTGGTTTTGTTAGGTTTTTCTAAGCTCTAAGTGAAATTCTGGACCATTCACAATTTCTCTTGAAGCTATATAAAATTAAGCTATTCGTTTTGGCCAAAAGAGATGAAAAAGAACAGAAAACAAAAGGTTTTGAATGAATCCAAATGTTTCAGTTCCAAATTCTCAAAACAATGGGATTTGATTTTTCATTCCATTGTGAAGTTTTGAGACCAAATTTACCTCCATTTAATTTTAAAGCACCGAATGCCTACGCTCAATGCTTTATTTTGAGCCCTCCACATCTTGAGGGGAAGGCACTTTACGCAGTGGTAGTGACAAGAGGCCACGTGACAAATGTCAGCAGAGTTTTTCTGCAGACTGAAATCTTTTCCACGCAGGATCCGCAGGCGCCTCTTTCCAGGAGTTTTTGGACACAAGTTAGGCAGAGGAAAATAGTTCCAAGACTCTTGTTATCTGAGACTTTGCTTTCCCTCTCTGGGTGTAGTTTGGAAGATGCTTTCCAGAAACATCCTCCTCAATCACGCAGACATGCATTAACACCTCCATATTTGGCTAAATTGTTGGTTCAAGGTACCTTGTGGTCGTTAGTTGTCCAATGCTGACCTCCATTTGCAGCACTCGGCTAGCTAGACAGCCCTCTGCAAGGGCATTGTGTTTCAGCTCTGGAAAGCAGGAAACTGGGGGAAAAGTGTTCACTGAAAATAATTCAAGGTGTTGCCTGTCCTTGGAGCCACCCAGGGATCACTTCTTCCAGGGGTAACTTATTATCATCCACAAGTTATTTCAGAAGATGCATTTCTTCCCTCTGGGAGAGGAGGAATTTCCCAAGTTCACTGTATAGCTCTATCATCCTGATTCTAATTGGACCTATTTATAAATGAAGGCATCCGTCACCTTGCAGAAGAGAGGTCAGCTCTAGACTTAGGGAGATGCTCATTCCTTTTGCCATGCAGGAAGCACAAGTCAGATTGTGCTATGCTATCAATAGACTCAGTCTCTTTTTCAGGAACAAACTATAAATTTTTCCAGCAAGTGCACTTACTACAAAATTGTTTGCCAAGTGGAGTGGTGTTGCCTCCCTCCTTGATTATTGTTAAGTAAAAGTGTTTTTATTTTAAATGGAAAAACAAATGGAACAAATTCTCTGGCCCTCCAACCCTCGCAGTCACCTTTGGTATGAGGTTTATCACTCAGCAGGGGTGAGGGGGAGGAAATAACTTTTTTGGACGCTCCTTGTTACCGTATGGGCAGCTGATCATAATACAAGATAATTCACAATGAAAAGTCTTTGACAATGTTTTACAAAACAGTCACAATGGTATGCGAGTCAGAGGAAAAAGCTCTAGGCCAAATCCCTAGAAAACATAAATCGATTTATACCGGAGAATATGCCCCTTTGTCTATAGCTTACAGATTTATTCATGCCAAATAACTTCATAGAGAAGTTTGGGCTTTTTTCTTGTTGCTGGACTTAGGGTTTTGCTGGTTCCTGCATAAAAATAACCTCATGATCAGACCCAGCTCAGTATCCTGCCCCTAACTGTGTCCAAGGGGCAAAAGGCAGCACCTGGACCAGAAGATCCTTCATCCATATGACAGAACAACAGATGAGACCTGAAGGTAAACCAAAGCTTCTTTATCCCAGAGAAAAAATGAGTCAAGTATCTGCACCACTACATGGCTTTTGGTATTGTAGCCCACAGACAGCTGATTTCACAGTTCCCTACCAACTCTCAATTTGCTAGCCATGGATTAATTCCTACCTGCCACCTTCTGATAGATCAATGATAATGTGTGCACATGAAACATTCAGCTACAGGCACCCCGCTTCTGGGATTTTAGATGAAACAACTATATTTCACTGCAGACTTAAAAGAAAGCATTTCCTACTTCTCTCATCTGAGACTGTAAGGAACATTCAGAGTGGGATTTCTTATCTACTAAACTTTCCGAGGGCTGGCCTGAAGGACATGGGCTCCGTTTCCTTGAAATAGCACTCAGTGTATTACATCAGGCTCACGTCTGTCCCAAGCTGAACTACAGAGTAACTAGAGAATGGAAAAATGCTGCCAGTGCCCAAGTTGACTGTTGCCACCTCCCACTGTAAGCTCCTTATCTGGGAAATGCCTCGTGAATCGGATGGCAGAGTTTCAACTGAAGAGCTGCTGCCTTTTCTGGTGCCTGTCCTGCCTAAAACAGCCCACTGCGGCCACAAAGCTGATCCCAGGCAGGGCAGCTCTGGCACCACGATGCAGGAGAAGGGGCAAGGTGAATGGCCAAGTACACCAAGGAGGATCACCCTCCCCAGGCTTTCGTAGCATTGCGTAGAACGCAACAGGGCTCTGATAAGGAGGGGAGGGGAACAACTAATTCTGCCATCAGATGGAGTAAAATTAGTTTAGGTGAGGGTGTCTGGCTGGCAGACAGCCTATTTCAAACACAGCCCAGTGAGCTCAGCTCTACGGCCAAGAAAACAGTGGGATTTGTATTTTAAAGTGCTTCGTTAGATCAAGTGCTCATAGGCAAAGCTGAGAGCAAGCCGTGGGGGGAGGAATGGGGTGGTGGCAGCTGGGAGTCTGGCAGCTGTGTGATCTCTGGGGGCTACAAATGAACATGTAAATTTCTATATTAAGCAGCAAAAGCATCTATTAGAGTAAAATTGCTCCAGCTTAATTGTTAGATAGGCATGTTTGTTAAAATACAATTTAAGCAAGATCGTATCGTTCTTCCTCACTCCAGAGTGTGCGCTCGATAACGTCGTTTGTCAGCAACTGCCTATTATGTTAAATAGCTGAGGAATTGCTGGATATCTTTCTGCTTAGATAATAACATTAAAGTTTCTTGAAGCATTTTAGAAGTCTGACTAATCTCTCTGTGTCTCTATTTTATTTTTCTAAAGCGAATTTAGTGCTGGTGAAAGGTTCCAGATTGACAGCCCTGGAGACAGGAGCTGATTGCTTATCCACATAATAGGTACAGGCCAGACAGCTGCAGTGTGTGTATCACTCCTTCCCAGCCACCGAGTCTGGTTCCTGCACCTCACGCTGTCACTCTGAGCACTGAAGAGTGGCTGCAAGGCTTTACTGCACGTGTGATGGTGGTGGGCATTCACAGAGGTGATCCATGGTTTTGCCAGGTTCACCTTCTCGGGTTCCCTTTACAGCCAGAGATGAGGCTATAATGAATCAGCCTCCAGAAAAACCAGCAGGAGCCTCACCTCATCTCACCTACCTCCTTTTGACTATTAAGGGAGCCTTGGGACTGCAGTCACGAAGGTGTGGTGGCTCACTCTGATCTCCTGGGAAGTGACAGCTTTTGTGCAGGTGCTTTTCGCTACACACAAGCAAATACCCACAGCCCCCAACCAGTCTTGAAGTCCAAGCCTGGAGAAACGCCTGCAGCTGAGAACTGGTGAAGATACAGAAAACAGTCTTTGGCTGAAACAACCAGAGCCAGCCAAACGACAGAAGATTTGTTTGTGTGCTTCTGACAGGTACAGAGCTGAAACCACCTGGATGCCTGAACAATCATCAGCTGGCAGCAACGTTCAGACACCAACAACCCAAGATGTACTTGAGTGACAACCTAGTTACAGGAAAGCTAATGATACGGTACCAGTGCTATCCAAGTCCCTGACTCACAACTTCACCCTCCATCCAGCTCTCGTTACTCAGCATTCCCACATACTGAAAGATACACGCATTTGTAGGAAGGATATCATACTGCAGGAGACATGACAACTTGTGGGAAAGTACTTTGTTGAGAATATGAGGTAGAAAAGGCACCTCTGGAAAATGCATCGAGCCAGAAAAGTCCTCTTGAGTGCTTCACATAGCACCCTGACAGATTTTCTCCTGCTGGCAGCACTTGAAAGTCTGCTTTGGCAAACCCTACTAAGTCCATGCAGTCAATGGAGCAGACAGGTAAAAAAGCAGCAAATCTAACCAAAGAGGGCAGATTGGGATGCTGCCTTAAATAAATGAGTAAGGATTATTTCATTTGACTGTCACTCCTGTCTCCATCTGTAGAAATGTTATTGCTCTTTGCAAGCAAGGAGGTAACAAAGTGAAACAGGCTATTCTTCTTCCTAGTGTACAAGGCCTTTCCTTTCTCCATCCAACTGCCTCCAAACATCCACATTCGAGCTCTGTATTCGCAAGCTTGCTTCTATAATGCATTGGGGCAGTTTTCGGCATCAAATCTTTGTGACAGCCAGAGTGAAAAGCAATTTTAGGGAAAACCATACAAGATAAACGGCCTTTACTCAACAATTCTTACGTTGCTCTTGAGAAACTGTAATTGTTGGAGGAGGGAGGAGGATAAACCACAAGCCTCAACAAGGAGAAAGGTTTTACACAATAGTTTCTTGTTTTCCAAAATTTCCCTAAACAAACATCACAGCGGCAAATTCTATATTCTTATTTCATTCTGTTTTGGCTCTCAGAGGGAGAATATCTACATCCCCAGTCCTATAAAGGCATATACACATTATTAATATATACTTATGATTGCTGTTTCATGCAGCTACTCCCAGGATGCAATGTTTTGTTTACACACAAAAGCCTTTCCAGAATTGGGGTTTTGTCCTCTTACATGCTTATTCAAATGCAATCAGACATTAACAATTTCATTTCCTACCATTGGAATATTACAATTGCAAATAATTTCTCTTTTATTCCAAATATTGACTATTCCAGGGCACAGAGCAAAATTGCAAACATTTTGGTTATAGCACTGAGCAACACACACATCGTAAGTGCAATGAGCTGAGCTCACTCCAGTCTCAAAATTGATTTGGCTTCCACGCCTCTGCTCATTAGGTTACATATTTCCATGCCCAAGTGAAAAAACCAACCTGCAGCTTTAATGCTTAACACTTAAAGTGCTCGATGTTTACACACTAAGTTCTTTTTCTAAATTTAAGTCTCTACCTAAGTTAGACAGAAAATAGTAACAGGTGAACCTCAAACCATTGGAATGCTGGGTCCAGTTCCCTTCTGGTATCCAAACCCCTTCTGTGTTTAAAAAACATCGGCTTGGAGACTTGAGAGAACATGAGTCATCTGGATGCCAATCTGCCTCATTATAGGCCATTGAACTTTGAGTGATGGTCCCCACATTCTCTTTCTGATCACCAATTTGGTTATTGCTTTCAAGTCTAATGATGCTGATTCACACCGATGATAAAATCTTTCAGAAAACCAGTTTAATCTGTTGGCAGAGCCACAGCCAAATGTAGGTCTGTCTGAGCCGTGCCCTGATTTGCTCCCATCTCAGTCCACCCTGGAACATTCCCCACCGCCACGGCTGATGCAAGGGTGATACAAAATTAATAGATCTGCATGACTCCCCAGTCCTCCTATTACCAAGGGTATTCCAGAAAGGCCCTAAGATTTCACCTGCAGCACCTCTCTGTCAGTTCGCTTTATGTTGAGAGTCACAGAAAAACATCAAACCAAACCAAACCTTGTGGCTGATGCAAGCTGCACATAGTTGATGCAGTAGTTATATATACTCACGGCAACTACATTCACCCAAACTACACCCCAGAGCTGGGCAATGCACCATAGGAAAAGCAGTTTCTCTCAAGACTGAACATAAGGCCACTGTAAGGAGTTGCATGCTCTGCAGCCATCCTTAGTGACTTATCTCTAGAGACTGTCCAAAGCCTTAAAAGGCAGCAGTGGCCAGGTCTGGGTGAACTCGAGAGGCCTTCAGAACACCACATGGAACTCTTGTTCTGTTAAAACTCACCATTAATCCACCAGGTTGAGGCATCCCACCTCACTTTATCTGTTTATTATAGGATGATATGATCCACCACAAAAATCACATCAGCCTTTATACACCACTAAACAATTTAAATAGTTTTAGCTCAATGGTGCAGAAATAATAACCATTCTTATCATTCAGAGATAAAGAGAGACAAGAAAAGTTAAGAAAAAGGGAATAACCAAGCTTTCTGGAGCCTAAACAAAGCTTGATACAGCTCAGACTTTCAATTTAGTCATGATATTCTTCAGCTTCAGTGGGAATAAACCTACAGAGTTAGCTGGTGCCACTGAGCTCATAAAAAACCCCATTGGGTAGAGGGTGTTTTGCAGATAACAGTGAGCTGGTAAAGCATGATTCTTAAAAAAAAACCCAACAACACAACACGAAGTCCTGTTTAAGCTCTTCCAAGGCTGTATTCAAGGCCACTGACGTTAACAGAGCTCTTCTCTGACTTTATCATCTTCTCCATCAAAATTGTTCTTCCTTTATGGAATTACCTAACTGACATCTAGGCCAGCCTCACCTCTCTGCTGTCGTTCACTTTAGGGCACAGGACTGTGATCATTCACATGCTTGCCGGAGCAGAAGATTGCATCCACTGGCAGACCATCAGGTTGCTGGCACATGGTGAACCAGCTGGGGACAAAGTCCACCGTAATGTGAATTTGTCCTTAGGTATTTATGCTTACAGTTAGATCATTACAAACAGAAAGGATCAATAGAGAGAGCCAAAATTTAAGAAAAAAATTGCTGCTTTTAAGTAATGGCTATAACTTACACAAAAATTATCCATCATCTGTGAGGCTTGTCCAGGAATTTCTGGGCCAAATCCTGTCACAGCTTCAGAGAAGAAACCTGGGCTATGAAAGGACATAAGTTGTGTCCTCTGATGGCAACATCACAGAGATCAAATTCAATCAAGGGAACCCAAATAACCCAGTTTTATTCCTGCAACCTCTGGTAAATTTTATTTCTGTTACTTGAGGTGATTATTTTTCCCTTTTGATACCATTTTCAGTGCATGCCCTTCATCTCTCCTGTGGAGCCAGTCCAAATGTCACAGAGACTATTAATGGTGTATACTTAACACACATACTTACAGTATGTTCATTCTCTGGGAGACTAAACATTATTGAAAGGTTACAGCATTTATTTTGATGTGTGTCTGTTTAACCAATTCTAGCAAATGTTACACAAACATAAAATGGGCTCTCCTTCCCTGGTCCTAACAAACCACCCTCAGCCATTGATTTTTAAACAGAAATCCTCCCTCAAATCAATGAGGAATTAAAAAACCTGATGCCACGATACAGCACCTGGAGATAGTTCAGTGTACAGCAAACAGACATGTAAAGGAGAAACATTTCATCCTCACTCCCCATAGCCCTACTACAGCCACTTCACAGCTTCAAGTCCACCAGTTTCTGTCAGCTCCTGGCTGGTTTCAGGGACTGCCTCTTCAGCAGTAACGTGATATTAGGAAGAATCAGAAGTTTGATTCCTCACTATTTTCATTTTCATTTAATGGATGACATCTGAACAGCTTTCTTGTGATTCCTAAGGATTTCCTGTTTTCATTGGGACTGCACAGAACAGTCAATAAAGCCCTTCTTGTGGCCAAGTCCCTAGCCAGGAGCACAAGCATGGAGAAAACACCAAACCTGTAAACCACTAGTTAAAACTGAAGTTTTTGTATTATCCCAGCTGTGGTTTAGAAAGGATTTAACCATGCATCCATCCTTAACAGTCACCACTCTGCTAAAGTAGAAATAATAATCTCCACTGTAGCTACTAACATCCCTATTGACTCTTATGTGTTATTTCAAGAGAGTCAGACCTTTAGAAAAAAAAAAACACAAACAAAACCAACCAAACAGTTTCCCCCTGTTGCCTCAAACTCTGTATGAAATCAGAAAGATTTAGTGCTAGGGAAACCCCATATCATACCTCAACTGACTGCAAAGACAGTCAAGGGCATATGAGGCCACAGCAAAGTCAGGTGGTTCTATTTGTTAGTTCCACCTTTTTTACCATTCCTTAGGAGCTGCCATTGGGGAATACATCCAATGCCATCAAAGCAGAGCACTAGCATGAACATTGTTCACACAAAGCCAGAATCATAAAGCAGTAGCTGATATTCAGAATATTAGGAAAGCTAATGAATAGGTTCCCTCAGTACACACCCCCAGTCCAAAAATACAGCCTTCCCCTGCCAGGCACCAATTAATTCGGTGTCTTGTCTTTATGCTGGAAGAAATTACTCTGACTGGACTCCTTAAGGAAAAGGTCAAATGTGAAAATAAACTAAGAAAAATCAGGATGTCCTTTCCTCAAGCATCGCACTGCTCCAACACCTTGTCCTTGGACTCTAAGCTGCCCTTTTTCTCAGAAACTCACCTTCAGGCACCCAACGTTTCAGCCCCCGCTTCTTACCTTCCTTCTAGCTGCCGAGGCACTCCCCAGACCTGGAGAAGCTGGAGCAGCAAGGAGGTTTGCTGCTGCGGGCAACTAGGAAGTGGTGTCAGAGGCCTCATGGCTGATTCTCTTAATCGCTCCCAGAGAGCCTTGTAATCCTACCTGTGCCTTCTCCAAATGGACCCGAGATGTATCTTGGGTGATATTAAGGGGTAAAGGAGGAGCCTGGAGCTAGGCCAGTAGAAGTAGAATAAAAGAGCAGCCGGTTCTCCACCTCAGCCACTCTTCCTGCCCCCCACAGCATCCTTGCATTCACACCCGTCACATCCCAGCCATCCCAGTCAGTCAGACTGGAAAGGTCTTAATGCACTGCTTCCAGCCAAGCAAGCATGAAGGAGAGAAGAGAGAAGAAGAGAGACTGTCTCTTGTCCAAACACAGCAATCCCTGGTCTTCAAGAGATGACCTTGAAAGAAATGCCCTTCTCAGGGCAGACAGCCCAGCGATGCTATGGAAGGGAGCTTAGTGGCTCTAGCACAAATAGCCATTGGCATTTGCCCATTGCCAAGACTGCAGCCTTAAAAATAAGTAAACAAAATAGAAACCTAAGACGGCAATATCTCTATTCCTTTGCCAATCCTGAGCAGTACCAGAGAAGGCTGTACCCCCTAGTACTGTAAAAGAGGGTCACTGGGGCAGTAGTCTCCAAATGTTTCACTGAAGGCTTCACTTCCACCTGGAAGCATCGTTTCACATGAACTTGTTGCAGGCTCATGAGCCCCCGTTGTGCCAGAGTCCTGCTGAGAACACAGGGGGGAGACCTGTGCAGACCATTTCCAATCATAGCATCCTGTGTAGTCCCCGTTCTCTAAGGACATGTGGGGGTGGACTCGTGGGGACACCCCCAGCATAAATAATGCCCTTCTCTCACCTGAAAAGATGAATGAACCAGAAAAGTACAAAAATTTCAACCCAGCTGAAATCCAACAGGAACTATTCCTAAACACACCACCAAAGTTCTTACTGCAAGTTAAAAAGCAAATATTTTCATAATTCATTTTTCAATTTCATGCCACCTCTGCACTAATTATTTGCGGCCAGGATCCTGCCTGCCAAAACGTTACAAAATGCTACCAACCAATGCTACAAGAGAAATCTTTTCGGAGAATTCTCACACAACAGTCCCACGGCTGCAAGAAATGACAGAAGCAGATGTACTTCAAAAGAACCACCCAGAGCACTTCAGTAACACCTCCCCGAAGCAGATCCCCAACCCCCTGAAGCCCCCTCGCTTTCCTGCACCCCCTCCCCACATTTGCAGAGGGACTGGTCCAGGCAGAGGCTGTGCTGTACAGGATCTAGGGCCCGATGGGGTGTTAGGCGGCTGCACGAGCACCGAGCTGTTTAAGCAGAGGAATCAAACAGCTGCATAGTTTCTGACCATCTCAGCACAACAACCCCATGTTGATACGCAGCGAGGAATGCAGAGACCTCAACGGTGCCTCTCGACACCCGTCTGTTTTTTAGAGTCAACTTCCCTGAACTCCTCTGCAAACTATTAGCGCGCTGAACGTCCATGCGAGGGCTGTTTTGTGTGTGCTTTAATTCCAAAGTAAACTCTTTTGCCTCAAGAAACGTGCAACACAATAAACTAATTTGAGTTGAGCTTAGTTTAATCTTTCTGGGCTTTTTGTTGTTTTGATCTGATCCCAGAAGTGGAAGTCTGGTTTAGGTATCGCTTTTTTGTTTTGTTTTGGGGTTCAGGGTTTTTGTTTTTTTTCATCTTTCTGGGATTTGCTCTCCACAAGCCAGAATCTTGGATTTGACAAGTTCTGTTTTATGCTACTTACACTGCCACCTGTGCAGCCAGAGGGAGATTTGAAAGGCTGACTTCCCTGTTGGTAAAAGCAACAACAAGCAGAAAGCTGTGTTCAGGACAGGCTGAAAGGAAATTTGCTTCCTTTCTTCATATTAATTTACAGATGTATTCTTCCTCATTTTCCTATGCTCTATCCTTGTACCTGGCTTTTCCTCCTTATAATGTGCTTACTTCAGCTCATAGAAATTCTCCTGCCAAGTTAGTTTTGTTTAATAGTCTTTTTTACACTAATTTTGCCATTGCCTGAAGACAAAGTGACAGGGAGCCACACAGGTAGCCAGGCTACCTCAGGGACACTACCGGGGCAGTTTCTGCTGAGCAACATCACCTCCATGTCATCTCATTGCTTCTCTCCCCAAGCCAGGAAGACCCAGAGACCACAGCTGTCCCATCAAGAGCCCACTGATGTAATTTGCCCCATGCTCAGGCAAAATAAGGCCAAACATCTCTGACTGGTGAAGTGACTCACATGGTATAGAGAGTCCCGCACGGGGTCGAGCGGAGGTTCAGGAGTCCTGATTCCAAAATTTCTTGCGTGGTTGAACAGACCACAGCTCCAACAGGAAGGGTGGGGAGCAAAGGGACAGAGCAGAGAAGAACGAGGTTCACTGCAGCCCAAAGCTGGCAGCATCAGCTTGGATACTCGGGTGATAAACCAAACATACACACTTCTGCTGCAAATTTTGATTTTGGAAAACCAAGGGTCAAGGGATTGAAAGTTTTGCTTAGTTCCTAGTAAGGTCTGCCAAGCACTACTGTAACAACTCAGCTTTCTGAGTACCTTACAGGCACAGTAATGCAAAAGGAAAAATAATAATAATAAAAAAGGAACAAGTAATCCCTTTGTATAAAAATAAAAGCAAATAATGCACTGTAAATATAAAAGCTATTTGAAGAGGTGAGATCTGATGTTGCAACTCAATGGTATCCTCTAATACAGTGTACAACACAGAAAGCTGTCGTAGAAAAAAGTGTGTTTTCCTGGACTTCTCGTTCTTTCACAGTTGTATCACTTTTTAGAGTAAGTCAATGAAATAAAAATAGTCTAAAAAAAGTAAAGACTGTTTCTAAAGCTAAATGGAACCTTTCCTTCCATCTGTGTACCCTTCTGAATCCCCCCCAGGTTCCCTCCCTCCCTATTCAGATAAACCAAAGTGAATAAGCACAACAGGATGCAAGAGCAGAACAAAATGACTAAGAGTTCGATGTGTAATAATATGTCTGTACTGTAACTAGACATAAACCTTTTAAAATTCAAAATAGGTGACTCAAAGCTATGGAGGCTTTTCCAAACACCAGACGGCACAAAAAAAAAAATCCAATCTGCATTAGGATATTTTCAGTTAAAGCAATTACATTTAAATAAAGCTGCTTATTACTGTAATTGCAGAAAAGCTCTAAAATTCAGTTTAGCTTTTGATAATGAGGCATTGACTGAGAAGCATCTAGGACACACAGCCTTGATTTATCATCTATCTCCCTCCAAGTCACTCATCTTCACCCACTGGAGATACAAGGATAAGACTGTTATTTCAAGCAACTGCAAATTAGATGCTGTTTCAAAAGAGCTTTGATTTTGTACAGAAATCACAGCTTCTTGTAAACATTACAGTGCTCGTTGGTCTGCAGAGAAGGAGGAAGTGCCAACAGGTAGGAGGAGATACGGTGACTCCTGTGCCCCACACACTGCATAAACCGGGGGCTAAAAGCATGACTTGCTAGTCTGAGCTCAGCATAGGACTGAGACCCATAACTTGTGTGCCAGACACAAGCAGAATGCTGCATAGTTTATACAGCCACGAGTGGCACACAGCCCCTCAATCCCACAGAGAAGCAGCTTCACAAACCAAATTCTTCTTCAACTATCAACTTTCAGCTAATGAACTTGTAAGAAGACCCACATCCCTGAAATGTGGCACAGAGAATAACTGTATTCAGTACCAGTTGATCAGATAGGCCCTAAAATACCTTTATAAAAAAAAAAAAAAGAGAGAGAAGTGTAATTGAATATTCAATCTACAGTTGACAAAAGATAACTCCACATCAAGGCACTCCTGAAATGCAAGAATGCAAAATATTCTGCTCCAGGCCTAATCCTGATTAGGTGCCTTGGGCTAAAAGGAAATGCTTTTTATTTCTGTTACAAAACATGAATAAATAGAAGGCCTGGGTAACACAAAGTAAAAATCCCTGAGTACAGGTTCCAAGATCTACCCCATTAATCATAAATTACTAAGAAAAACAAAATATAAAATAGCTTGCTTTGTTTTCTTCAGTATTTGAAAAAAGCTGCAGCCACAAAAACGTAAGTACAGATGATAAAATAGCAGTGATTGTGTAGAAATTGCTTCTAGGACGTGCATGGTTAATTGTTCATTAGATGGCTCACTTCCTAATGGAAGGGCCAGGTTGTGCAACAGCTTCTTACCCAGGGAGGAATTACCGACAGTCGTCCCACCAGTGTTGGCAGAGCTGGGAGACGCCCATCATGAGCGTAAGGGGCTGTGGGTCTGACCCAGCCACTGAAGTGATTCAGGCAGCAGGACTTCAGCTTTCTTCCTGGGAAGCTGTGCTCAGATCGCCAGAGCTGGAGGTGGAGAAGGCCAGTTAGATCATCCAGCTCATTTCCCTGCCAGTGCAGGTTTGTCTTCAAAGACGTTTTTTAGGAGTTTGTCCAGATCGCTTTAAAAAAACCCTAAACAATGGGATTCCACCACCATGCTGCAGTGACTATTTCATAGCCCAGTGTCCCTCGCTTATAAACATTTCTTGATAAACACACGTATTGTGTTTCTTTCTTATGGTACTCCATTATTCGTATCCCCAGACTGCTGCCTCTCTGGCAAGGGAATGGCATAGAATGAGAATTCAGACGGACGCACCTTGTTGCGATTGCAGTGCCTTATCCTGGGGTGACATTTCTCTTTTAATGAAAGAAGTGCAGCATTTTGCTCCAGGAAACTGGATGTCCCCTGAAGCTTTATTATCTTCGGAGAGCTTGGTCATCAGCTCAGCAGATCTGGAAAGGGCTCCTGCAACTGCTTTTTCAGTCCTTCTCTACATATTGCCCCCTTGGATTTGGGAACATCTGGGAGATTCTGCTCCCTCTCTTACTTATTTAAAGGCTGTATATGCCACAGTGACACTACATCCTCATCTTGTATTTCTTGCTGCCTTTATTCTACAAAGCCTCCTTTGGCCATGTCAATACAGAACAATTCTCCTCTTTTTTTGTACTAGACTTAAGGTTTTTACCCCGAAGACCCCAGTGCATACAGTGTAGCTGACTCTGTCTATTTAAGCTCTCTTTATCAAGCAGTTCTCACCACAATGCTGTACAAATCCTAAAACTCTTGCTGATAAATAATGCATTCTAGTAAAATATAAATCCATTTCCTTCTATTAGCTACAATTACAGCCTAAAATAGTAATGGAGGTATTGGGTTACTAAAGCAGCCCTGCTTTCATTAAGAGCATTCACCATTCAGATTGCACTTTGAGCCCAAATAGGATAATTTCACATTCACCTTTCCCTTTGGTCATCATCTCCTTCCACTTATTGGCACCGAGAGGTTTTGCTCCTGCACTCCTTCCAGATCCTTGCAGGGGCTAATGACTGAATCAAGCCTTCCTTTGCCTGGGTTATTTAATCCCACCTGGGCATAATAAATAGGAAATCCCCAGCACTTTTTACAATATTTGTAGCACTGGGACACTTTTACGACATTATTACAACTGGAGCATTGTTATACCTTAAGATTTTTAGAAAGGTCTCACTACTAGGTATTTTCTCTTGATAATCAGACTGAGTTTTACTTATTTTCCTTCCACTGCCTACAGGTTTGCCTCTGTGGCTCAAACTAGACATTTCTGTTTCTCTCATATTTGTGTGTTTGGAGGTGATTAACATATATTTACTTAGACATTTCAAACCAGGCAGTCGTATTTAGCTCATTTTAATCTTCTACTCGTAAATCATCCCGCCCTGGTCTCCACTGCCAACGTCAGGAATGTTTTCCTATAGCTCCAAAAGTGAAATATGCCTCTGTTACAAAATAGCTTGTATCTGATTGCAGAGAGAAGAAAAAAATGGATTCAGAAATTACAAGAAAAGGAAAGCCGAATATCCTCTGGCAGGTAAAACTCCCATGAGTCCAGAGCCTCATGCCTTATGTTCCCTGCTTCAAAATCCCTAAAGAACCTCAGAAGCAAGCAATGGCATATCAAAATACCCAATAACGCACCTAATCATTCATGTCACTTCTGACCCTTGCCACTTGGGATCAGGGCATTTCCTTCCTTGCACTTTGTTAAATGTGTTTTTAATCTGCTTAAATTGCATGACAACATGGCACAATGCAAATGGGCGCCTGACCCAAGTGATTTCTAAAACACCTTGTTACAAAGGTGGTTCTTTCCCATTCAGTCAATGAAAAGGACTGGGCCACATCTTGCCTTGACCTTGTTGAGGCTCTGAGTGAAGGAAAGAAAGACAAAAGTCTCAAAATCCTTTTCCCATGTTGCTGACCATGCAGTCCCTCCACATACATTCAGACATCTGCTGTAGGAGCAACCAGACGTCTGTCCTGCCTTTTCAGCATGACCAGCGTTGCCCCAGAACAGTGCTGCTGTCCCTTGCACAGATACACAAACCACATCACTCTGGAAAGCAGAAATGCTTCTGCATGGCCCTGCCCAAGTCTGGCCCCAAGGACACGCACACATCCATACCCCACACTGGCCAAGCTGCTGCTCAGGTCCCCTCTTTCTGACCTTTCATCCTCACTTTTCTAACATGCTGGCAGGTAGGGAGCAAAGTTCTCAGGATAATTATCATGTAAAACAAACCACTCCATATTTCCTTTTTTAGTTTCTTTAATTTTTTCTTCTTTAAAAGAGTTAATACTCTGAATTTCCATATGCAATCAGCCAAACACTGCAGCACAACTCCAAAAGACAAAAAAAAAGGGGGGTTTTCTTTCTTAATACATTTCTCCCACTGTTCACTTGTTTATAGGATTCAGTCATTCTCATCAAGCCAAACCTGGCATGGCTAACTCTGATCCCACGTTCAACAAAATCACTGCTGTGTTTATATATCCAGGGGGACTTTACAGAGGGGGAGAAAAGTACCTCCAGTATGTTAATTCCCAAGGACTCGACGATTAATGAACTAATCTTATTACACGTGCCGGGGGCGGAATCCTGGTAGATGAAACCTGAGCTAATGAATTAAAGCCCAAAAACTCCTTTGGCTGCATAAACGTGCTTTTAATTTCAGCTAACCTTTCAATAATAATCCTTCAGGATTTTTTTCCATGATGCTTATATGTTCTGAAGATATGTGACTCCTCTTGGATACAAGCTCCTTTGTTATTTTATTTCTTGGAAATATTTAGCAATATCCCAATAACTTTCTTGTTAAAAGTGTATTTGCTTTTCCTGTCCTGAAGGTTGTAGCTGAGTTTTCCTCTCTCTATGGAAGGCTCTTGGCTTTTTACTGAATTTTTACTGCTGGGAGTAAACACAGAATAGGAGAAATGTTTGCCATATGTTGATATAATGGTCACATTGTGGGAGGGAAGAAGAGAGGAAGGCTGGCCCCCTGACATCATGGTAGAAGTGCCCTTTTTTCACAGTTAAAAGTAGGTAAATAAATTATGGTAAATAAAAACCAACTTGAACTTTCACTAAGGACTTCAAAGGAAACCTAAATCCCATGTGATTACAGAAGTTGAAAACAGATCAATTAGCATTCCACATGTTCAGAGACATTGGTCAGAAAGATACATTACACTGTGAGCAACTTATGCTCACACAAGGGACTCCCAAAAAAAGTAACTTTTTCCCGTGAATACCTTAGATGCCACATTGAACAGCAGCACAAGAAACACAGAGGCAGACATATTTGAAAATATTTCAAATTCATTCCTATCTCTGCTCTTTCTGTTCAGTTTAGATCCTTAGCAGCCTCCTTTAATTTACTTTTTTATACTGATAATGCACACAATACTGTCTTAGTATTTCTCTATATTTCCACCATAAATGATGACTGATCTAAGAACTTATATCACAACATATTGGTTGTGTCCACTAATTAACCTGCTGCTATGGTCTTTATTTGAAACAGTTTTGAAGCTTATTCTGGGAACATCAAAGAGATTTTAGTGTCTTATCCTGCGATACAAGTTGTAAACAAATAGTAAACATGAACAAGCCTCTACCTGAACTTGATCCATCAAAAGGACTGGCAAAGGACGAGTAATTTTACCTCATCTGGTGAAAAAAATAAAAAATTGTAAAATTCCTTTGCTGTTTTACACCAAGACAACTACTACCATGTGAAATGCCAGGTGGACAGGGAGGATCATCGCCTCCATAAACACTTATCTGGCTGGGAAAAAACTGCTTGTGAAGAAACAGCAGAGAGATCTTGTCAAACTCGGGAAAGAAAACTTTTTCTTATGCCCTGCGTACACTACAGTTTCATACTGAGATAACCAACTCGATGTAAAATGTTTCATTTCTCTTTTACAAAGACAGTGAAACTTTTTCCCACAAACACACCTCACCTTTCTGAATCCCACTCTGATGAGATGGACGCACATCCACCCACCGTCTTCATTCCATTTTGAATTGGTTAATACCTTTTGATAGTTTACATTTATTTTATATTTCCTGGCCCCACATCTTTCAGCCATGATTTTCAAACACTTTTCCAGTACTGCAGCCCCGTTTATCAAGACTGGGAGACGGATAGACAACTTTTCATCAGCCATAAGATAAATCAAAACGCCAACCTTTCAAAAACACAGAAATTAAGAATTAAATCCTAAGACATCAAGGAAGGGCCAGACTGGAGGGAAGCACAAGGGGAACAGATACATGAGTGGTAAGTGCATCCATTGAGATTCTGCTGGCATATCTATATGCACACCTTGACTGCTTTGATGCTGTTTAAGGCCCTAAAATACACCCTTTCAAGAGAAAAGACATCACGCCTTTTGCAGGACAAAACACTTGTCACTGTGAGAACGGGGCAGAAACTGCCACACAGAAAATAGCCAACATACAAAACGGCTGAGCAGCCTCTGGGCACAGTGCTGGCAGCAGAACAGATCTGGCTTTGCCACCAAGCTCCGGCATGACCCTCAACAAGCCACGCCAACCTCCCCACACGCAGTTTGTGTCTCTTGCCCACACAGGCCTGAATATCGGTACAGTACTACCTACCCAAGGCCCAGATTTACACAGGGACTTCAAGATAATACCACAATATGAGCATTCATAGCTCAAAAAAGCCTTGCTTTGGGTTAAACGTTACCCTACAAACATGTCTGAGAATCAGGGGGGTGTTTCCTCACAGCTCCTCCTCATACTACTTCATATCACTTTGCTCCTCTTCAGCAAAGTATTAAAGAAACACTGGAAGGAAATGAAGGAGGAATGGATGCCATAAGGGATTCCTCTGACATACAAGAAACCAAAACACTGCTGCCTGTCTTGGATGGACAGGACCAGGGGAGGCCTCGCAGCCCCAGACCGGGCAAACCCGGGGAGAGCAGCACGACCGCACCAGACTCAGCAGCTCTGGCAGCACCAAGGAAGCTGCCAGGCCCATTGGACACCCTCTCCCCCCACACACACATGTTTATTTTCCAGACACGCCACCAAAACACCACTCCTAATGATATGCCTCCACTAGCGAAGTGTACAAATAATTCTTTCAGGCAGGACAGCGGGGGCGAGGGCGCCTGCCCCAAGCCCTTCTTGCGGGCGCTGTGTGGGGAAATGGTGGTTTTTGTTGGCAGCCCTGAGGCCCGAGCCCCTCATGCCGGGGAGCCGCAGGAGGAGGTTGGCGGGCAAACGTAAAAGCAAGCGTAGGCTTTGGCAGGCTCACGACAGCCGGCCTTCCTCCCGAGATGCGCGCACACACACGGGTTTATTCCACACGCTGCCGTTGGCTATTTCTGCTGGTTTTATCCCCGAGACTCCCCCTCTGTCAGCTCCATAAAATAATACAGAAGTATGCGATACCTCAGAATTTGGATGGGGCGGTTGCGAGCAGAAAAACAACTATTTTAAATTCCCTGGAAAAACGGGTTATAGATTCTATATTTAAATAAAGGTTAGAACAATAAAGCTGCAGGGTTTTTCCACAGTAACTCTCACCTTCTCAGACAGCAAATGCTGAGTAACCGCTCGGCCCTCCTTGCCCGCTCCCCGGCCGCGGGGATCAGGCTTCCCTCGTGTTTACTGAACGTCTGCAGCGATGGCGGGACAAGCCACAAGGCCGCTCTTTTTCGGAGACCGTTCCACTTGTCACCACGTTAGAAAAGAAAAAACAAAAATAAAAAGGGGGAGGGAGGCAGGGGCAGCTGCCCGAGCATGTGCTGGACCAAGCAGAGGGCTGCTCCGGCCAGGCTGGAGGCACTTCCACCCGCCTTCGGCTGGGCACGGCTGTGCTGAGGGGCAGAAGCACTGCAGAGGATCCCTGCAGACACAAGAGGGGCACTGCCTATTTTTAGGCAGCTGGAGTTTCCACGAGGATTCCGAAATCTCTGGTTTCATTAGGGCGTGTGTGCTTTTTAAAGAACAGGTCATTTAAAATTGTGGTTGCGTCGCTCTACTTCTTTCTCTTCCACGGCGCGAGGTTCGTGATATAAATAACAAACCCATTAAATAAACGTATGAGCCTGACACAAATAAGGCCCAGCAAAAGTACTGAAGAAGGGCAATGGTGGGCTACAGCCTGGCACAGCAGTAGCATGGCAGGGGCCGGTGGCAAGTGCCCCGTGCAGTCACTGGCAATGGGTGGTTGGTTCAGTAATGGGCTTTTGCCTGCCTCGGCTATTTTTCCCAGGCTAAAACAAAGTGAGATTTACCCAACTCAAGCCACTCATGGTCCAAACCTGACTGTTTCCCATATGCACGCAATTTCTATATGTTTTGAAATAAACAAAATACATTAGAGTCAAGCTCTCACGCCAAGTCCTGTGATGCTCTCACTGGGGTCTTCCAGTTTTAAGCCTCACACGGCACTTACAACTGTCCAGTGATTTGGCTTGTCAGCTCACTGGCATAGGCACTTGTGCACATTACCCTCCCGACCTCAGAACGACAATCCGTCCCCCTCCCACCCTTTCTATTTTTATTTTTTCCCCTCCGCCTGACAAGGCTGAACTGTCTACTTACTGTTCCCCACACAGCAGCAGCAGCTGGGAGCATCTGGCATGGGACATATGGAATTTAATTTCCCGATATTTACATAGATTGAAACAATTCCGACTCCAGACTTCAGAAAGCCTATTGCACCAAACCTCGAGGCAAAAGCTTTCAGTTCATTTCATTTTCCTCCTCTTCTTTTGGCGAATGAGCTGGGAATACCAGTTTAAAGTCTGCACGGGCTTTAGGATGTTGAAAGATACTCAAGTCCTTGATCTACAAGGCTTACAGGGTAAATGCTGCTTTTTTTGCTTCTGGGGAATCCAAAAGGACTTTTAAGAGCCCTAGCCACTTAAAAAATATCTTTTTTCAATGACCTTGACTAGATTTGAAACAGCCCATTTGAGAGTTTTGCACATGTGGCTACAGATAAAAGTTTCTTTGTAAAAAAAAAAAATAGCTAAAGGGAAATATTCGGTCATACAAAGGAGAATGAAAAGGGACATGTCTAGCACTGACTGCAGGGCCAGCACTGCTGCTCTGCTGCTGTTGAGCAGAGAGTTAAACTAGGACATGCTCCTGAGCAAGGCAGATGCTATATGAAAATGGCAAAGCAAAATGTGGCTGAAATACTTCACTACTCCAAAACAGTTGGTTGTCTTTACTTTGCCGGTCAGTTACCATCCATGACATTTCCAATAATTGCAGAAACAGAGACTTTAAAGGTGATGGAGTCCATTATCAACAAAGAATTGCCAGGGATGGCAGCACACCAGGCAGTTTTGCAAAATCCCTCTAAAATCCCTCTCGTAACAACACTTGAAGAGAACGGCTTAAAAATCCCACCTTATTTTAAGGACATCCGCGACACATTGATCCTTTAGAAAAGCAGATAGGATGCTTGTCTTTTTTATGACTATAAGTGACCAGATTCTTCAAATGGCACTGATGCAAGTGCAAATACCAGCAGTATCAGTCATGGAGCTTCTCCAACGTACAGCATCCGAGGACCTCACACACTGACATGCAATTTGCCAGTAAAATCCCGGTGGCTGAGCTAGAAAGATACTATGGTTTCTTGAGAAAGTTCATCCAACAGAAAGTATGCCTCTTGCTTGGTGTATACACATTTTTTAAGATAAAGGCAATTCTTTTTGAGAGTGCATCAGGACGTGGCCAAAACAGGACTTGGATCTTCAGATTTAGATTCTGAATTTAGATTCCTGTGCTCAAAACGGCAATCTGAAAACTTCCACCAACCTTAAAGGCACCTCACTTGGTACCTTTGAGCTCCCCAAGCCCCTTTGGTTTTTATTCTTTGCTTGCTCAGCTGTTCCATGAAAAGTGCTTAAACAACCTTGGAGTTACAGCTGGAACTCAGGTCTCCTACCACTGGCAAAGGCACTTTTTACAAGGCCTCAGATGTCTTTTTTTTTCCTGCCTCCTTATCCTATGACTCCTGTATTGTTATTAAGAGGCTGGTACAATTAACTGGAAAATGCACCCAGTGCAGAGCACACAGCACCCTGGGCACAGATCTTTCTGGAAAGAAGGAGGTTTTGGTGTGACAACACAAGGTCATCATGTAAGACAGGGTCACTTTGGGGAATCTGACCCACCATGAGAATCAAGGCTTCAGACTTTTTCTAAAAATGCCAATCTCTCTGATAAGGCTACAGTTCAGGTAGGGCCATCACCAGGGAGGGTTTGCAATACACAAGGCGGGTCTCCACTTGTGCTGAATTAGAGCAGTTGAGACTGGAAAGAAGTTTAAAATCCCCACTCCTAATTGCTTATTTAACCTGCTTGTTAAATTTGATTTTGTACTTGTGTGCCAAAGGATCTCCTTGTTATGGACTTTTTAAAATACTCTAATAATATATAGTGTTTTAATATTGAGTTCGTTCAACTTTTGTTACCCTATTTAGAGGACCTTATTATACTTTTATTGCTATTAAAGAACTGTATTCTCCTTATGATTATTTTACAGGGCTCTAGACAGTTGATCTGGATGCTGTCTTATTAACTGTACCAGGTGGCAGAAATGCCAATTATCCTCTTTAATATCAGTAATTCAGACTACATGGCAAGGCTGACCTCAGCATCTCTCATGCCTTGGGAGGAACTACATTATATCACTGCATAAGGGGTCAGAGATGAGAGCGCTTTTGGCAAGGGACTTTCACTGTATAGATGAAAGCATCCTGATTAAAAATTATGCTCCCTGTGTAACACTGCTGTTCTCACATTTTCCAAACCCACAAGAGGCTTCTTTCTGAAGATGGGTAAAACGATCCCTGTATGGTTTATGTAATATATTTGCTGTGTAGTTTTAGGGTTTTTCAGGATGAAAGGTACTGTAGAGTACAGTCAGGCTCCAGGACAGGTTGTTTAGCATTCAAAAGTAATTGGTACTGAGAAGGAATAAAAAGACGGTGAGATGCCCCTCGGCTGCTCTGAATTGGGCTTCAGAATCGGTACATGGGATTTACACTGTCTCTATTAGCTTAGTTCCTAAATACTTTATATAGCATTAATGCATTTGTCCTCACAAATGCCTAGGAGGCAAGAATTTTAAAAAGCAAACAAACAAATCAAGAAGTCAGAGGATACCAGCTGAGAACCAAACTCCAAGCAATGACTGCGAGTGCCTCCACTCTCACTGCCCAATTTGGGATATATAGTAAAGAGCAGAGTTAGGTCTCAAAATCAGGTCCTTTCAAAGTATCTTATTTTTAGGACACAAAAGCTGAACTACTTCCTTTTGACCCTCAAACATCCATTACGCTGCCTGAAAATCCCAGCCAAAGACCCGGAAGGCCATCTGTGGTGGAGCAGAGAATGAAATGCTTGTCTCCCGTATCAGAGGCCCCTCACCACTTCCTCGCATAGCATCCTGCAGGATGTCACGCCAGCCTGGCCGCTCACACTGGATGGCGTCACACCACTGGAAACCCCAGGGCAAGGAAGGCAGAATCAACCCCAAGGTATCCCCAAACATTCGTTGTTTGTCCAAGAACAAGAAATTTGAGGCCAGCTTTCTGAAAACTTTGAGCCCCAGAGTAGATGTGAAATGTAGACTCTATTTTCACAAGTGTTCAGCACGCAATCTATTGAGCTCTTCTGAAAATCTGGACCTTATTTAGACGAGTAAATGAGAGCCAAGCTCTTTTTAAAAAAGAGGGTTTAATAGAAATGTCTGCCGCCTCCTATTCTTAGGCCCCTAAGTAGGTGGTGCTGGCTGTGGTGGGAGCTGCTGGTGCATAGCTGGTGACTGGCTTTGTCATCCCAGGAGATCCTACGGGTTGCTAAAATGTTCATGAAAAGCCAACAGAAAAATATGCACAAACAGAGCAGACAGAAAAAAAATCAGCTTCATGCTACAGCAAATGTTCAGGGAAATGTTTGCACAGGTCTAGTGTGAACTGGTTAAAAGTCAAATCTGAGTACTAGCCTGCTGGCAGCTAAATCCATATTACAAAATCCCATTGCCTTAGTTCACATCAGAATTGTTTCAGCTACTCATTCCTATATCAGTGGGAAATTTGGAAGTGCCTTTGGATTTGCAGTTTCCTTTTGATAAATGTATTAAAAATACCAATATAACAGCTTTTTATATCATAATAAAAATACATGGAGGATTAAATCCTGCCTAACCCTTGCTGACTTGGAAGCAAGTTTGCATGCTTTCCTCACATCCAGATTCGATTACACTAATTCTTAATGTACAGCTTTGCCAGAAATGTTTTTATTAGAAGAAATTGCACTTGGTCCAGAATGTGGCAGCAGGAATGATCTCTGGCATGCATGGTAACTGGCTTTTTTCACCAATCTGAGATCTCTACGTGGGTTTCTAATTTCAGCCAGAATTGAGTTGAAAAATTGGCTTTTGGATCAGCAAGAGATTGGACATGATTATAGGTAATGCTGGACTTTGGAAGTCTTGAACAAAAGCTTTTGGCCAATAGACTTTTACATTATATTCCTCAGCTGGGAAGCTCTATGCCAGAGTGTACTCACATTCACTCTTGACTTGCCTGCTCTTGTTACTAGTATGCATTTTATTCCTTAAACCAACTTTTGTAAACCCTTTCTTTCCCAAAATAATTTATCTGCATCTGGAATCGTACTATCTATCCCAAACAGCCTTTAAAAGTATTGATAATATTGCGAAGGGCTTTGAAGTAACAGCTGTGAAAGATACTGCAGAGATGAAAAGAGATTGAATGGCTGACAGTCTTGCTTCTTCTTTATTGGCTCACTTTGGAGTACTACTTAATTTAGTCAATCAATCAGACATCTTTCCAAAGTGGTTTTTTATTCAAGCACCTTTAGTTTTATAGGCAGGCAACATAAAATGAACCAATGATGTTTCTGAACAGTGAATGATGATTATTGCACTCCTCTTTCCATCAGATATATAATTTTAAATAAAAAATACTAGAATCATTCCCATTGCTTTGCTGGAAGTCGGCAAATGCCAAGGGAATGTATCTCCATGCATTCGCACGGTGATTCCTCACATCTTCCTTGGGGTCTGTGGAGACAGTTGCAATGCAAGACTGGAATTAACACAGTGCAGGACTGAGATCCATCTAAATCTTACAGTTGACTGAATTCTGCACGGTTGAAGACTCTGGAGGAACGCGGGCTGCAAGATCTGTAAGTAACTGCAAGCAGCAGGTTGGGAGTTGAGATTAAAATGAAGGACAGACTGAGGTTTCTGAAACCAGCAGAGAAAGCCTAGGTCTCAATCTTGCTAGATTCCTGAGGCGGTCGGAAGACACTTTAATTACATGATCAATACAGTTTCAAAGTAAGCGTGGAAGCCACAATGACTCTGAGGGCACAAACATTATTTGAAGGGTAAAGTGAAATCCCGTTGAAGGAAAACATGAGAACTCTACTTTAGAGAAACCAATCAATGCCTGCTCAGTCTCCTCTGTGTTACGTTTAGAAACATTTGAAGACATCTGAAATGGAAGTGTAAAGGCAATTATGCAAAACCAGCAATTTCCCAGATCCCTGAGAAACCGTATAGCGGAACAGACAATCACCAGCAACAAATTCATCCTGCTGAGGCAAAGCAGGTGCCTGAAACATAACATTGCTTGTTGCACAATCATGGGACTCTCACCGCTCAGAACAAGGCTTCTAAGAAGTTTGTCCCCTTCTTCACAGGCTGCTGCTTCCTTGGACAAATTAATGAAGATTCTCTTTTTCACTGAGAAACCTCTGGAGCCAATATCCCAAGAGAGAAAACAGAGTGAGATGTTGCAGTAGTAAATACATAACCTATCCTGTCTTTACCAATCAAGGTAATATTCCATAATTACAGCACATACAGCAGAGAAGATAAAGGAACGATAGCAATGATACCTATTGATATTTGGTTTTGGAGAAAACACTGATTTGTTGAAACAAACACTGTAGTGATGAGTTTCAGTTACCCTATTGTTTTAAAAGAAGATCAAGATGGGATTCATGACTCTATTCCAGAACGCCCTCTAACGTGATTAAGGTACCCATCTAGATTTGACTCTAGGCCCGAATAAAGAAAAGGAGTTATCTCAATCCAAGCCACTGGACAGTGATGATTTCGGATGGATGTAATCATATCCTTCCATCTCCCCATCCTGAAAAATGTTAAAAGTTTTAAATCTGAGAAAAAATGAAAACAAACATCAGAAAGGCAAAAAATGTTTTCTGTTGAATTGAGTTCTCATTTTCAGGCCAACTGTAACAAAAACATTGTAGGAGTACATGAGCAAAGCCCAGACGTTCCAGGCTGGAACACAGCACTGGTCCATCAAATCAAGGCCAAAACTGTCAGGTCCATCCTGCAGCAGATAACTGCATCATTTAATCACTCACAGAAACCTATCACTCTCCATCCTAAAGCCACTGCAATTTTCAGCAGTTCAGTAAAATGCAGAAGAGTGGTACTGGAAGGAACAACTCTGCAAAGTAAATATAAGCTTGAGAATGAGAGAAGTTTAGTTGATAAGGTTAAAAAAAAAAGACAAACTGGTAAATAAGACCTTTTTTTGATATGCAAACCCTTCTGACTCTGCATTCCTTCCTCCAGTCCTTTTTATGTTCTGCCTACTTGAGAAATAAAGTCTTTGTGACAGGAACAGTATCAGACTATACATCCAGAGCAACCAGCTCCATCCAACATGCAACTGTAAGTGCCACTGAGTCCTTACATAGAACACCCAAAAAGAATTACACTCATCCTTGGTCATAGAATCATAGAATCACTCTGGTTGGAAAAGATCTTCAAGATTATCAAGTCCAACCAGCAACCCAGGACTGCCAAGTCCACCACTAAACCACATCCCCAAGGGCTACATCCAAATGTTCTTTGAATACCTCCAGGAATGGTGACTCCACCACTTCCCTGGGTCATGCCCCATCGGATTTTGCTGAGGCTTTGAACAGAACAAGAGGCAGCAGAACTTCCACCGAAACTCAACAGGATCCAGGTGCCAGCTTTTCCAGGCTCCACAAAACGTCCTCACGAGTATAAAAATTTTAAAGTCCTCTTCCCTTCACAAATAATTTCTCTTACCCAGAACTAGTCCAGAGCTAAATTTTATGGACTCCAGATTTAAGGGCAGACACATCCAACAGAATGATAAAACATGACCCTCCCAAGGTGTCCCTAATGCCCTGCGATTGCAGAATGAGGACACTGCAGGTTTTTATTGCTGATGAACTCCAAGAGCAAGAAATTTTCTCTGTACTTATTGAGAATGATAAAGATGCAAGAGTGATTATTAATGTGCATCTCATGCATTTGCAATTATGCAAATACACATGCAAATGAAGCACAACCTTTGGGCTCCTGTCATGTTGCCAATGCTTCCCTCTGTTGCACAAATTTTGGATACTCTCCTTGCTTTAATATCAGGTCTTACACATGGGGCTTAGACACTGTAGGATTCTGAGCATCTTCCAGCCAGCCCTTAATGACATGGGGCTCCTTCTGACTTCAACAAATGCTCAAGGCTCTTCATACCATCCCCAAGTCTCAAACCCCCTCTGGGACAGGCTAGGAGGACACCAAACTCACCACCCACTGGGGAATCTTCAAGGTAAATCACTAATGTGAGAAGAAAGGCAGTGAGCAGTGCCCCAGTTTGCTGGGTCTGTAATCTTTCAAGAGATTATTTAACGCTGTGGCTCACAGTGCAGCTGAAGTGTATGCCCACCTTTCTGTTTAATTAAAGCACAAAATGTAATGGGTAATTTGTTTGGTGGTTCTCTTGGGATGCTGAAGAGCAGAACTGCTAAGGGAGCCAAAGCGACATATGTGTGCCGAGGTGAAACTCATCTGAATGCACCTCACAGCGTGCTGCCTTGGACATACAGAAACAGCTCTCCCCTTCCCGCTACGCACCCCCGCCCAGGAACTGCTGAAACAGGATTAACCACCTCCTAAAGGAATAAATCTGTTGCTTTCAACCCTCTCCAGCCATACACACATTGAAAATCTTGATAAATTAACAGCTTATAAACTTCCTACAAGAACTGCTGACTGCACATCAAAGTTATTTTACTTCCACCTCTCCAGTGGTGCAATGAACCATTGCTGGGACAGATTGTGATCCTCTGCACCCAAGAGCCAAATGAAAGTATGTTCCAAGCACATTCCTCAGCTCCTGAAGGTGAGGGGTTCATTAATTGACTTGGGCTGAGCCTGAAGCTGCACCCAGCCCTCTTTTCCACTCTTTAACCAGAAGCACAGGTAGATCCCACAGCATCATGCTGCAGGTAAGACAAACATGGAAGCTTGCTGTTTTTTCCAACCATTGTGAAAAGCATAAAAAAGCAGAAACAAAAGCCTATCTCTTGTTATGTCAAAACAAGAACTCCTCTGATTTTCAGTCACCCCGCTGGTTCAGTGACTTTACTCCTGAACAGGGGCAAACAGAGGAACGGTAACAACAAAGTGAAGAATGAGGAGTGAGCAGGCACATGACGTGCTGGGTATTTTTCCCTGCAATGCAGTCTGTGCTGTGCGTTCCCTCTCTTCAAGAGATGTTGAAATCCAACCCTGATTTGATTCCCATCAAAAAGTGCTAAATCAAACTCCCAGATCACAAGCGTGCAAAGAGAAAAGCATTGCATGGGAGTACTGGCAAGGTGACTACTGTTAGGGCAGTCTCTGTATGAGTCTCCTACACATCCATCCAACTCCTAACGATCATCCCCCTTCTAGAATGGAAACTTTTTTAAGGGAAGACAAACAAAAAACCCCAAGAATCAAAAGAGGGGTTAAATACAAAAAGGTCTAAAAAATTAACTGAGCAAACATTTGGCAGAATATTTTTAAACTTTCTTTGGTGACCCTGGGACTGCAGGTGTGGGCAGAGGTGGAGTATAAGCCCTGAAGAAATCCTTTCGCAGCCAGTTACGTGCAAGTCAATGTCAATGTGCAGTTTTCTACTGTGCTCAGCACAGCAAGGGACTTCAAGTCCTAGCCAGGGACAAGAAGGATTGTGCAAGCACCTTCTTGATCATGTTTTCATTGTCCCACTCATCACAGCAGTGGTGGGCCAGAACCTGATGAACCGCAATTCTTTTCTCTTGCCTTCCACTGAGACTGCCACAGTGCCTATTGCTCCTGTGACAGTGCGGTCACCAGTGACTGCTCCACCTTTCACACTGGGCAATGCAGAAACATATGGGGGAAGGAGAAAAATGAAGAAAAGTAAGCCAAGATTAAGTCTGCCTTCTTACAGCAAAGACCAGACATGCTGCTGCAAACTACACTGCCTTCCTCAGCTATGCAAAACAGCTGAAAGGAGAACACTATGCACCAGCCAAACTTCTTCCTGTAACAGGATGTCATCACTAAAGCCAGAGACATCAGCAATGTGCCGATGACACTAGAATTTGAACTCTGAAGCATTGCTGCGTTGGAACACACCCGTCAAGATAGCCCCTTGGATCAACATAGACCAGTGTGTGTTGAGAAAGTTGTCATAGGTTGAAATTCAGAAGAAACTGGCTCTGTCTGCTGATATACTTTGTTGAGTCTACACTTCACAAAAAATGCAGTGGCACCACTCAAAGCATGAGCAGCATAATTCATCACCAGCTAGATACCATATATGCTCCAGTAATGGGTGCAATTTTGCCCTGAAAACCCAGATGCAGCAGTGATACATGCTTGCTTAAAACTGTCAGAAATCCATTGCTTGCTATAAATCAGGGCTTGAAATTCTGTATAGGAAAATATCGTACTCTTATCCTGAGCATCTGAGTACCTGTGTCTATTCAAACTCCTGTTTTACCTTAGTCCCTTAAAAATATATCAAGATTAGTAGAGAAAAAACAGGCCATAAACCAAGATTTTCAAAGCAATTACAGGTCTAATTCTCAAGCACTCACAACTTATTGTCTGAACCAGCATTTCTAAGGATCTCACAAAAAGAACCAACCATACATTGGGGTTTTTTGGACATATGCAACCAACTCCACTAGTCAACCATTTTTCTTGTCCCAACAAATAGAAAAGAGTGCTGAAACCATGAAAATATACAGATGGTTTCAAAACCTGGGACTGGGAAATGCCAAACCTGTTTTCTTCAAAGCAAAATTGTACTTTTACAATTTTCCATTAAAAACATCAGAACATATAACCAAAACAGACAATCTTCCTTCCCTTTCAGAAGTGCTAGATTCAGTCCAAACCCAAACGTCCTCAGGACACATGACTAAAATGGTTCACCCAAAGTCTATTTAAACACCTTGGATGGGGAGTGCTCAGCTCCTACCACCTCCTGTTGAGACACGACCTCACCATCCATAAAGAGCCTCACAACACGCAAGGCTGCATGGACTTAGTTGGGGAAAAAATAAAGCTCTGGGAGCCAGAACAATGGCAACTTCAGCCTTGCAGCTCTTTCACGTTCACTTTCAAAAAGGAAAAGTAACAAGCCCGGGAGGCTGCATTACCGCAGGCACCGATCCCTCAATATGCATGTGAACTCAAGTAACCTCCTATTCATCCAGGCCCTAAAATAGGAAGGCACAGTTCTGGACAAGCATATTGATCTGGATTCCTGTAACTATCCCTTTGAAACACAAATAAACTATTGTTAAAAAAACCCCAACAGATCTCAGTGTGTGCTCTGGTTCCTTTGCAATGTGTACTATCTGACTACAATCCATCTTGGCAGTGGAACAGCTACGCAGACGTTCTTCTGAGCCAGCTCTAATGTAACGGGATGCCAAGTATGTCTTCCCTTTTGTATTTACAGTAATAGTCTCAGCTTTCCCCACCACTGGGAGTGCTGTTGGGGATCAGCTGGCAAAAATACACTTATCTAAAAGGACCACTGTAATTCCACTCGAAGCTGAACTGTTTTGCAGGGGTTGTCGGCAAGGACCTTCTCCCACATTAATCTACAGCAAATAACGTCGTGGTGCTGTCACTGGCACGAAGCTGACAGCAAATCCTGTTTCTGCCTCCTCCCAAGCTGGGCTATCTGCTGACAGACCACTGGCCCCAGTTTGGCTCTCTTACACTGCTCTGTGTTTGGAGTGAGGCTCTCTTTGGTGTGCCTGAGCTGTGCTGTCTGCTCTGGAAGTGGAAAAACAACAGTGATCTATCGCAGGAGTGGGTGCTTCAGAGGGACAGGTATAAAATGTTTGAATCAAACAGTGCTAAAATGCAGCCGGGGTATTCTGGCCTCCAGGAACTATCAAGGAGTGGGTAAGGATATGGGATGTGCACCGCATCACTGCACTGAGCAACCTGCAAATAGGGCTGGTTTGCAGTAGTAAAGTTTGCCAACTTTAGGGCTACTTCTGGTAGAACAGAAGGTCTCCATGTGACCAGACAACACCGCTGGCAGGTGACCTCAAGGTAGCCAGTGCAAAGCCAGCAGACAGAAAGACTGGCCACTAACTTTCATGAGGACTTCCAATATCTGAACAATAGAAAGTTTTGCTACTGATGTTCTTAACTATGCTAAAAAAAAGAGCTAGAGACCAGTTTTCCAGTAGCTTAAATTGTGGATGGACCCCCAGGTCTCAGCACTGCCCTAAGTAAAGCACCTAGAAGGGTGCAGACGACAGGCTGTGGGTTTGCAGGCAGGAGACCTGGCAGATTGCTGAGCAGGATTAAGATTAACATTTTTCGCATCACCTAGATGAGCAAATCTGCTCTGGGTTTTTGAGGACTCCCACCACTCTACGCATATTTTCTGAGCTCCTACACACACATGACAACCTGAACCCCAAGGTCTTACCATTTGTGGCTTTATTTCCAGTCATATGAAGGAAAGGTGTAAATCCTACACCAGCATGAGACCATATCAGGCTTGCTGCAGCTCTTTTGCACTCTTCCACTCTGTCACATCTGCCCATCTCAGCATTACATTCTCTCTTAGTAAAACAGACAGGGAGTGCCTTGAAGATGCCTTTACACAGGAGCTGAAGGAGGGAGAAATCATTTTATCTTTCCAGGATATATTCCTGGGTGTTGAAGCTCTGCCCAAGGTACTGTGCAACACAAAGCAATCACTGAAGTCTGTGGAAAGGAATTGCAGGGAGTAATTTCCCACTGCTAACAGCAAACTCAGCTTAGAGAAGTTCGATGCACAGAAAGTCTGAAACCAGCCCATGTCCTCTCCATGAAAACAGGGCACAACCACCGTAGGACTGCCCTGTCTTCTCAATACTGGAGAATAATGCACAGTTTATGTCACAAAACTCCCACCAGGATTTCAGGAGGACTTTTTGTTTTTCTTTTCCTTTTTTTTTTTTTTTAAGGTGATAATTCACATAAATAAACCACTCCCAACAAACATTTAACATTTAACTTATTATACCATTATCCTTATTTATATTTTGTTAAGCCTTAAGGGATTTAGCTGAGAGCACACATCCATTGCAGCAAGTGCTATAAAGACAGAGTAGAAAGCAGCCCCTGCTTCAATGAATTTACAGTTTGAAGAGACAAAAGGCAGGAGAAAGGCAGAATTATTCTCCAGGCCCCACCAAAACAGCCAATAAACTTACCCCTACTTCCTGCTGACTTGTGCTCCAGAATGTCAGCTTTCATTAAAAAAAGCAACAACAACAAAAGACATTTCTAGCTCCTGTGGTTGTAAAAAGACTCTTGAAGACACGCTAAATCAATGCAATCACATTTACTCAGCTATGCAGATGACTTTGGAAAGAGACACAGCCATTCATCTCTGACAGGGCCCGAATAATTACAAATCTCTGCAGCTGCAGACTTCTCCATTTCAATGCAGTGACTTTTAGTCCATATCTCCCCTGTCTTACTTCATCCTACCTGCAGTTGTGATTTATCTTACAGTTTTCCTACCCCAAATCCACATTAATATGCGTATTTCCATCACTATTGCAGGCAGTCAGCGACTAAGTTTGGGCTGCTGGAGCTGGTGTCCTCCTTATGTTCAGAGAGAAAACAAAAAGAAAACAAAAAAACAAACCAACAAAAATATCCATTCAAAGACAGCAATACCTCCTCCAGCAAGCACACGACCATGAAACATCCCCAGTCTGGGGGACAAAGAGAGGACAGAGCAACCTTTACTGCATTGTTTAGGTTTGTACCACAAAACCCTTAAATCACCAGTGAGCATCCCCACTGCACAGACAGGCAGAGCTCATGTGACTTCAAAGTCAGTGCTTGAGCCAAAACTAGAGCTTCCCGAGTGAAACCAGCAGTGTATCTGCTACCTTACCCTTCTTTTCCAGTAGGACATGATGCACGCTAGTAAACCTTCCTACCCATCTACAGTCACATGTGTTGAAAGTGGAGAGAGGTCTTCATGAACAACAAAAAACCCAAACCAGTCCTGTCCTCCTCCTCTCATCTTGAAATGATGCGGTCAATCAAGGTGATGTTGAGAACATTGCACACTTGGGAACACACCGGTGCTTTCCCCACCTGCTGGCATGCTCGAGACAGATCTTGCTCTGCAGACTTCACCTCCTCTGCCAGCAGGAAATAAATCTTGTGGTTTTAGAGTTGGAGAGTGAATCCATATTCAGTTAGGAATTTATGGTGACTTTATGGATCCCACAAATGCTTCCCTACCACCATTTTCTGGAAACTGTACAATTCCTGCAGTTCATTCACTGCGTTCAATTGCCTTTTTTCAGGGAAGCACTTCTAATTGCTTTTTTACAGATACGGGTTTCTGTAAAGAATAGAACGTGGCTCATACCATATAAAATGTTACCACAGCCTTTTCAACTATATATAGCTTTTATAGCTAGTTTTAATTTCCCCAGAGTATTCATCCCAAAGGGTCAAATCTGTCCCTCGTGTAACTCCCATGGATACACACCAAAGTGTATTTGACACAATAATCACAGTGCTACAATTCAAGCAAAGTTTTCTTACACAATTTCTACCATCTCACAAGGGCCCTTTCTTTTCAGCTGCAATGAAATGTATAGCAGCAAGCAAATACCTGTGCGGTCTGCACTGATTTACAGATACCCAAACACTGTTACCAGCCCCTACGTCCCCATGGCTGTTTGTTTGTTGTTGGGTGGGTATTTTTTGGTTTTAATATTGCATCGGATTGTTCCACTCTCTCCCCAGGGAACATTTGTACACATTTCTGCACCACAAACACTGCAAAGCCAGTATCAATTTTCTTCCTCTATATTAGCCCCTTTGGTACCTTTACATTAACCCAGAATGAATCACTGGCCTCCCAGTGATTTCTTGCTACATACAGTTTTGAGAAATGGTGTAACTCACATTTCAGACAAGGCCTGGTTTCTGCAGACGGGTTCCTCCGCTGCCAAATAGCTGGTGTGATGGCTCACGCTTCCTCTGTACACACAGCCCATCCAGACAGCCCCTGGCAACCCGTTTGCTTTTTCTCCCAGCTCGGCATCCAGCATGCTGGCAAAGGAACTCCACTGCAGCCCGTGCAACACCCACAGGAATGGCAAGGTGACTCCAGTCCCACCACCATTATTGTTTCCACCGAACAGGGTCAGCTTGCACTGTCAGTTTTCGCTGCCAACCTGATGTCCTTTTCCTATCCAAAGGGCTCATCTTCTTCATGAACTGACTCTGGTGCCCTGTGCAAAGAGAGACATGGTTAACCTGTGTGCTCCTCACTGACAGAGCACCCAACTCTATTAAAACAGACAAAAGGAAGACACAGTGCACACAAGCTGAGCCAACATTTAACAAACTGTCCATCCATGGCAAACTCTAGGCAAGCTAATAATATAAAAGAGTCCAGAAGCATCTGTATTAGACTATGAAATGTTGTGTTTTATATTGAAGCAGACTCAGACGGATGAGTCTTTAGACCAGCCCAAAACCCAAAGCTCAATGTATCCCTTCACAGCGCTAGAAGAAATATGGGAATACAAAGGACATATCAGTGACCTGAGGATTTGAGTGCTGCTCGGTCCCTGCCCACCCAGCAGAAAAGAAATCCCCAGCTGTGAGCGCAGCAGCGCTCTTCTCACAGGAGTCCCAGAGCAGACTGAATATTTGTTGTGTTTTTCTGCATTACTGCCAGCTAACTGCAGAAAGACTCATGTTGAATTTGCTAACTTCAGCATCTCTGCTGGGCCCTGCGTATGTCACCCTCAAACCCAAAAAACACTTCCCAAGGTGTCTTTTTCCCATGGTAAGGGAATAGCAGCAGGAACAGGGAGAGACACCAAATGACCCACAAAGTTGAAGGGCTTCTAAACGGTACGCCTTTGTGTACCAGGACAAAACTGAAAGGCAATTAGAGTGACTGTTTGAGGAGCAATGAAAACAGCAAAAAGGGAAGAATTCATTTAAACAAAATAATAGCACCTAGCAGAGAAAAGGCTTTTTATTTTTCATCTTCCTGGTCAGAACTCTCCTTGTTTCATTCGTCTCATTCACTCCGCTCTCAGAAGTGTAACTCATGAGAAACTGGGGCATAATAGAAGTAAGTTGTTTCTGAAAGGCCATGCCAGGTTTGTATGGCAGAACAAGAATAAAATATTTACAGCATTAAACACCCAGCCCTTTTCTCCTTAAGGCACCGGTGAGCTGAGGTATTGACTTCTACAGCAAATCTGTCTTGACAACTACAGTAAATCTGTCTCACGACAAGAGTATTAGGATCAGCCCACTACAAAACATGACATAAATCTGTCCTTTATAGTTTGAGGAGAAGGTGTAGATTTGGGTATTAAAACCATTGAAATTTCCCATTACAAACCCCCAGACCTCATGAAACACATCTGCTCCTTTCAGGGCCTGACATTCAGATAGCTGAGATCCACGAAAACTTTGATCGGGGTTAATACATTTAGTTGGGAAAATACAAGACTGAGATTCAAGAAATGCAGTTTTGGCCCATAGCTTCGACATGAAATTTTTGTTGCTTTTGGACAACTGAGCCCCCTTGCTTGCCAGGTTGGAATAGCTGCGTCTTGTCTCCTTAGCTTCCAAGTTCTTCACGGAGAGGGTCATCTCTACAGGAATACACAGCACGCTGGAGCTCAGGCCCTGAATAGGATCTGGAAGTCAGATCACTTAAAATACAGCTTCAAATGACATCAGATACACTCTGATACCCTGCACAGTTCCCGTACTAGCTAAGGTTTGGTTTGGGGTTTTTCTGTGAAAATTCTGGCTGGAATCCCATGGAAAATGCCCAAGGGCTCCCTATGATGGAGACTCAGTGTGAAGTGAAAAAACAAAATCATTCAGTCCACACTGGTGGCACAGACCCCCCCCCAGAGCCACACTGCTGCTGCTGCCTGCCTGGCTGTCCCCAGACCTGTTCTCCCCGAGCCCTCCTCGCTTCACAACGGGCAGCACATTTCCAGGGGGATATTATGAAACAAAACTGAGCACGTTTAAAAATGAATGTGTTGCTAGTAATTTAAGCCGCATTAAAGAGCCAGTGTGAGTACTCCATTGGTAATATACTGCATGCATTTGTCAACCAAACACAAATCCGTTTGAATAGATTTCTTGTGGCCTATTATTTATGAGGGGAAAATTTCCCCTAGTCTCTGGGTTGATGAGAGCCCATACTTTCCCTTCTAATCTTAACTGCCTATTATTAGCAAGCCCGTTTATAGAATGCCCCTCTGCCTTAAATATCCTGAGTACCCCAATTTTCCACTCTGCATGGGTATGTGGCAGGGGAAGACACAGAGCAGTCAATTACTGGCATTTCAATGTGCCTTTTGCAGCACACTCCTACACTTGGGATAATCTAATTACACAGGGCAGAAACCTCACCCAACCATATATTTTCCTTAGACCCTGTTGCCACCAGCTACTTTTAATCCTCATTGAAACAGAGTCCCCCTCTTTTTTATTTCCTCTTTTTTTTTTTTTCCACATCGTTAAAAATTTATTATTTAGTCTGATGATGACATCATCTGGAAAGGGACCCAGGTTGTGGTCATCAGGGCCTTTTTCTGCATTACAGAGAAGCAGTTTCTCCTCTCTCCCTTTGCAGATCATTAATTTTTAAAATAGAGCTTTGCTTTAAATATATACAGCTCATTTCGCTTTCAGCTGATGAGTCAGAGGAGCTGCCTTTCACCCAGGTCGGGTGCCCCCCATGCCACTCTTCCTGCCCAAACCAGCACGCACGCTCCCCAATGGACCTCTGGCTTCAGGCCTCTGCAAGGAGCAGGAGGGAGTTTCTGTGTAAATAAACAAATAATCACAATTACAGTCTGATCAGCACTGCTCTGCCATGCATCCTGAAATAGCTTGGGGAGGACAGGCCTGGCCCTGCAGGTGCTGCCCAGGGGTGGGATCTCATCGGCTTTGCCTGCAGATACTGTTTAAGGGAGGACTCTGTAATGTGGGTCTTTCACAAGGAGTGTGAGCAGGTCAGCCTGGCATGGGCACATTTCACCACACCACGTTGTGTTTTTATGCTGACTATTTCATGAATCCTGACACCACCCTTTAGAGAGCTGTGGTTTCCTCTCCCCAGTAGACACCAAGTCATGTCTCTGCATTATCTGCAGGATTACAAGAGACATTAACAAAGCAAATGCTAACTGGGGGGATTCATTGCTTTCATCCTAGACACCAAGGGCTGGATAACAGAATAGCTTGAGTCGGAAGGGACCTCACAGGTCATCTAGGCCAACCCCCCTGCCATGCGCAGGGACATCCTCCACTAGACCAGGTTGCTCAGGGCCCCAATCCCATCCCTTTCACATGTGCTCAGGATCACATCCCATTCCACCAGACAGAGTGGGCAGATGTGTGTGTGAGCACCACAGCTCTGCAAGCTGGCTGACAGCAGAACAACCAGCACAGGCCCTTGGAGAAATGTCAATGCTATCTGTCACATGTGCCTCACAGCAGGATCCAGGACTGAGCAGATGGAGCCTGGCAATGGAGAAGCTGCAGAGCAGCACATGCCTGTAGTTTCCTTGCAGAGAAACACCTCCATCCCTGCAGGACTCATCATCCAGACCTCACCTGGCTGGGAACAGGAGCTCTGGGTAGCACGATTCTGCATTCACCCACTTGAACTTTAATCCAGTCCTAAATCGACAGGTAGTGGGGCTGCTAATTGCATTACCTGAGGGCAGGGGATGAACCACAATTTTCTTCAGCTGTATGTGTTTCTTCATCCCTCAACATGTGCAAATCCTTGCAAGCATTTCTCTTATTTAAAGCAGTGTTATACTGCTGTAAGTCCCTTCAGATAAAATAGATTTTGCCAGCCCCGTACACATCTGAGTATTCACACGGGATCACATGGATGTGCAGCCACCTTGGAAATGCTTTAACATGACCCAGCGATTTAGGAGGAAAGAAGAGGGCATATCTTATCTGAATGAGGATGCAGGACACAATTAGAGAACAGGGGTGTAAACACCACTTACTTTTAGATACCTATCTCAGCCTACACGATGAGACCAGTCTCTCCAGACTTCTTATATACTTAGTGAGGGGGAAAAAACATACCTCTAGAAGGCAAGTAAGAGAAGAAACTGAGCTTAGATGTGGTCTCCCTTCATTGACATAATGGAGAAAGAAAGTGATGGAGAGAGCCTCCTAAATAAGGTGTTATAAATAGCCACAATCAATACATAGAAGAAACTCACCCGAGTAAGTGTCTGACCAGGGCAAGGTGTTGCTCATCCAGCACACCAAAAGCTGCCACGGGTTCCTTAATGAGTGCAAGTGGCTCCAGGTTGGGTTTTAGGTTTACTCCAAGCACAACACCAGTCCTCAAACTGTGCTGGGGCATGAGTTCAGGACAGGTCCATGAAGAACAGTGCTCCCCATTCAATCGTGTCCAGCTATGACTTTCTTTAATGCCTTGTTTTTCACTGAATTTTCCACATCCTAGAACAGGCCCACCCCTTAACTTCTGAGCACTCAGAAGCTACTGAAACCCTTGCACAGTGTACATGGATTCAGGTTTAAGAAAAAGAAATTTATAGCCCTTTATTATGTGATTATAGTATTATTATATTATTTTTCCATAGTGCTCTAATAGATAAGGAGGGCTGTCAAAGTTTATACATAGAAAACAGTGTCATACATAGCTTCTGAGAAGAATGTGAGAAGGTCGTAAGTATAAACTGGCTGCTACATGGACATGTACTGTAATATTTTCTTGGACTCAGTGATCCAGTAACACAGTTCAACAAAATCTGTCAGAACAATCCACAGTGCCTTGCTCACTTAAAAATCACTGCTTTCCCCTCCAGCTCCTCAACCTGACTGTTTGCAGGTCCCAAACTCCTCCCCACCCTCCAAGCTTCCAAGGGATGATCTACAGAGCACTCAATAATCCTTCCTTTTTGGCTGAAACAAACAAAACAGATGGGAGATGGAGATGAAACAAAGAACAAAACCAGACAGCACAATCAAATACATTTCACCGCATTTAGAGTTGTAACTACAAGAAGTATTCTCCAAACACAGTTTCTCCAGGGAATAGGCAAGGCAGAGAAGGGAAGGTAAAATGCTATATGGTCATAGATGGAAAGGAGCATCCTGTAAGACAATCTCTGGGTGCAAGCAGGCTCTGTACTATGTAAATTTTCAAGAAAAAAAAGTTTCCCTGTTTCAAATTACAGCAGAGAGCCCATTTCAAAACTCACTGCTTTACATACACCTCCAGACTCTGATCCTCCTATTCACGCCTCAGACTCTGAACCCCCTTTCCTAGACCTCCCGTTGCCCTCCACAGAAGACCTCTACCACCTCTACCATCACTACTCTGCCCTTGCCAAGGGCCTCCTGTTAAAAACCCAACTCTCAGCCCTGCTGTGCGGGAACCTTCCCATTATCTGCCACAAGCCTGTGAATTGGGCCCTAAGTGCAGTGCTGGAGGAGAGAGGGAGGTTTTATACACAGCAAAAAAGAAGTTAAAATGAATTAGATTATGGTCATATTAATTCAGGGCACCCACCCAATCCTTTCATTAGCTTGATTCTCCTGCTACTGTAGCAATCTATAAATGTTATAAGCTTTAAATGCTCTGTGTACTTTAAGCTTCATAGGAGACTACTACTGTTAACAGTTATACAAGTTGGGAGGAAAGAGGGATGCTATACAGGGTTATATATGAGCCTGTCATGGCCAGGAATACACAATCTTATGCTAAACATTCCCAGAACTTGGGATGACACTTCCAGATACTTCACATCAAACAGCTCCCAAGGTGACATCTAAGGCTACGTTTCCAAGCGCACTCAGGTTCAACCAGCAGCCTGTGGAGCCTTCCACCTTTCTGGCCATTCATTGGCTTGAAAGAAGACATTGCCATGACTGTGACACGGCCCGAAACACTGAGCGATTCAGCCTAACCCTTTACCCTGCAGCCCAGACAACCACAAGCGTGTGGTTAGGAAAAGAGTTCCTTGAACTTCTGAACTCTACTTTTTTCTCTTAGGTGGGGAATTAAGTGGACTTAGTCACACAGACCTCCAGTCAGGGGTCTTTGAAGACAAGGAGCTGGCAGTGATAACGCGCTCCATGCATGTGTGGGGAGGCATTTTTTCCTCTTGGTCCTGAACACCACGTTCAGCTTCTCAATGAGAAAAAAACCAGGGATGAGCAGCAGCCTTCATATGGCAATGAAATCACTTCTTCCTAATCACCATTGGAGCCTCAGCAGGAGGAGACCATCAGGTCACAACCTAATACCTTTTCCAGTCATAAATTTCTAGATATCTCCAGTAATAGGTCTGATCTCAGTTTACTGGAGCTGGGCTTTTTTTGTTCGTTTTTCTCAGAATAGCCATATGGAACAGCAGCTTCTTTACAGGCAGTACCCTGAATTTATAGAGCTTTATTCTCAGCCACTGACTAACCATTAAATTCCATATTTACATCTATAGCCAAATGGGTAAACAAGTAAGTACAGTAATTTTGAAAGTCAAATCTCCATTAATTTTTATGTAACTGAAGATGAGATGAAAGTACATAGGCACCAAGCCTAGCCTCAGCATGCTTTCCAGGAATAAAACTGTGCTGCTTTGTTACCTTCCATAAAGACATCAGAACAAAAATTAATCAGTAATAGTTACACTCCCTTTTTTTAATGAAAAGCATTACTCTAAACCAATGGTTTCTCTCTTCACCACCAGTTACCAACAGTCGCCCATTCTCAACCTTCAAACTGAACAACAGAAAGTCTCAAAAAAACAGTTTCAGACTAGGACACGTTTCATAACCAAAACACACAACAGCAAAGGGGAAAAAAACAGAAGCACTTGCTCACAGTAATAGCTATTTTCCTTTCCTCTTAAAGCAACACAATGAAGCAATTACTGTACGCTATCCTTCCATGGGCTGCTTCAGCCAAAGCAATTGGCTGGATGGCTTGGAGGGGGCTGGAGGTGGGGCACAAAAAAAAGAAACAACTCCTACCAGATATGATTCACTAACAACAAAAACATCCCCATGGTACCTCTTACTTTTCATAGGATGAGGACAGGTTTTCCAGCAGCAGGGTTTTCCGATTAGAGGAATTTTTCTGTAATGGGATTGATGACATAGGTGTTGGTATGAAAATAGGAAGGACCTCAAAGGTTACAGCTAAGATGGGAGTCTCCTTGTACCTGAACCATTGCAGAGTCTCAGAAAACTCCTTGTGGTCTCAGGAGGACGTAACATATGGGAAACCCTTTAATTTACTTGAGAGAGAAGAACACATTCATGGGTAATTATCTCTCTGGAATTACACTGAACAGAGAATATATGAATAAACATAGAACGGTCCTTGTTGGGCGAGCCAGCGTGTCTCACACAAACACAACCCACCTATTGCTGGACACACGAAACAGAGAACCAACAGATTAGACCAAGGAACATCATATAAATTAGAAATAGATTAAAGAACATCATGTAAATGTGCTCTGCCTCCAGGCATCAAATTACGTGAATCATCCAACCCACTTTCAACATCTATATTCTAAACCATGGGGTTTAGTTCTGATGGCCTCTGGCATACAGCTTTGGTATTAGTGTGCCTGTAAATCTGTATTTGTTTTAAAAGTATCAAAGGCATAATTGGCAGCAGCTTCTACATTTAACTTCCTTGGCACTTTCCTTTATAAAAGATTCGTTAAATCTTTTTTTAGAAACCTAAAATTACGAGACACTCGCTATAAAATTAAATTGAAGGACAGGCAGGTGGGAGAGAAATACTATTACCATTTTTCTCCATGTCAGCAGGCACTAATAGTTCAACATTTTGCGTTATGACATGAGCTTTTGTAATTGTCTCACAGAGATGAAAGTTTGATGAGACAGAGCTCAGGTTAGGGGTGGCTGTGATTTCAGTCTCATCCTGCGGAAGTTTCCCTAATATCCAGGTTGTTGTACCTCAGTAGGGAGTCTGATGCTCTAACATTGAATGCAGTTAAAGGTTGTCTCGGTCTGACAAATGATTAAATTACTGTGTAATATATTTCAGCGTCAAGCAGATGATTTCTTCTACCCCACAGCTGTGCTACCACAGCAAGTGGAATGATCATTTTACACACAAAATGTGCTTTGGATGAATAAATAAAGAGAAGCATGAAACTAAGATACAAAATGTTAATATTGCCTGACCTTTTTTTTTTTTTTTAAATAGATAACAGAATAAAGTAAAAAAGCATAAACAATCATTTAATTGCCCTTTCAAATTAATGAATCTGCTGTGGAATAACAGTTTATTAATACCAGATTTCTAGCAATGGATAAAATCAGACCTAGATAGAGTAATCCATAAAAGAGAAACAATACCCATGGCATTGGCAGGAATAATACATGCTGTCAAAAATAGCAGGAAAATTCATAAAACTGCTACAATAAAATAGCTTATGAAGACTTATCTTATAAAAATACATGGAAATAAAGAAAATATACTAACACACAAAATTTCAAACTAAAAAATGTCATTGCATGCTGACATTTATTTCCTATCCCATCTGAAATGTTTGCAAACTTCATATACTGAGGAGTAAAAAAGCAGAGGAAATGGAAAAACATTTTCTTACTTTCTTTCTCCAAATTTCATCATTTTGATGGTATTTAGAAGAATAAGAAATTTCTATCCCCTTAGTCTATCAATTACACATCAGTCAGTGTAGCCTAAAACTTGACATTCATCATCTGTGGATATTTCACCTCAAAACAGGTTTGAGAGACCCAACAGATTCTCGTGCAAATGCCTACGTGTGCCTTTTATACACTTATTACTGCAGATGGTACCTTAACTGAGCAGTAGGGATCACGCCTGCCTGCCACAAACATTTCAGAGCACATTACCTGCTAATGCCTTACCGAAGTGACAACACTGTCTTAAAAGATCTGCTGATTCATTGATGCTTATGCTTTGACTTCAATAACAAGTATCTGGTTTTGTCTCAAATAAACACATGCAAATAAAGCCACCCTTTATGTCAATAGATTATAGTTTGTGTACTTCATTTTCATGCCAATGGGAAAGATGTTGTAAGAAAAGTAGTTTGAGGATGGTCAAAGAGAATTGCAATTAATCTGCCAGAAAGAGTTATGGTAAATATTATTATTATGATTATTAATGATTTGTAAAGCACTGTAAATCTCCATGACAGTAATTATGATGCTTTGTATATATAAATTTGGCATTCTACATATACAAGCACTTGGGCTTGAACTCTTCCTAGATCATTAGGAAACTGGAGGTCAGATCATCGGTCACGTGAAAAGTAATTTCCTCCAGATTTTCAGACAATTCTCAGATTTATCCTTACTGTAAAAAAGGTACTAATGATTTCTCCCCATGCAAACAAGCTCACAGAGACGCTGTGATTTACAGCCTTTCCAGTATAGCAGCCCAGAGTTGCAGAAGACACAACGAGTTTGGAACCCCTTTTTGTGTCATCCACAAGGAAAAACAGGGTGGGTATGGCCTGGAGGGATGAGAAGGTGGCAGGCTGAGGGCCCATGTTCTACATATGTTGATAGAGTTTCCAAAGATAAACTGAATCTGTGGAAAGCATTAATCTTCAGGGGCCTCCTCTAGGCCACATGTCATTTAATGTATCGAGAAAAGCAGTGGGATTGAAATGATCTGTCGTTCTCATGCTAATCCTCCGTGTGGAGAAAATTCTCCAAGAGAGGGGTCTGCTTCTTCCCAACTCCCCTTCTCAAGAGTTAGACTCAGATCTTTGGAAATCTGGGATTCTAGGTAGGGGATTCCCACAAAGCACGACTTGCTGTTGAAAGAGGAAAGAGGCAGCTTCCCATCTCCTCTTGCAGGGAATCAATAACCTTTCTGCTGGCAGTGGTTCAGCTGCACTTGGTGCTCTGCCCTCTTTCTCAGTAGATTCCTCCTCTGGTGATAAGCAGAAAGGACATTACAATTCAATTCCATTGAAGATTAAAGCAAGCATCCTCTGCTCAGCTAAATAAACAGTTTCTGCAGTCTAAATGCCAGACAGAAATAATTCACCTATTCCATCTTTCCTACTAAAAACCCAAGTTTTCATCCCAGCCAAGAGCACTGCTCCCCAGCACTTGTGGGAGCACTCGTGGGAGCAGCTGGGGATGTGCAGGGGGAACAGACAATTTGCAAATGCAGGACAGAGTACAGCTCCTGCAAGGGAACGTGCACTTGCAGGATTAACTGATGGCAGTGACTGCAAAGCAAAGCAGCAATACTGATGTTGAATCTCACTCCTCAACGCTGGCTAAACAGGGAGTGCCCGGGCAAGCTGGGCTCTGACAGGGCATTCTTTCTCTATCAATAAATAAAAATAAAATAAAATAAAACCATTGGGAGTACTCTATCCATTCTATTATGGCCGAGTTCAATAGTCTTGCCATTCCAGGCTTTGAAGTGATGGCTTTATGAGAGCATCAAAAGCAATGAGAGCCTGACCATCCCTCCTGGATACAGGCACACTTCTACAGGGAGCCACGAGCGGCTGCAGGCAGCGTCCATCGGGAGCTTCCCAAAAGAGAACCCTTCCTGAATTATGAGCGGGCCCACACACACACACACACTCAACTTCACAGTCCATTGCATTCCCAGGAGCGGAGTCTGTGCTGTCTGCACCAAGGCAATATATCTCTTTATGGCCTGCCAGTGACTTTACAGAGAGATAAACAAAGCTTTTAAATCAAAAGGAGACGGAGCAGAAGAAAAAGTTTGGCACCCCAGAACACAGGCTGCTATTTATATATTAACCCTTCACAACAAACAGAAAAGCAAGGAGTTTGTTACGCAGGATCTGTCAATGACTGACCAAGGGAGAATGGGAAAGCCAAGGGCAGAAATTTTAAAATTCTCCTAAGTTTGAAAATTTATGGGAAAACCTCTGTTGAGCGAAGAGAGTCCTGCATTCATTTAAAATAATCTAAGCAATGGATATGGCACTGAACTGAGCTGATGGCCTTAAAGAACAATCCGAATTTGCTGTTAACCAAGGGTGTGATGAAGGGGTGTAGGGGTGACTCTGCTTCACCTGTATTGACTGTAAATTTGGAGGGGCAAAGAGGAACATCTGCTTTATGTGCGCAGCATCAGGAATGAGATCCTCATCAAAGTCAGAGTCTCAGGAGGTTCTGTCATGTAAATAACACCGAAATAATACCAAACCATCACAATGTCCTGATCTGTTTTTTAACTGTGGAGCCTTTAGGACAGGCAGTAGCAAGTAAGCCCATAGCTCCATCAGTGACTGGATTTCATCATTTTGAGTGGAAAGTTGAAAATTTCAAAGGAATAAAAATCCAGAGCAACTAAGAGTCAGAAAACATCAGGAGGACCCAAAGCATTCTGGTCCTATCTGGATCCTGGACATGATTTGTATGGTGCAGGAAGAATATCTAAATCCATTCAACATCTCTCCCTCTTCATACAGAGACCCTGAAAATTCCTTGACCTTTTCACTGCAACTGAGTATGTTTGAAGTTCCTCTTCATTCCCTCCTAGAAAACTCCTTCTGTCTGCAAAGATAAAAACTCCACTCATATCCCAAGAAGACACAGCTCAAATATTGGCCAGCAGCTACTGTGAAAAGTGAAAAGAAAGCTTGTGGGGATAGGATTCACAGGGTCATTCAACTTCAGGAAAAAACCAAAGAGGGTGAGGGCTTAGGGGTACCCCTTCGCTCATGTAAGCCAGGATCTGCTTTTTTCATACTCACTACGCCAAGCCAGATGCTGCCGGGTGTGTGCACAACCTGTTTGAAAAGCCACCAGCGTGCCAGCGTGTACATGCAAAACGGTTCTGTATGAACACAGGCAGGCCAGTTCTTCATCTTCAGGCCCCCGCTTGCAGCCAAAAAGCCTTCTATTTACAAGAGAGGTTATTTTCTAAGAAGGCAGGTTCTTCTACTAAAATTCTAGCCCATGCCAAACAATCTTACGTCCACCTGCCCAAATCCTAGTCCAAGTCATGCTGCTGTAATAAAAAGCTTGCTGCAGGTCAGGTTCCTGAATAAGATGATTTGTAAAATTCAGAACTAGAATGAAAATGAAGCTGCAAATCCTTCCCCACCTGCCTCAGAGCTTTCCCTCATTCCAGCACAGCAGCTGAACCCCACTAGCTTCGGTAGGGCTATTCCTGATCACACCTATGTAGAAGTCAGAGGCCAGAAGCCCAAACTCAGGCCACAGTTAAACAGACTCTTCCTTCTGGCCATGACCACAAATCTTACCAGAGCAACACCAGCCCCTCAGCACAAAAAGCTGCTTTTCAGTATTTCTAGCTGCTTTCACAATTCTTTTCACCCCAAACTTAAAGACTGCATAAAAGCAATTCTATATTCTTCTGATTCTTTTTAATTAATTATTATTTCTAGCATCTTGGGGTGTTTTTTTTCCTCTGTGATTACAGCTGAACTTCCTACTGGTCCAGAGGGAGTAGAGAGCAATAACTTTAAATGGCCTCGTAGATGGAGCCATGGCCTCAAGCCAGCACTAATTTCCAATCTTGTTATGCTGAAGAAAGAGGATGAAGAAAAAAAAAAAGAGGGGGGGAGGAAGAAAAAAGGAAGAATGGAAACCAGAAAACCCAGAAATACCCCTTAATGTTAGTGAGAACTGGAAAGTCCTCCTGGTGGTTTCAGTGACAAGTTTAAGTTTCTATTAAAAAAAAAAGAGGAAGAATTTGGAATATCTGTTTAAAATGAGAGTGAATATTTTTCCTTAGACACAGAACATCCTTGTGACATTCAGGTCTTTGCATACTGCAGGCAGGATGGAATTTTACTGACCAAATAAAGCATCATCACTACTTGAGTACAGCAAACATTTGTAAAAACATATTAAACATGTCATAAATTAACTGTATTTGGGAGCCTGTAAACACTCACTTGAACTTACAGTTCTTTGATTGCACCAGCACATCCAGATATCTGGACACCCAGAGGATCCCAAATTCATCCCTTAACCTGCTAAGGCATTGGCTTTTTAACTCCTTTTGCATTTTCTAAACTCCTTTGGGTCTATTTAGCCTACTCACCATCCCTTCCCTGACAGCGGATGAAAATTAAAAGCACTGGGGAAAAGGTAATGTTCTGCAACACCTTCTCAGAAGCTCTCACTTTCCAAACTTGGGCTTTTACCACCACTGGGGAAGAAATGCATTTACAGCAAGAGCTTGTCAAGACAAAGTAAAACTTTATATTGCACCAGGAACAGACAAAATTCAAAACAAAACTCCGAGAGGAATTTAGCAAGGAAGTATGGAGTTACCCACAGAGATATATGGCCAAAAAAACTGGAGATACTCTTGTCAAGAGCACTGTGACCACAGCCTCCAAGAGCTGAGGCCAGGGGCCGACAGCAGTGATGTGCTCGGTTTTTATCCCCGCCAAAGGAGCCTCGGGTGTGGAGCACGAGCTGTGGACTGATGGAGAGGAGCACTGTTTCCTTCCAAACTGGTCTCCACTACAGGCAGCTCACACAGCTCCTCAGGTGAGGATGGCCACACTGCACTATAACATCCCATCAGCACAAGGAGACAGGATTAAAAGATCTTCTTTCTAATTCATTCCCCTCCCCAGTGTGTCACCTGCCCTCTACCCACAGCACACGTTCAACCTCTCCACCCAGCAGCATCACCCACCTGGGTGCCTCTTGCAGATCAGGATTTCTGTGCATGAGTGGAAGGTAGGGCTGAAGCAAAACAAGAGTTAGAGTTCAGCATAATACTACAAACACAACACAGAGTTAAATCTAAACTGAGGAGGTCTGGCAGGTAATCCAGATCTGGTCCAAAGGGAGTTACAAAAAGAAGCATAATATACCCAAAGGTGTGAGCAAATGCAGAGAATAAAAATTAAGAACTCATGCTATAATATCAAGTAAGGCGCAAGGAAAAGAGATTCCCTGTCCTTGTTTTTTGTTTTTTTTTCCTGTCCTGTGTTCAAGCTTTCCAAATTCACTAGAGAGACTCTGACAATCAATAACATTTTCTTTTGAGGTTGCATGTCTTGCATCCCCTGGAAAAGGCAGCAAGCCACATTGTCTCCTTTTAATCTCAATAATTAGTCTTCAAGGCTGCCAGGCATTTTACTGCCTTAGGTGATGCAAAGCTGAATCTAGATTCCTAAATCAGGGCCATCAGATCCAATGTCTAACTGCAGATGAAACAATCAGTGTTAGATTCCCCAAAGGCTGCCACTAAAGCCAAGGAAACTGCTGCTACTGCTTTTAGTGCAAAGCCTTCCTATGTGCCTTGCACTATCCTGGTGAGCACTGGATACAGACCTGGAACAACTACACAGTAAAATACAGTCAGAAATAATCACAGCAGGAACCCCGTGGAACAGAGCTGTAGGGCTGATGGGACAATTAATGCTGGGTGACAAAATGCTTCTTCATTGTCAGAGACACACAAGTGTTACTCCACCCTCTGGTTTCAAGTCCTCACTAGGAGAGCAATTTTCAAGCATCTAATTCCTATTGATTTCTCCCTGATTTGAGCTGGAATTAGTGCCCAGACAGCAGTCAAAGAATCACTTACGCAGTCCCTTAAGCTTTTAAGTGCATAGGGAGCATTTAAAAACAGGGTGACAGAAATCTCTCAGACGCCTAGGTCCCTTCTGAAATTGGACTTTGTTTGCTGCTTGCTTTCTTCTGGATTTATTTGACAGAGAAAAACAACTAAAAATCTGGGCCAGCACGCCTGAACCTCCCACACAGACCCCTCGCTCCCCCTGAACCCCTTTGCACAGAGAGCCAGCGCCACACGCAGAACAGCAGTGTGGGAGCAGCATTGCTCTTCTGTGGCAGCAGACTCCAGGCCAGCATTTGAACATGTGGCCTTAGGACCAGATGTTGCCTCCTAATGTGCACGTGCATCTCATCCCTCTGGATGCCGATTGCTCCTCTTGGTCTGATGCCAAAGATCCCCTCCCGAGACGCACACACCTCCTCTGCTTTTTCACCTCCGTGCCTCTGGGGGGTAAGTTGGGAGTAATTTTTTTATCATCATCATTGCCTGGGTACAATCGTAAGTGAATCCAGCTCAGCATGCCAAAAATGAACTGCAGGTTTTAAAAAATAATTAAAATATCAAAACGCCCAAACAACAAAAATAGCCATAATTTCTCAGCATTTTATATCAGCTGTGGGCCCATTGCAGAAACTGAGGCAATTTGGTCAAAAAAACAGATGTTAACTGAGGAGACGCATCCTGCACTGCAGGTCCTTGGCAGTAACAAACAAGCTGTGCTAAGAGTTTTGTGCATTTAAATTGCCTTTAGAGGAAAATTGTCCCCAAGAGCAAAGACTGGAAGGTTTTTGGGGCAGGGACCAACTCGATTGCTCTTTGTATAGGATGCCAATGGCCAGGCACGTAATTCCTAATTGCCAACAAAACAAAAAAGTTGTTGTCAGGAGAGATCACACTGTAGAGGGATTTCATGCAGGAGAGTTGGGGTTAGGTAGGTGCCATTCCCTGTCCTGCCAGGCACCCTTTAAAAATCACTTGAACACTTTGAAGAGGCCATTTCTGCACCCATGAAGTGGAGTCTCAGCAGGCCACCTCACTTCACCAGGAAGCTCGTGAGCCTCTTGCTTCCAACTTGCTTTGAGATGCCCCAAATGAAGGTGCTCAGTAGGAACAAACAAACAAGGAGATGAAATGCTGATCACCTGGCTTTAAGCTTCTGTTTGAAAAACAATGCTGAGAAACACAAGAGATGCAATGTGAGAGATGAGAATAAGGGTGAAGGAGCAGAGCTGCCTCTACCAGGCACTGGAATGGGCTGCCAGGGAGGTGGTGGAGTCACTGTCCCTGGGGGTGTTCAAAAAATGGGTTGATGAGGCACTTGAGGCCATGGTCTAATGGTTAGGAATATGATGGGATAAAGGTTGGACTTGATGACCCTGGAGGTCCCTTCCAACCATAATGATTCCATGATTCTACCACAAAGCCCAGTTTGACCAGAAGCTCACCCCAGTGCAGCAGTGCTGCTGGGGGAGACACCTTTACACCTTTCTGGTTTTTGGGGAAGTGCCCGCACAGGTCTGTATTTTGCCAGACTGCTCAGAGATTAGTGAGGAAAATGGCAATGGTTTTATTTTTCATCTCTCCCCTACATCTCCTCCCTAACAACTTCGGCTGCAGCCACATTCTATTTTTTCCCCTTACAATTGTTTCAATAGATTCTTTATGGTTTATGGGTTGGTTTTTGGTGTTGTTTCCCCCCCTCCCTTAAACTGAAGCCTGAAATATGCTCTGAATTAAGAAAAAGCTCCATGTCACTGGGGATCGGACTGCTGCTGAATTCCAACGTGTGTGTATGTGTGTATGTGTGTGTGTGTGTGTGTGTGCACAACCTCCCAGCCAAAAATGCCTCAGGGGCTCTCCCTGACTGTTGGGGTCCTAAAAAGGGTCCGTTTCTCCTATTGGCCACCCTCCGAAATGGCTGGGTGGGGGGGAGAGCTTTCTCCACCCCCACTAACACCACACTCCCTCTATAGCACATCTGTCCAAGCTTGCTCACTGCTGGCCCTCTCCTTCCCCATATGCTACAGGCATTTTTGGCCTGACTGAATCCTTAGTGCATTAAGCAGGAGGCCCCTGGTTCAAGAAATCTCCCCCACTTATAACATGCAGTGCAGAAGTGGCGTGTGCAGCCGCGTGGTGAGAAAGGATCAGTGAGGAAGATATTAAAAAAAAAAAAAAAAAAAGAAGAAAAAAGGGGTTTGTGTAGGGGTGAACATCTTGCCTGTTATCTTTATCAGAAAAGAAGTAAATTCACTATAGGAAAGTAACACACGGCTTTGGCTTTTAAAGTTTGCTGCTGGTTCAGCGATACAGAGGTCTACTTGGTCCATGCAGCCCGTCTCTAGTTAGGGCAGTTTATTCTGGGTTGATGCAGCTGTGTAGCAAAACAACACACATGAACACACACACACACAGAGCCCAGACAAGAAACCTTCTGGATACGGCTTTGTTTGGTCCCAGGTTTAAAACTGGAATTTGGGAACTGGTCGGTGCAGCTGGAAATTGTCCCGCCTGGATCGTGCGTGTGCAGCCCCAGCGAGGGTGATGTGCTGGGGCAGCCAGCTACACTGCTCAACCTCCCTCAAACCTACCATCAGGCTACCTAATCCTGCAGCTCAGCTCCCCAGGCATGAAAAACGGCCATCCCAACGCTAAACACACACAGCAGTGGTGAGGACTCAGCTCTTGTTACTTGGACAATTGCTTCCTGCTGCTCAGAAACACAAAGCAACATCGTGTAAGGGAAGGCAGGGTGCTGTGAAGGCAGGAAAGCTGCCAACCTCTGCTTCTTCTCTCAACTTGTCAGTAGGGTGATGGCTAACAAAATTATTTAACTGCCAATGTACAGGTATCCAGCATCCCTCAGCTGCTGTGCCAAAATGGTGGTGTTGGTAGCTTTGGTATGTCTTGGTTTCTCCTAACTTCGCGAGCTGAGCTTCACAGAGACTGCCAGATCCCCGAGGAAAGGCAGTTCCAAGTGGGATAACAGAGTGCTGGACAGTCAGGCCCTGCTCAGCTTGACCTCACCTGGCAGAGCCCTCCTGTGAAGTCAGCACAGACCAGTCCTGGGGAAACGCTACGAGAGCATTTCAGGTTGAAGGGGCAGAAATGTGTTTTGACGCTGTTTTGTGTTCTAAACAGCATCATAAAATTTCACATCGTGCTGGTTTTGGGTATTTGGCCTTTCCAGAGCCCAATTCCATTTACTCAAAACTCACGTGCAACAACTGCGCTTAGATTGCCCTCGTGTCCCTTTCACACATCTAGATTCATGCATGAAAAACCAGTTGCACATGATAACTCTGTCCTTCTAGTCACAATTCTAAAGGGAACCTGTAGTTGTCTGTACCTCTTAAGCCCTTTTAAAACCTCAGCTTCCCTTGACCTTTGTATCAAAGTCACCTGTGATTTGAAATGAGAAGATTCAGTCTGCAGGAAGCAGTGGTCACCTGCTAGTACTGAGCTTGGGAATGCAAAGTTGAACATGTATCATCACCCACTTCCACTCAGTCACACATATCTCACAGAAAACTGTAAATGACAAATTAGGCCATGACCATGAGCCAGCAATGTGCCCTTGTGGCCAAGAAGGCCAATGGCATCCTGGGGTGCATTAGAAGGGGGGTGGTTAGTAGGTCGAGAGAGGTTCTCCTCCCCCTCTATTCTGCCTTAGTGAGGCCACATCTGGAGTATTGTGTCCAGTTCTGGGCCCCACAGTTCAGGAAGGACAGGGAACTGCTTGAGAGAGTCCAGCGCAGAGCCACTAAGACGATTAAGGGAGTGGAACATCTCCCTTATGAGGAAAGGCTGAGGAAGCTGGGTCTCTTTAGCTTGGAGAAAAGGAGACTGAGGAGTGACCTCATCCATGTTTACAAATATGTAAAGGGTGAAGGTCAGGATGATGGAGCCAAGCTTGTTGCAGTGACGTCCAATGATAGGACAAGGGGCAATGGATGCAAACTGGAGCATAGGAGGTTCCATGTGAATATCAGGAAGAACTTTTTCACTGTGAGAGTGCCAGAGCACTGGAACAGGCTGCCCAGAGAGGTTGTGGAGTCTCCTTCACTGGAGACATTCAAACCCCGCCTGGATGCGTTCCTGTGTGATGGACTCTAGGTGACCCTGCTCTGGCAGGGGGGTTGGACTAGATGATCCTTCGAGGTCCCTTCTAACCCTAGAATTCTGTGATTCTGTGAAAAACCTAAGCACATTAATTACTATTCACAGCATGATGAAGAAGAAAAGTAAAACAAAGGTGGAGAAACACATGAGAACCATAACACAACTGCTGAGGAAGCCTACGATCATATGGGACAACTATTCCCAGTTCTGTAGTGTCCAAATAACCAGAGATGAGTCAGGCACAACGCTGCTCACAAAACCTGAAGGATATTTCAGTTGAAAGGGCACCTGGTCTGGTAATATAAACTGATTAGCTTATACAGCACAGAATGACCTCGATGAAAACTACTTAATCTGCCTTGCTCCTCACCTGCTGCCAGAAGTGCAACAGTCACATCACACAAGTGTTGGATGAATAAAATCTTTCAGAAGAACATAGATGCATCTACAGCATCATCCCGCTGAAAACCACAGCAGACAAATGATTAACACTCCATCTACCTGCCAGTTGCTAATATTTCAGTCTATTCTTTAAATGCACTTACAATTACAAACTAAGATTAAGAGGCAGGCGATACCCAAAGCTGCAGAGTAGCCTGTTCCCTTGTGCAGAGGGCAATACAACATACTCCTAGACCATCCCTGACAGATGACTAACTTGTTTTTGAAGACCTCCAAGGAAGCAGATCCAGTAACCTCCTCACACAGCTTATTTTAGTACTGAATGATCCTTGAAGCTAGAAAGCTTTTTCTAATGTCTAAACTAAACCGTTTCTGCTAAAAATTACCCCAGTTATTTTTCTCCTACTCATTGCTGCTATGAGGAACAATTCATCACCATTCTCTTTCCAGCAATGTTTTACATATTGGAGGAATGTTATCACGTCCTGTCAGTCTTCCCTTCTCTAGACTAAACAAATCCAATTCTTTCAATCTTTCCTCATAGGTTGCATTTTCCAAACCTCTTATCATTCCTATGGCTCTCCTTTAGTCCCTTTCCAATTTGTCAAGATTTTTCTTGAACTGCACAACCAATGCAGAACACAGCCAAGGCTGTATGAAGGTTGCCTGAAAGGCAAAATTTACCCCTTGTCTTTTACCCACAAGCCCCACTAAAACTATTGCGTGAGTTGTCTCTCCTGAAGCAGTTTTATGATGTTATATCATATTCAGTTTATGATTCTCCAGCAGTCTGCATCCTTAACTGTCTTCATTTTAAAATATTGCTTCTCTTGCTAAGTACTTTCTGGTTTGCACTCTATTCTGTGCTTTCATTATGATTTGTTTTTATCACATTTCAAGTTGCTAATTTCATATAATCAGGTATAAAAAAAACCCAAGCAGAGTCCTGCTGCTTCTTTCCAAAATGCTGCAATTTCACCCAACATGATGTCAGGAAATTTTATTAGTATGCACTTCATATCACCACACAAGGCAGTCCCTAAAGTAGGGACAGACCCTTGCGGGACCCCACTTGATACGCGCTCCCACCCTAACAGGAAACTTCCATACCTGCTTTTTGAGCCTTAATTTACAACTCCTTGTGCACCCACAAAGTGGCAATTTGAAATAGAGCACATTTCTCTATTTTTTTGACTATGAGGACGCCGTGAACGACAGCATTCAAAGCCTTACTAAGAAGCAGCAAACATCGTATCTACTTTCTGGGTTTTATTTACTGGTTCATCTACCCTGCAAAGAAATTGTACTGGTTTGACATGATTTGCTCTTGACAAATCCATATTTGCTGTTTCTTATTAACTTCTTATTCTCTGAGCACTTGTAATAGCTAATTCTAGAAACTTTCTGGGTATTGAAGTTAGTTTTACTGTTCCATAATCCCCCTGGTTCTCATTTTCCCCCTATTTAAAAATAGACCTCACGTTTACCCTTCCCTGGGCCTCCGACTCTACATTGGTCATCTGTGAACTCTAATCACTCTGGGATTGTTTCAGATAGATCCTGAAGTGCTCCAGGGTAGATTTCATCAGGTCCTGCTGAATTGCAGAACATCTAAATTATTTAAATTTTAGCCAGCAGGGTCTTCTGCTATTTTAGATGATCCCCTTGTTAAAACTTACAGCATTAGTATACAACCACAACCAAGCTTTTTTTTTTGTTGTTGAGAAGCAACCAAAAAAGGCATTGAATATTTCATTCTCTGTATCATTTGTTATTTCCTCTCCTTCCTTTTTAAGTAATAGACTAACTATCCTAACATTTGTTGTTTTATATGTTTGCATTTAGGTTTTTTAAGGGGTTTTGACTCAGCAACTGATTTATGAGGGGCAAAGTAATGCAAGAGCAGGATCTGTATTATCTAGAAACCCAGATACTGTGAGCAGATGAGTTGATGCATAATTTTGGGCTTCAAAAATAACTTGGAGCCATTTAAAAAAAGACAACATTCACTTGGAAATTAACAAGTCTAAATAGTATAAATACATGTGCTAAAGCTTCTGCTTTCCTTTAAGCAAGTTTATCCTGTAGCTGGTATACACAAGACCATGTGTGCGTGCGCCTCACTCTGTATACAAGCTGATGATCAAAAGCATTTTGAAAAGCAAATTTATATGCTAATGTGCCCAATATATAATTTCTCATTTAACTGACCAAATCATCTCCAAATACATTTTGTCCACAGATGTCACAGAGAAAGAAAAGGAAGATGATGACAAAAGTACACACTGCACATTGAAAGCAAAATAACACAAAGTACTTTTTTTTTTTTCAAGTGTAGCCATTAGTAAGAGATCCTTGGAAACCCTGCAGGTTTTATCAGGTTTGATGAGCTCTTAATTAGAAATGGCTGAAATTTGAACTGAGGACTTCTGAGCGCTGTGTCTGGATGGAAACAGGAGGCTTGCTTCTGCCTCATTTCCTACTTAACACAGGCTTATGTACAAATTAGAATAAGCCTGGCTAAGAACTATAGTGCCAATGTGGACTGGTAGCACAGGGCCAAGTGTTTCTGATACAGACTGACCAAAAAGAATTTCTTCTCTAACTCATAAACATAATTGGATCAGAAAAATGAGTAAATGGTTCAGAAGCAGGTTAGAGGTGTCAAGCAAAGAAGGGTAAGGCTGGGTCAGAGGAGGCGGGGGGGGGATGGAGGGGGGGAAGTGGAACTTGAGAAATTGAAAGAGTCAGGCAATCACAAAAGCTCTGAAAAGCATCTGGGGGAAAAAAAATCCCAGATTTTCAATGAAATCTAGATGCCTCGCTCTCTTGGGATGTCTCAGCCTAAACTCCTAACTGGTGTAAAAGGATGTTGGAGTGAAGGCAATGGTGACACTCCAATTCCAAAGGCAGCATTGCTAATTCCTTCAGACAAGTTGCATCCTATAAGAACAAAAGAAATCTGAAAACTGAACTTTGCTTGCCCAGAGTGGGAACATCTTCTGTCTCCTCTTTATTAACTCATATGCCCCAGATATAGAAACCAAACTGCAGAGCACCTTGAATCGCTGCAATCCTCTGTGCATTTACAGAAGCTACTGGACATGCTTACAGCAGCTCCAAGAAAGTTCCCTTATAGATCTGAAGCTTTTTAGCTATTTCCAAGCCATAATTGAAAGCAATAAGGTGTATATGCAAGAGATAAATTTAAGTGTTCCCCTTTACTTTGAATTTCAGGCTGCATTTAATTAAATGTGCAAAATATTTTGGGATGCAGTTGGTCTGGAACAACATATGCAGAATAGATTATGATTATGCAGAGTGAACCAGATCACTGAGCATGAGACAGATTAGCAGCTACACTAGACAGCTGATCTCAAAGTCTTCTGCATTTCATTGTGATTTAATTTAATTAAAATACTGTGGGGTTTTTCCAGTGTATTACTTGAAAATAGGATTTGGTTTTTATCAGGTAGCATTATTATTTAAGGGTGTTCCTGTTCTGGACAAAAGCTCTCAATATTTTTGGTTAAAACTCTACATTTTCAATAAATTCTAACTTCAAAAATTATACATATGATGAGAATGGTTCTTGTTCTCCATCTCTAAAAAACTTAGAAATTCAAGGTTAAAGACTCAGTGAAAGTTGGTTAAAGACTTAAAAAAATAATTACAGGCCTGGAACAGATTTGTTGTTCTTTCTACTAGAAATATTAATGAAGAATATTTGCTAATGTCACATTGCCCTTTTGTACTCATCGCTGAAGAGCTGCAGTCAGTACTATTCAGGTCCTTCTGCATCCTATCTTTACTGCTCCTATAAAACATCTGGGCATCTGTGCTGACTGCAGTATCTTTCTCTGAACAGAAAGTGTGAGCCTAAGGGAAAAAACCTCAGACCTGTACCCAAATGCTTGGGTGCAAAGATTTGCCAGGGGTAGAGGTGGTCTGCTGACACACGGATGGCAGCTACACCTTTCCAAACGCCTCCATTCTCCTCTCTGCATGCTATCCCAGGCCAAGCTGCTGGATGTGCTTCTGGGAGACCCCATTTGGCTGCAAACAGGCTGATGTGGAGCGAGCTGAGGAGGAAATGTAGGAATTGCATGACAAGCAGAAGTACTCTCCTGTAGCTTTTGATTTCAACCTTTAACTTCAGAAAACTGAAGATAAGTATCAGCAGCTGGGCCCTGAGTAAATCGAAGTCCCGGAGCCTGTGTAAATACTGAGGTTTCAGAAGAATGAACTTATGCCAAACAGCTTCGTGCCGGGGAGGGGGGCTGGAACCCTGCGTGTTTGCTAGAGAAACTCCTGCTCCTTGAGACGCCCGTGGACATGTCCGGACAGGCCCGAACTTGCCGGAGATTAAAGCCAAACAGAAATTTCTGCCTTTTTAGCTTGGCCCCTCTGTTTAAATTGGGGTGATGACATCAGAGGAAATGAAGGCTCAGGGATGGAGAGAGGCAGGGAGCCCTCAGAGACCGAGACCTGAGCACTGCCGAGCCCCCAGCTCAGCCGCTTCCACAGATCAAACACCTCCGCTTTAACTCACGAATAAACTGGCCCCGGCTCCAAGGCTGAGCAAGAAATCCTGTCCCCGTGTTCAGCTCGTGGGCTGAACAGAAGAGTGATTTGATTAATGCACACAGACATATACGTGAGGGGAAGAAAGAGATGAGAAAGTTCTCTCTGGAGGCTCTGTATTAACTACAGACTACTCTCCAATGAAATAACCATCTACAGAGCTGTATTCCAATTACGAGGCCTCCCCTAACAATTTTAGCATCTCCTATCTCTGCTCCTGGAGTTTGCCTGCTTTAAGCCAGCCAAAGCTCCTTGCTTCCTCTTGTCACCTCTGTCCCTGGGCTCTGGGCACAGCTCCTTAAGGCCTTCTATGAGACTCACGTAACAGGAGGAGACAGCCCAAAGGTGAACACAACAGGCTTCCTGAGGGCTGGGTGGTTGTATTCACTGGAAACCAGGGGCCAACAATCAAAGACAAGTGGGAGTTGGACTCCCAGTAAAAATAATGGGAACTGGGGCATTGGCTTAGCTGTGCTCCTTAAATGTGTCCCCTGCACCACGTTTAGAAGACTTGTGCACTACAAAGTAAACCCAGATTATATTTATTAGTTTTCTCTCTGCTCTGAAAGACCTTTAAGCCTCCATGTAACTTTATATGTGTGGGTACACCCCTACACCTGGCTGGAAGCCTCCTCTGAAATCAAGAAGTGTCCGCATGAGAGCACAGTCTCCCAAACGGATCCCATTTCAGGTCTTCCCCAGCCTAATGTTAAAAAAAACTTACTCAATTGTTTCGATTTCATAGAATCTCATTTTACTAGAGTTTCCAACATCCCCTGGGATCATGGTAGAATTAAGCTTTACCTGTCTTGTAACATTTATTCTGGTATCTTGCAACGTGCTGGGTATTACAATGTGAGGGGAATGAAACCAGCTCCTTTTTTCTTTGCATTTTTTTTTCTGATATGAAGACAGCAAATGAAAACTGCTTTGGGAGACTTTAAGACAGTCAGACCCCTTTTCATGCAGAATACAGTTCCTGAGAAAGTTGCTCTGGCCCGAAAGGTTGCTTTTTTGCAGTGTTATTCTACTCAAGAGCTTTATGCTAATTGTTCTGATCAGCAATAACATCTTCTGTTTTGCTGTTTTATGGACATTATGTAAAGTAAAAGGACAATGAAGTAAAATGGATTTTGTCAAAGCCACCAAACCATTACAAAAGAAGATTCATTGCATAATGGATGCCCTTTTCCCCATAGGGAAAGAAAAATACCCTGGGCTTCAGCTTAATTTTTTTGTTTTGTCTGTTTGATATCCGATGCCTACCAGAAGGATTTGTAAAGAAACTTAAGGCATTTAGACTCAAATTTAATGGGATTTAAGCATTTACTTCTGTTGGGAATGTTTGAAAACAATATGCCAAAGACCAAACGAACTACTGAGTTTTAATCACCTCTAAACTTTGATACCTTCAACAATAACACATTGGAAAACAGTAGAAAATGATGGGGCTGGAGGCAGCAGAATGCAAATGAACTTTGTGCCCTGACTTTTCAAAACATTTCAGACTATTAGTTCTCAATAATTTCAACTGAGGCTGCAATTACTAAAGTCCTCTGAAAGTCAGCTGCCAGCTTTTAAAGCATATAATAATAGCAGATGGTTTGGAGATACAGAGGCTCTAAATGCTCACTTGAGGAACCCGAAAATTCCAGAAATAGGAGATTTCAAAACTGACACTCAACTGATAGGCTTTGAGACTATTTTATGGAGCTGAGAAAAGGTGAAAAGAAAAGATCAGGAGGAGAGAGTGAAAGAGAAAATATGAACAGGCTTTCTCAAAATAACCAGAGCTCTGTGGCAGTAACAGGGGAATAACAGAACCTGCTCGGTGCCTGATTCCGCTACTTCTGCCTTTACTCTTGTTGAGTAGTAGCATTAGTTTCACTGAAATCAATCAGCCTGCCTCTGGAGTCAGCTGTTATTTAATTTCACTGAAGGGAAAGGGCAGAATCAAGCCAGTAAATACTATCACGCTTATAGATATGTTTTGTTATGTTACATGAGAAATAGTAGCATGGGACTGCTGGGAGTTTTCAGACTGATAAAGCTGTTATCCTATTTCTATTTTTCACTGGGGAACTGCAGCACCAAGAGATCAAGGTCATGTTTAGTAGAGAGGGCTTAAGGGATATTTTACATATGAATAACGTTAAGCATATGTTTAAGTGTTTATCTGAACTAGAGTCTCTACAAATGGCCTAAGACAACACAGATCAAGCAAAGTCCACAGCAGTGAGCATCAATGAGCCCCAAGTAGCTGTTCGGGGCTGTAATTGCAAAACCATCAATTCTTTGCTGTGATAGCTCTATTAATGTTATTTTCTCATCCCTAAAGAACGTTTCTGCCCCTCATAGCTCATCCAGCAAAGGAACATAAGGAGACAAGAGCTCCAAGTTCCTCTCTGTTCCTTATCTAAGTACAGCCTCTTCGTTCATCAAGAGCATCACACTGTCCTAAGCCTCTCATTTTAACGAGAGATGAGAGCTTTACCTGAAGTGCTTCAGTGACTCTCTTAGACAAGTCTGAAGCTCTTGAGACTAGTATTAAATGCACTAGGTGTTTCTTCTGCATTACTCAGACCCTTCAAGAAGTCAGAGGGAGAAATGAATATGTATTCTATATGTCAGCTGGTTATATCAAAGCCTATCTGTGCCTAATTATGGAAAACAATCTGCCTATGTGAAGTTAACGGGGAAAGCTCTAAACAGATGTTGATTAAAGAGTGCCTCTGTAGAGTACTTTTTGAGAGGTCATTTTGCTGAGTTTAGATTGAGATGGATGAAGGTGAGGTATTTGGCAGTGAATTGCATCTTTGAAGTGAGTGACGAGATCAGGTTTTAGTATGGAAGCACAGAGGTTGCGGTGACATTCATCTGCAGGGGAGACAAGTGGAATTATTAAGAGAATGAACAAACTAATTCACATGAGTGAAACCTTTCTCAAGTGAGTAGCTGCATTTACTTTAGAGGTATGTATGAATGTAAAGGTTAGTCTGAGTTGTGCGAGAGAAAATCAGTGAACTTTTTACTGGAGATAATGGCATAGAAAGGATACTCAATAGTTTCCAATGAAAGTGTCTTAAACAATGAACCTTCACTTCAGATTAAATTCTTCCTAACCTTGAACAACATCAGAGTCAATATGCTCTATTAAAAACTTCTTCACAGCCCTGAAGGTACTATCAAAGTTCTAACAGCTTATCCAAAAAGAGGACTTGGTTTTTCAGTTCCCCTAAAACACTGGTAGTGAAAATAAAGCATGGTATTACCCTAAACAACTTCACAGAATGGGCCCAGCCAGCCCTGTGGTGCTGGAAAATGATAGAACTGCCGAGCAGAGAATTTGGCCTTCGTGGAGATTACATCTGAGATGGAGCGAAGGAAATGCCACAAGTTCCTCTCTCTCAAATGATATTGGCACTCCTCGTGACAATCCCAGCAGATTCATTATCTCTCTGAAAACTTCCTACTGTGCTTTATACCTCCTTGTGGAATAGGCACAATTTACTGGTAGCCAGATGCTATTAGGTGGAGATGGCCCTTCCCTTTTCTCTTCAATTTCAACAAACAAAAAATCCAATGTACAACAAAGAGCTGCAGATAGGAACTCCACTGAATGTTTGACTGTAAATGAAACCCTCAGTAGTTTATTTCTTGGAAGTGAGAGTAGAGGTTGAAAAGTAAATGCACTTTGTCCAGGATAGAACATCGTTAAAATAATTCCTGACAGCCTGTGCCAAAGCACTGAAGTCAACAGACTTGGCTGGGCCTCCCCGATAAATGCAACAGTTACAAAAATAAATACCTTCAAAAAGCAGCTGGGAGTTGGTGAACACGAGCAAGTAGAAGAAAGGCACACTGGACACCCTGAAAAAACTACCCTTCCAGTGACTTTTCTGCCAGGCATGGACAGTCCCTGCTTGCTACCAGCTATGGACAGCTCGCTTGTGGCCAGCTTATTTTCTGCTCCAAAGGACTATTAGTGGGTACCAGCTTATCTCTACAAGTTCCTTAATCCAAACAACCACCAGCTCTAAAAAAGACCCAGTATTAAAACTACTTTATAGGACCTTCTGCTTTCTTTGCTGCTTGTTTGGCATGGTTGTCACCTCATCACTTAGAGAGATGGGCAGAACAATTTGAGGTGACATTTGAGCCCACTGCATCAACAGCCTCATATTTACTAGTTCTGCTGTATTATTTCATACAGAAGGAGAATGAAAATACAACTTAACTATTTTTTGGCAGTTTATCTTACTTTTTGGCAATTCAACTTATTTCAAAGCGTATTTCATCAAGTACAGAGGAAGAGTTGTCATGGAGAAAAATGTATAAGGGAGAAGAGTGAAATAGATAAATATATTTAAGAACTGTCTTTTCCTTTGGCCCGCTTCCCATGGAGTCTTTCCATCTAATTTATGTGGCACTGTGAATCTCAGAGAAGTCAATGGACCTCTTTGCAACTTCCAGAAGAAGCCAGGAAAGAAAGATGCAAGTACTTGTAAGGAAATCCTTGAATTTCCAATAGCTTTTTATGCAGTGGCTTAATGTCTAGACTCTTTCTTGGAATGAAGGCTCTGGATCATTTTCCTTTTTTCCCCCCCAAGTACTGCCCTGCATGACTGCAAGGCATGAAGAGCCAATGTCTCTCAATCTGTGTTCCTTGCTTTTGCTAAACTTGTACCTCACTTTCAAACTTTATAACGTGGAATTATACTATTACAAAATACAAATGGAAAGCTAATAGGATATTTTAATCATTGATTTTAAAGATTTCTGACTAATTCTGCATTGGACAAACCTTCAGAATAGCAGTTTAATAGTAACTGATTACCATCTCACCACTAGGCCTTCACTTCATAAATAATTTTACATACCTTTTCATACAAGATTAAGCCATAGCTCTCCATACAGTGTTGCTAATCTCAGATTCATTCCACTTTCAAAGCTGGCACACCCTGATTTTGCTCCATTACAACCATTTCTGATCAGTATATGACGTTCTGTTGACATCTGTATCAGGACACCACTGGCCTCACTGCAGTCCTGCTAATACAAAACCTTAGCTCTGCTGCTGAACTGGCTTTGCAGGTCCATCTCTGTGCCCTGCTGAGTATGACAATTTACTCCAGTTTTACTTGAAGAGACTTTGCTCTTTCCTTAAGTGCTAGCAACTGCTGCTTTAATTGTTCAGAGACGAGCACCCACTCCACTTTAGTCAAAGGCTGGATCAAGTGCTGTCTGTCACCAAAGTTATGTGGTCCATAGCACATCCACTTGCCTTTGTTCCCATTTCCTTCAACTGTGAAACCAGACTATCTGGGCATGATGATACTAGGAAGAAGCACTATTTATCAATATTGTCCATTTATAGAAGGAGCAAAAAAAAAAATAATCACATCCCACCACAGTTCCAAACTCACATCACCATAACTTCAGCAATGCTACCCCAACTTTTGCACACCAAGGTCCCTCATCCTGCCTGCAAGGGACTAACATCGCGTGGGTCCCACCAGAATAACTTCGTCCTGTAAAGCAGTTTTATAGACATTAGTAGCCATGGTGTAACCGTGCATCCACAATAGGAGCTTGCAGTGATTTAACCACCAGAGGTTCCAAACTATTCTTTATTTTAACCACAGCTTCCAAGTTTAAAGTATAGAACAAAGTCATGGTGGCAATGGCAGAACATTGCTTGTCAGGCAGCTCTAAGTCTGGGATGCATTAATGGTGGTTGGAGACACCCTACTTATTTCATACTATAGGTTCACAGAATTGTTGACTACTAATCTCTTATTTCAGAGCTGTTGGTCTGAACTTGAAGGAGCACAGGATCAACTAGAGAGTGACCCCAGTACCTAAGGCTCTGCAGAGGTTTTTCAGACGTCGTCTCCCTTTAGCCATGGATCCTTATCATGGGTATTAACACTGAAATAGGATAATCAAGTTAGGAAAGGCCGGCTCCTGCCCACGATGCACTCCACCAGATGAGCCAGAGTGACAGGACAACCCCAGAACACATCATGCATTATGGATCACTTCTCGCATCTCTCAGGCATTGCATTCTTACATCACTTCTTTACAGGAGGCATGAGGCAGGAACTAATATATGCGTGTCTTAGCATAGTATGTAATGCAGTGCTGACCTTGTTCAAAGTTACTAAGTGCTATTAATATATATAATGGAAATAAATATTAGCCTGGCTTTGCAGATCGAGCAACCTGAGATACAAGGCCCCCAAGTGATTTGTCAGGACTGATGGGGAGCCAGGTATCCTGACAATTCCTTTTACTCTAAGCACCTGGCAAAGTTCATTCCCATCCATCCTAGGGCTCCAGCAGGGGACGGGGGGAAATCGCCTCTAAAAATGTCCCTGCTTTATCAGCAAAAAGAGGGTGATAACAAAAGCGGCTCAGGCCAAACAAAAGCTAATTGAAGCATATGGGCTCGAGCAGATACTTAGAAACACTGCCTTAAAATAGCCCAGCGAAACTAAGAGATGAATCTTCCTCGAGAACTGCAATAGTCAGACAAGGAACCGGCAGTAAGCAGCAAGGCTTGAAATGAACCACGATAAAGCATTTCCAGGCAGGTCAGGCACCTGCTTCAGACTTTCTGAAAGTACAACGTGGTCCACTGTGCTGAAAGCAGCAGTGGCGAAGAGAACATATCCCTAAATCACTCTGCTACACGAGATGGCTGCCTAAACTTTCCAGTGGGCAGTCTGAGTCCTGCCATACTCTTGCCTTAGAGCCAGCCTCAAATATATGTATGAGATCATGGGTACGGAGGTGCTATTGATGCTGCACTGAAGTGACCTTCTCTAGAACCTTGAATATAAATGGAAAACACCATAGGCGACCAGACGAAAATTTGACACATTGCCTGGAGAGAGAACAGACTGTTTCAGTGCTTGAAAGAGGAATGCTGTATGGCAGTAAGTAATAGGTAGCATCCATTAAGCTGGATCTCTTTGGACACAGATCTGTGGGATAAGTTTTCAGTGTGACATTGAATTCTTCAGACACTGTAGTAGGCTTAGCTTCTTTAAAGGAAATTTGCTCAGAGGAATATAAGCCATTTCCAAGTATGAACAGAGTACATTAAAGCACTGACTCAGGCTTTGATTCAGAAAAGCACTTAAGCACCCTTCTTGTAAAGGGATACTTTACGGCGCTCGGACCTTGGAAAGGAAGGTGTATTGTGGTCTCTTTGGCTCGACGCCACATATCAGGGCATAAAATAAACCTCCAACTAATGCAATTAAGGAAGAATCTTTCACAGTGGACATATTTAATCCATTATTGCCCACTGCAGCAGTTCTTGCACCTAGAACCAGTCATTGCCAGGAGCGGCACACTGACTAGACAGAAGAATGACCCATTTCCATAAAAGCATTGTCTGAAATACTTAAAGAAAAAAAACCACTATTGCTTTGCACTATAAATTTGAAAGTGATGACTTTGCTCTTCAGATGTGATAATTTTGCATGGGTTTATAATGTGACGCACACAAAAATGGAGTCACAAGGAACACAGCACAAGAAGAGAGCTTCTTGCCAACACCAATAATGGGCACCAGAGCCCCAGGGGACTGTGGAATTTTGTGCATGAGAGCAGGGGTGTGGGAGGTAGAAGCAGAGATAGAAAAAGATTGACTCAAAAAAACCCGTTTGATCTAGAAGAAAAAGAAGCAAATTAAACAACAAACAAAACCACTCATATTTCATAGCTGGCTGAACTCTTTGGGAAAAAAAAAATTACAAAGCATCTCACCAAAACTTATCTTTTCAAAATTATGCCAAAACATCCAAATAAAAAAAAACAAACACAAAACCTTGTGACTTACCATGAAAGCATCATGATGTCAAAGATGACATTGATGATATTGATATTGATGTCAATGATATTGATGATATTGATGTCAAAGATTCTAAATCACAGACTCATTCATCTTACAAGCAAAATTAATTTGTAATTCCACAGCATTTTATTTCATGATGCACTAGTAAGTGTTCAGTAGTGCATTTTGCAATAATAATAAACTAAAAGCAACATGAGATCTTAGTGCTGCAGCTTGGCCATTAAATCTTTTCTTGAAAGTGCTATGAGCTTGCCAGAATACTTGGTGAGGGTTGCAAATTGACACGGAAAAAATTAACCAAGTTCTATTATATACTCCAGAATTTTCTTCTAGCTATTTCTTTTATGATTAACCTTCCAAAATCTTTGTGTTTTACAATAAATATTATTGACATTTATATTTTTATTGTAAGACATCTATCGTTTCAGTTGAAATTTCAGTTTGAATTTGATCCTCATTGCTTATGCTGTAGACAACTTCCTTGTGTCTCCGTCCCTTCAAAATATTATGTAGACATAGCGACATTATACAAGAAAATAAGAGTAGTAACAGAGGAACATTTTTTTTGTTTCAGATGAGAAAAGTGATCTTCAGTGTCATAGCCAGGGTTACATGAAGAGTTAACAGAAGAATTAGTTATTCCTGCTCCAGTGTCTTAATGATGCAATCATCCTTCCTCGCCAGTTAGCTCTCCTTATAATTACAGTGTACAATGACGCATGTTTTAAGAGTATAGACAAGCACAGAGCTAATATCATGTTAAGTGGTCTGTTGAGTAACTGCATCAGCTCTCTTGAAGTCTGCATCTAGGGATGTACTCAGAGGAGTATGACCAGGGCAGCTGTGGATGAAGAACATCCAGTATAACTCCTAAGATTTATTTGCAGCCTAATTCATACGGTTTCTTTCTGTAGTTCCCAAGGAAGCAGTGCAGCACTTCCCCTTGGAGCACTGATGCAAAGTCAATGGATGCTTTTCCATGGCAAAGAAGAACTTCAGATTTAACCATGTCCTGGAAGCGTATGGATTGAGCTCGCTCATCTGTCATCAGGAGCTGATCCCTCTCTGGCTCATTTCACATCTCTGTTTTCAGCCTCGTGTGACCAAAATTACTGTTGGCCCTGGCAGCACAAGGAGGACAGTTTGGATTTGAGTTCCTAAGACTCCATCCCCTATTTTTAAGCTTATGTGAAAAGAGATAGCAGTGCAGCCGAAGGTGATGTCCTGCTCTATGAACAGGGGGATCCTCTTACACTAGTGAAATACTCCTGGGCACAATCTACCTTCTGATAAGAAGTGCCAGCTTAACAGTTCTTTCAAAGTCAGGAAACCAGATGAACCTTCCTGTCTGCATTGACCTTCAGCTTCCTGAAATATTGTGCAAAAATATTAGCACTTACCTTTCAGATGTTGGTTTAGAACAAGGGTGGGCTAGAGAGTATCTTGAACGCCTTTCCATCCCCAGCTTGCTAGGACTACATGCTACAGATAATGGCACAAAGCTCTCGTCCTCATGGCCTTGTTGATACTTGCTTCAGCTTCTGGACACAGACCTCCTTGCAAATTACATTTACAACTTCTCATCCTATTCTTCTTCTCCAAAGATAACATGTTTCTTCTTGCATGCACAGACTTTTTATACATTTGAAGACTAACTATATCCTTTCTCACTCTTTTCTTAGATGAGTCTAGTTATTCAGGATTTCCTCAGAAGTCACACATTCTGTCTCACCACCTGTTGACACCTAACCCAGACTAACTGGGGAAACAGGAAAGAAAACCTTTCATATCTTTGCTGTGCTATTAAGGACTTTTCTTTTAAGGACAATGAATATTTTCACTGCCACTAAAGCTCCTGCCAAGGGTCTCTGCACAACAGTTCTTTTGATTGGACTTTTAATAAACTCTTCATTTTTCTGACTGGGTCACCTGACCATTAATGGCTATTTGTCTACTTTTGTAAGTCAAACAAACATTCATTGGCGAGACTACTACTGGAACTACTTGATTTGCACAAAATGAGATATTATTGTTAGGATATCTAGAGACCATAATAAAGGCTGAGCCAAATTATATCAAGTGCTTCAGACATACATGGAAAGGAGAGCTGCTTACTGAAAGATCTAAATTAAGTCAGAAAAGACAGGAGATGCAAATATCACCATTACTCCCATTTTACAGGTGAACAACAGAATATAGAAATGGAACCTTAGAAAGGCTCCTAAGCAGTCAGGGTGACAGGGAATTTCCTAATTGGATCCTAGCCTTAACAAGGTGCTTCAGAGATCTGCTCAGTCTCAGATCAACACTTCAGCCAAGCCACACTCCTTTCAATCCTTTACAGTTTCCAGGGAAAAGGTCTGCGTCATTCTTCATGAAAAAACAGCTCCATTTTCAAAGCCCAAGGAGGATATGAAGACCATAAACTACGCAAAGACTACAACGATGATAGGAACACTCTACTGAAGCAACAAAAGGCATGAAGATCATCTTGTGAAAGGCTGAGCTAAGATCATGGCCCTTATGTCAAAGAAAACTCAGTTTATCTGCAGATTTTTATATACAATTTCTTCGGTCTTTCCAAAGCTCTGCAAACCAAGTCCAGAGTTTCATTATTTATTTATTTGGGATGCTGTGTGTCACAGTGACACATTGAGAAACTGGCATCTGCAATTTTCACATGTCAGAGTGACTGTAACTTGAACTGACAGAATAAATTGCTGTTCACACACTCCCACTGACTTTGTTATGTCCCTGAAGCCCTAGGCCTATTTTTTCAATTAAGATCCCCCCTTCTTCCATCCCCCTCTTCCTACTGCAAAAGCACAATGAACAACTGGCAGGAGGGAACGTGACTTCCACAGCTGGCAGTAGTTGACTGGGAAAGGCAATAGCATTACCAATGCAGAGAGCAAATAATTCTTCTCAGCTTTTCAGGAAAGGGCACACGTCCTTCCTCTGTCAACTAATGCCACCAAACCTTTCAGGGCTCAGTGTGCAGAAGACTACAAGGCTGCCTCAAGCTTGCTGTAGTCTTTTGGCTCACAAAAGGAGTGGAGCAGTTCTACCACGACAGAGCAATTCTCAATTAAAACCAGTGGAAAATTTCCTAATCAGGAGACTAAACTGATCTCCTGATCACAGGAATGTCAGAGATTTGCGTGAGTTCAGTGAGAACTCTCTCACTCATCTCCCTAGGAATGGTGGGTAAAAAAAATCTCACACATGGGGATCTCGTTTGCAGTATGGTCCAGCAAGGAAAAAAAAATCTTGAAGACCTGAGAGCCCCCTAAGCTTTGCCTCACTGAAGGCTCAACATGAATAGCTACCATCTCCCCTTCGCCTGATTTCCCCTCAGTGAGCCTGAGCCATCAGCTCACTTCCGACCTGTACCTTCATTGCTTCTTGTCCTGTCACCGCGGGCATGGAAAACATTCCCTTCTCTGCAGTGGGGAAAGCCAAACAAAGCAAGCAGCAACTGTTTCAAACACCAGAACTAGTTAGGCTCATGAAGCCACACTGCCCAAGTTTCTCAGTCTTGTGACCATTATACCTCGCCCGAGCCCCTGACTTGGATGCCACTTCATTTTTCTTCATTTGGTAAAAGGCATCACATACTCCTAGGTGCTACTGAAGGAAAACATATTTTGCTTAACACTCCAGGTTGACCCAAGCTGTTCCCTCGTTTTGTAATCCTTTCCATTTACTTGAGCTGAATTTGGAGCAACAAAACTACATGTGGCTTGCATGACATTTAATTGCAAGTACTTCACACACTTCTAAATTCCTTCCTTTCGTGTCCAGAACTACATATTTAGTCAAGGACATGTTTGGGAAGGTCAGTGGGAGGGGAGAGAGAGAAGAAAAAAAACCATTTTCTGATGCATTGGCCATTCCAGAAAGAGCCCTGCTCAACCACAAGAGCTAGTCATATGTATGAACAATTCTGTTGGGGGCATTTCTATGGGCAGAGCTGTGAGGGTAAACTCAGTTATCTAATGACAGTTGCTTACCAGGCAGTCATCAACTCAGGGATGTGTCTGGGTGTCTCGTGGCCTAGGAAGTTATGAGAACACAACATAACTGGATTACAAATAGGGTTATTTGGAGGCTTCAAGGTTTGCGGTAGTGACTATCTCACAAACAATTCTTCTTCTGGGCTACAGGACTACAAAGAACAACATGGTTCTGCCTATCCCAGATGAGCCATGAAAAATACAGCAATTAAAGGACCAAGGGGAAGAAAGAGGAAGGGAGCTCAAAGTCTCCACAGAAAGGCACTCTAGGGGAGCAGAGTATAAAATACAAAACAAATTAGCAATATTAAACTACAGCAATTATTCAGTTAAATACATGAGAAGAGTTACTGTATTTCCTAATTATAATTCTCAAATCACACAATCCAAGGTAAATTCAAAGAACAGATTTCATGCTCTTCCACAGCTGAGCCCACACCTTAGTACAGATGACCATTTCTGAGCTCAGGAGCAAGTGCTTTTAGTCTTCAGCTCAGTTACCACTCCAAGATTTCTATGCTGTCAGCTCCTGGTTAGTTTTTTAAGGACACGTCAGGAGCCTTCAAACTTGTTTCCATTTCATTCCAATATTTAAACCCACTGGGGCAAGGTGAGGAGAGATTTAAAATGGGAGTAATTCTTTTCCATGGAAAATTTCTAATTTGTACTTTTTTGGTCTGTAACAGATGAAAATTTTTTCCCTCTAAGGCTTTCCCATAAAACATAAATATTAACCTCAGATTAACTCTTACCCATACCCCTTAATCTCAGGTTCCTGAACTGAACCTGCTGTTACCCAAAGAAGGCTGCTTACACATGCTCTGCTCTGCCCCATTCCCTGATGTTCTCACAGCCAGATGTTGGTACACACACATGGATCTACTCTGGTCTGGTTCTGCCCTAATTGCCACAAGAACAAATGGGAATAAAGCCTTTATAACCCACTGAATCTCGCACAGAAAGGATGAGATGAGCATTATAAGAACAATGTGTTCCACTCTCCAAAGTGATTGAGCATGAACTCAGAAACAGCAGCTGAACCGGGTGTCTAATGGGGAGAAGAGAGTGCACGAGCAGAGACAGCTCTGAAATGCCAACAGGAGCTCAGCATCCCTGGGGCACAGAAGCCTGCATCTCTTGGTGTCATTTGAAAGCCATGGAAATGAAGCTTTCTTCTCAAGTGGACATCAGCAGGGCCCTTGAGACTTTTGGTCTCACGCTAAGGAAATCAAGGGCAGTAGTTGCTCTGCCTTTAACCTTGAAGTGAATCTACTGAGAACAGAAATTGCTAACCTGACAGTTGATGAGAGTATATCCCTCTGCATCTACACAGCAGGTAGAACAAAAATAGCAATAGTATAAACTTCTTCCCATCGACTCACTTCTCCTCAGCACTCACCTTCAAAATACCTGTGAGATTTTTGCTGTGCAAGTAAGGCTGGTCTGTGTTTTCATACCCCCTGGCAGGGATGGTGGATCAGTGGGAGGTGTACACAGGATAACCAGAGGAACAAGGACAGACTGGAGTAGGCACGCACACACCTCCATACAGGCAGTCCAAGGCTCTAGAATATTCCCTGAGAGCTTTTGAGGTCAGTGTGTCGCTGTTTCCTTACTCACCCCTCCCTGATACACACCAAAAAAATTGTTTCCATATGAAAGCATGAACTGCAGATGCACAACAGTGAGAAATTTAAACAAATTTCCTCTTCAGAAGAACTGTCCGAAGAAGAATGGTCTGATTCATGCAACCTAACTATGACTAAAGCCACCGTGTGTGCTTTGAAAATGTGTTTAGGTGTTGGCAGCCACCTCAGGTTTTTGTAGTGTGTCAGCAGGTTACAGATTTGAAGACCAAATTAAATCTTTCAAACTCAATGCCATTCCAGATGAAGGCCTTAGCTTTTGAACTCAGCAACACACACTAGAAATATTTTAAAGAAAACACTGATTTGTCAAAACAAAGGTATTTTTCAGAGGTGCATTTGTTTCAGCAGAGATGTTTCTTCCTGTCTCCTGAGCAGCAGCTCAGCAATTACAGTACTCACGCATTTGTGCAGGCTGAAGACCTCTCTGCTTTACAGAAAGCACCTGAATTCAAGTACTCACCACAACACTCCCAACCTTACTAAATTACATCCACCAAACGTGTTCACAAAGTGTTTTCCGGGATGCAGCAAATTTTGGTTTTCTACTGTGGTGCATGCTACTCAACAGTTACACACAGCTGGTAGTTTAAACAGCATCTTCTCCCCAAAAAACCTTCATATTGTCCCAAATTTTCTTTGACTATCCCTCTGGAATATGAACAGCAGCCAACACTGTAATAAAGGCCTCCATTCCAGGAGAGCTAGACTTACATCTGCTCATCTCCAGAGATCCTGCTAAATCATATTACTCCTTCCCCCACCCTCCTTCCAGAGCAGAGCTGATTGAAGAGCAAAAGAGAATTTCAAGGTGAATAAAAGCCCTGTGTAAAGCATGAGGTTATACACAGGGGTCGTGGTATCACAGCAGCCTTGGAAATGCCCATGAATCCCCAAAGCTTTGATTTTAGTATTAAGTAATGCTGGCCTGAACATTCATCCGGAAATGTGCACTGCACAGAATTTTTTATGTATAACTTTTCTTTTTTCAAAAGCTTTGCTTCTGCCTTTAGGTCGGGAGACTAAAAAAATGCCAAGAACATCGGATTCACTATTCGGGTCAGTCCAGTAATACATCTCTTTCGGCACCCTGCCTGACAGATGAGTTGAGCCAGCACCAGCTGCTCCAGTGGTAAATATGAAACTCTGCAGTAGGCAGTTATGAAATAACCTTGGTAAGAGGAGGTTTCTTTCTAGCCTCATCCTAACCCCTATCATTTAGTAGCTGGCTTACACCCAGAAGTAGATAGCACCCAGAAGGGTGCATGTACCCCTTTTTAAATTATCCTAACATAATTGGATGTTCTCATTAACCTTACGTATTTCTACCACGGTCAATCATCTCGTAAATTGAAAAGCCAACTGCTTATTTACACGTCAGGGGCAGAATATTCACAATATTTAATAAATACTCGATGTTTATATTCCATTAGGCCTCCCAGTCCAAGTCTGACCATGCTTTACACATAGCAAGAGACAGTGTCTGCTCCAGCAGGAACATAAACTGCCCAGTCTAAACTGCTGAGCAGCATTGACCCTGTTGAGAAAAGAAGCCAATGAATATTTTGGGCAAAGTTAGCTGTGAGGTCTGTAACAGAATGAGGAACTGGAGCAAGATCAGTGTTTCCCACGCTACCTAGATAGACAACATTTTTGCACACTCTTGTGGCTGGCTCACCATGGGCTTTGGACCCCAGAGGAAACCAGTGTCACAGCCTGGGGACAGCTGGTCTGTGCAAGCGCCTCCCCTCAGTGCAGCAACCTCGAGGCAGACACGCAGGGAAAACTGGGATAAATTTATGGACAATTGGCAAAGCAGACATGGCTGAAGACACTAGGAGTATTTTTCAGAAATAGTTCTGAAAAAAGCTGGTCACGAAAGCAATCAGACTTGTCCAATATCTATATTCTCCTATACATCTGTACATGTATATAAATATATCTATCTATAACTATTTATATGCCCTGGCTTTCTCAACCAGGTGAAAATTGTCCAAGCAAAACTAAATGATGTTTTTCTCTGCTGTCATGTGTGTGTTAATGTTGATGAAAAAGTGTCACTGCTTTCCTCCTTCACAGGACAGAGTTAGAACAAGGGTATTTCTCTTGTCTGGTGAAACACACTGTCAGCTATCTTCCATTTATCCTCAAAATTCATAACAAACACTTTTAGTGGTTTTTGAGTGAAAGATAGCTTTTTTAAAATTTAATCTGCTTTTCATTCCTTCTGCAAAGCAGAGGTAAAAATAAAACTATTCTCACTTTCTTTCCAAAACAGATAAGATTTTCCTGGTGCTCCCCCATGCCATTTAGCACTTGTTTCCATGCTGGGGAGATCCAGCCATCTTTCAGCAGAGCTCCTTTTCCTGGTTTACATGGAAAGTACATACAGACGAAGGCAACACACACAGATAAGAATAGTTAGGACTCAAAAGGAGCCATCAGCAATACAGCAGTTATATTACAGCAACACAGTGGGAACTAAGCAAATATCAGGTCCCTTCACTGTATTACAGCTGTACTCCTGCACAAGAATGCCATGGTCCCCGGGACAGGGACTCATAATAAAAAAGACAGGGAAATAAAGTGGTGAAGCACATTCTGATCTTAAGTGGTCAGTACTCCCAGAGTAAGAAATGTGGTACAATTTTTTTGGTGCAAAATAGGCTTCTGAAGGATTCGCTCAGATCTCCTAACTGCCTTGCTATTTCATCAGGACTCAGAGAAGCAAACACCTCTAAAGATCCTGCTCCAAGGCTTCTTACCCTTAACATACAAGGTTGAGCCCTGGATCACAGTAAAAGCTGGGGAGTACAGAGAAGGTCCAGCTACAGCACACTCAATTCACCTTTCTCTTTATAAGTAAACAAATAAATAGCCCTTAAGACCTTGTTGAGCTTCAAATCTTTGCTTGAGGGTTTAGCTTCTCTTGCTACAGCTTGCCATTCTTTCAGAGCCCAGATTCGAGCCTGCAGAGAAACCAAGGGAAATGAGACTGGGAGGGCAGGAGTAGGAGAGAGAAGAAAGAAATCCTTCTGGATTTGAACACAAAAACTGAAACAAAAGAGTCTGAGGTGACAACATCACATTCTCACAGCTCTAAAAGCTACATCACATCCCAAAGGCAGGAGAGTGAAGCAGCAGCTCTGAACAGCTCTAACATTTGCAGATGCTGAATCAGTTGAAACTCTTCACAATCATAATAAACATCACGCTCCCTCTCCTATCAAAACTAGAGGCCTGTGAGTTGAAAGGAAAAGTATTCCTTGCATCTGCAAGACCTAGAAAGAATTTCAGGGTGGCTGTACATTTTTTCTCATGTCTCCCACCTCCCACATATCTCACTGAACAAGAGATGTTTTCCCTTTAATCTGCAATGCCACCTTGTGGCTATAAACAATGAGAACATTTGAAAGACACCAACATTTAAAACAAAATTCTAGGTCACTTTGACAAGAGGTGGAAGTAGCACATCTGTAAGAGAACCACCTGAGGCACGAGAACAAAAGTCATCTGTGGGTGCCTGCATTTTCTCCAAGCAAGTGTTTGTATGGGCTTAGGCAATCCAAATCCAAGAAGCTTATTACATAGGTCCAGTGATGGCTAATTTCATTGCACCCTCTCCCTACATGCTGTCAAGGTGGGTGGATAGCTACTCTCCTTGGGAGAGGGATGCAGATTTTATTCCATCTCATCTCCTATCTCCCATAATCCTTTCACACAAGACCTTCAGAGAAGCAGCAGCAGCTGAAGCACACAGCCAGACTGAGTAGCCAAGACGTAAACAATGTTCCCAACCTATAGCATTGACTCTTGCTGAAAGCACACAGTGATTGTCTCAACACCTTGGCTATATGCAGTTATCATGGTCCAACTTGCCCATTAGTCACTCCTTGTAACAGTGGGCTCCTTCCCACCAGGGATTTATAAACCCTCTGAAGAACAGCACTCCTGATGGCTTCCTCAGGCAAACCAGGATTTGTGCCAGGTAGAACCACCTGCCTGACAAAGACTGGTGCTAAGAAAGGATATCCCAACTGTAGAAGAAGCAGTTACAGCCATAGCTTTCAGCTGTGTGCTACAAGAAGCCCCAGCTCCAGTCCTTCCAAACTCTCCTGGATGTAGGCTGTGCCAACAGCCCAGTTGGACTCTTCCTTCCCCCGTTGTCTCTCAAGAGCAGCTCATTCTTTAGGAACATGCCCCTTCTCCAATAGCTCCTTCAATCCAAGACAAAGTGAAACATCCACAATCTTTACCTTCTTGTGTTATGCTGGGAGATGCACCGAGGTCCCTCTGGACTAGAAGACCTGGCTTAATTCAATTTGGACACTGTTAACCTGTCACAGGGTCCAGTATCTAAAAACTTCATGCGATTCAGCTGTTTTCTTCTGAAGGCCTCAGAGATATATTTTGAAATAATTTAACATGTCTCAATGTCGCCTTTTGAGCAGACAAGTATTCTTCCATCTCACAGCTGGCAGGCCAAGGCACACAAATATTAAACCCTTCTGGGTAGGGAGTAGCTGCCCTTCTATGCACAAGAATTATTGTATTTTTAAGCTTTAAAATACGATTCTCTCAGGCAAATTAGGAGCAGCTGTCCCTCCCTGGGACAAGTTGGCTTCTCACAAATATTTGGCATTTATAATACTCTTGTCCTTGGGCCACCGGGCCTGGTTTGCAATTAGGCCTGATTTTAAGACTGAATAACTAGGCTATTGCTCTGGGCTGCTGGGGCATGAGAGGGAGTACAAGGCTAAATTCAGCAACAGTGCAAGTCAGGGCATTTGCAGAAGCTAGCTGGAGGAGCTCCCACCTCAATATCACCTCAGATCCCAAATCCAACAGCAGTTCTGTTCCCTACTCCTTGCATCCTGTGGAGTTATTTGCATCTGGGAAGAAGCTGGTACAGACTACTTTTAGCAACACATATACATCTGCTCTACCAAGGAGCCTTTCTTCATCCACTCTCAGTAAGGCAAACGCAAATCACCTAGAGAAGTGGATTCCATCTCCTCGGGGAGTGTTCAGCACGGTACCTAAGGGATTGAGTATGAAGAAATCTTCATTCATAGAATCATGGTTCTTTATGCACTTACTGAATCCTTTAAGTAGAAAGTCCAGGAGGTAAAGCCAAGGGTAAGCCTTCTAGATCCCCACTCTAATCAATACGGAGGCAACAGCCCTCCTGAAAGCAATTAAGATCTTAGATGGACTAAGACAATGTTTCTGTAGCTTACTTATTATGTCACTGAGGCACTGCCAAAAACCTCACTGAAATCTGAATACAGAAATCTGCTGCTGCTTCTCTGTCCACAAGACCCATTGCCATGCCTCCCAAGGAAGTTAAATGGCTTTGATGAGGTTTTTGGTGTGTTATTCTTATCCCTGTTATCTTGCAGGTGTTTAAAAAGGTTGTTGGATTACTTGTTCGGGTACTTTTCCAGAAATCAATGTTAAAAGTTGGTGTATCTCTAGCTCCCCAACTTCTCCTCTTTCTTCTTTTTTAAGAATATTCACCACGCTAGTCTTTTTGCAGGCTTCTGATTCTCTCCTTTGCAAGTTAACCCCACTTGCAGCACTGAAATATATATTTTTTTAAGTATTCTAAAATTAAATCCATAATTCCAACCGATTCGAAAACACCTAAATTATCCAGGTTGGCCCTAACCCATTTTCACATATCTAGGTTGGGACCTTACTGCTTTATAACTAGTCCTAATTACAGAAATCATCTAATTAGTGTTGAACTTCATATAAAGAAAAGACATTAAACAATTATCTTCAGTGCTGATATGTTGATAACTTTCTTTCCCTATTGTATAACAGAACAGCCTCTTGTAACAGCGATACAAAATGATATCTAGTTACTGCCAATGGCTCTTAAATATTATATCTTTATTTAGTTCTTTGGCCTTTCTGATTTAGTCTATGCTCCCGCTACACTTCTGTTCTCATTCTGGGAGCCTGACCTAGTTTCCTCTTATTGCATGATTCTTTCTTGCATTTGAGGTCAACGATGAGCTCATGATTAAACCACTATAGTCCCCTACTATACTTTCTGAATGGGATAGCTTGAACTTGTGGCCTTAAGACTCCCTAAGGGTCTGCCAGCTTCCCTTAAGTCACTTTTCCCTTAGCTCACCCTTCCAGGAGATCTTTTCTCCCAATTCTTAAACTCTCTTGCAGTTACCTTGCTTTCCTAAAAGCTATTTTTTTACATTTTAATGTGATTTTTCACCATATAAAACCCAGCCATTTTGCCTTTAGAGTCTTTGTAAAATGCACGTAACCAATCTACCAATAACCATTCCACCAGGGCTTTATTTGCATATAACACGTGAATAATAAATTGCAGCAAGTAGGAGTAGAAAAACATTGGTAAAGCAGCAGTAAGAGCAGATTCTGTAGATGCCCAAGTACTTTAAGCTTACCGGTATGTTGTACTGTACCACACACAGTATTTGCCAAAGCTATTTGTTAGGCAGCACACACTGAACAGATAGCTTCAACCCAACGATGTGTGCTGTTTTGGCCAGAGGAGATACCAGCCAGACAAGTCATCGCTCATACCTCTAACTCAGTACAATTTTGAACACTGGTATTTGAAGCAAACTGTGCAAGCACAGAGGGAGAAAAAAAAATCTAAAGTAATTGAACTAATTAATCAATTTACCAATGCTACTCTTGCTGAGCATCTTAACAACTGGAGGTGCAGTGAATGTTAACAATGCATGCAGTGTGTGTTTGCTCACCTTCAGGATACAATGAAAACAGATCCTCATCCACAGCAATGAAAAAAAGCCAAGAGCGTGAATAAAATGAATCTGTATGAGATTCTAACACCAAGAACTGAAAATAATGTGTGGTCTTTCTCAAACTTTCTATATCAAAAAACTGAACTATTAGGATCCATACTGCTCTTCTGGTTTGAAGGCTTATTATGCTTGCCTGAGTCTAATGCAAATAATCTCACAAGATATAATGTAATCAACAATCACACGTTACCTGGAACCTGCCATAAGGCTGCAAAGAAAAGAAGAAAAGCTGGGTAAATTCTAGCAAACAAGTTAGAGACTTCTGTGGTCCCAACATGGCCCTTTCTGCCTCGCTCATTCCCTTTCTCTGGTCGCCCAGGCATTTGTCCCTTCGGGTGCTGAAGCAATCTGCCTCTCCAAGAAAGGCATTCCTCATCTCTTTGAGAATTAAAAACCAGTAAGATACTTATTTCAGCTCTCTCTCATTTACTGTGGCTTTGTGCCTGAGTTAAGTTCCTGTCTTCCAGGACCCTGAATTAGAAGATGGTAACAATCCTTTCTTCCTCCACCTCCCAGCCTTAAGAACAAGTGGGATGGTTGTCACAGAACTCAAATGTAACAAACAGAAATCATCACTTCCACCTGCTATTTTTGTTATTTCCCTGCTTTCCAAGAGCACTCTCACACCTTATTCCTGATCATCTTCACCTCCTGCCACATCACTGAAGCCCTCTTTCTTGTTAGGGACAGGGGTAGCCTGTTATCAGCCCCAGGTTTGGTGGAACCCTGAATGAGGATCCACCTTTAGAGTTTAGGTAGCCTGTGTCACCACCAACCCAGAAGATTTTCCATCTTCTGACAATACACTGCAGTGGCTCAATAGTTCAGGGGGAAAACATCACAGAAGCAGTAAGAGCAACTGCTTTTTCTCACTTATTCCGTGATTAAGCATGGATGCCAAATCCTGGACAAACAAATGAGTTCTTTGGATAAGGGAAAATGGAGAGCCACTCAAGTTGGCTGAATTACAGATGTTGTCCATGAAGCATCGAAAAAGTTCGTCTGGGGATATATACAAAAGTCTTTGCACTTTACAGTCACTGAACGTCCTTTAGCCTCCCCAAAGAGGTCAAGATGAGATCGACAAATAAATGCCATTCCAACAAATGAGTGAATTTATTTTTTCCCCAATGTGGCTTTTTAAGTGCTGGATCAAGCTTGTATACTCTCTCATGCCGAGTCCTCTTATTTATGCAGTTTGATTGGCCTCAGCCTCCCAGAGACACCTGAAGGGGATGCTGAGATAAGACGGCCTTGGCGTCCCCCTGCATCCCTTACAGCAAAACAAGGAGCAAAATGAAGCATTAATTTTGAAACCTTCAGGAGAGAATGAAGCAGAATAGATTCACTTGTCAGTAATGTCCGTACTGATTAATATAAATGCACATGGTAGCCAATATCAGAGTGTGCTATGTGGATTTATTTACATAATTATTTGAGAACTCGCCCTCCCCTCCTTGATTTTGATGCTTGGTACATATTTATTTACACAATACTGCACTTCCAAACAAGCCAAATGTTTTCCAGAAAGACATCAGAAGAATTACAATTTCAGGATGATAAAAAACAAACTCAACTCAAATCCATTTAGCAACTTAAGTGCTTTCTTCAGATCACAAACAACACTGCTGCTGTCCTTGCATGGTCACTGACCTTGAGTGGCTCTGAAGTCACCGATGTGGCTCAGAAAACAACTGTCAGAAGTATAACTCAGGCAAAAGATAACTCTGCTGCGTTCAGCAATGTGGGAGCAGGTTAGGGTCAAAGCCCTAATGCCCACAGGTGTTATAAGAAATCTTGAGAAATGGTCCCTCATATCACAAGGAATAAAGAGGTGAAAGTCAAGGGGCTTGTATGAACATGTACCTTTACCACAGCTGATCTGCAGATCTTCTGGACCCAGCCAGGTGCACCAAAGCCTGACTGACATCAGTGCCCAGGTAGCTACAGGGCACTGGTGGGTTCCTGTTACAGAGACATCGCTGCTTGGTTTTGGTGCTCAACACCTTAGCAAGTCAGGCCACAAGTATCACCTGCTAGTAAGAAGACTTGTTGTATATTTGCCTTTACGCATTTTTCTAACACTACTCTTAACTCACAGCACACACACCTTCACAGCACATCAAGCCTAAGCTCATCTTTGCCCAACGAAAACGCAGCCGGTGCAGCTCCCAGGGCTCAGCTCCAACTGGTGCACACACAACCCTGTCACATTCCTCTCATGACACAGCGAGAGGTGCACCTAGCCAGTGCCCACTTGGTATTTCATTATTTTTATAACATTTCTCATTAGTTTGCTGAAATAATAAAGAAAATACTCACAAATTAAATCAAATATTGGGAAAAAAGTTAACTAAACTTTCCATCAGTTCCAAAGGTATCAGTTGGGAGTTTTTGGCAGGGGAGGCTCTGGTTTTACATTCATCTGGACACAACATGTTTTTTTCCCAGATCCTAATTGATCACTAGAGTTACTCAGCACACAAACAATGCCCGTTGTTTTGGAGCTGATTTCCCAACCTATTATGTGTATTCCTGTTTACAAACAGTGGCTGCAGTATGCAGAAAATCTGCTGGGGACTTGACTGCACCCACTTAACTCTTATGTCTGTCTGCGTGTAGGCAACCCTTAAGAAATTTTCTATATTGACACCAAGAATCTGGAGCAGAAGCAGAAACTGAACCCAGAATATCCAAAATTGCTGCTCCCCAAATAGCACTGGATTTGTGTTAGGGGGTAAATGGTGGAAGGAGCTAAGAAGAGTAGGGGAGGTAACACTGCAATGCTTTTAATAATTATAACTGTTGTCATAATAACAGGAGATGGTGGCACATGTTACTTAGTTTGCATTCTGGAGCATACCTGTAACTCGTGGCATGTTCCTTTGGGAGCTATCTGTGTCAACCTACAGCCAGAGACATCAAGCAGCAGGGAACAGAGCTGCATCTATTCACACACACTTGAAGTTTTGGTTTGCACAGAATCACGGGTTCGGAGTTCTATCTTCAGCTCAAATTTTAATAGAAATGCTCAAAAGCAGAGTGTGAAAAATCAGCCAGAATCATGAAGTTTTGCCTGGCTCAGGAGAGGGATCAGATTCACGTAAAATTATAGTTCAAATTGGTTTCCACCCAAGATCATAAATCCACTTAGGTTTGCCAATAGGATTCTGACTGTCAGCAAATCCTTTCTTTTGGCAATGCTGGATAATTTCAAGAGCTTCAGAGTAAAACTCTGAGGGTTTGCCTGAACCATTGGTCTTTGTGGGAAGAGAAGGGGGTGAGGGCCAAGGACACCCCTGAGAACAATGTACATCCCAATAACTCACCCACACTGGGAGCAGCATGGCAGGGAGAAGGTCTCTGGGACATTTTTTTTCTCTCCTGATTGGCATAAGCTGTGGAGCAGGTACTCCCACAAGACAGGATGCAGTCTGGGGACCACGTAGCCCTCCAACATTTATACTGGGGCTTCTCCCATCTCTGTTTCACCACTGGCATCTCACCTTAGCAAGTTACACAGGTAAATCAGCACCTGACTCCAGGGGAATTAGAAAGCCACATTTTTTAAACCTCTCTGAGGTCCTGTGGGTATAAATACCATCGCCTAAACCTCACCTTCCATCCTTTGTTAGAAAAACACATCCTCTACCACCTCCTCCAGCATGGGCCTGATGCATTTAGCTGATAACACGAGCCAGACTCAGCAAGGGAAGCACAGAGCAGGCTAGTGGGGGCAAACAGTGTTTTGAGATGAAGGTATGATTAAACAAAAAGAATTTCTCAGAGCTGCAGGAACTTACTATTTTGCCTGCAGCATATGGTGGCTCAGGGAAGCAGCATTCACAGTAGTATTCTTTCCTGATAAGTGGAAAGGGCCCTCTCACATTTCCACTTCTTTCTGCAGTTTAATACATGGGGGCTGAGGCTGTGACCATGACCTCAGCTGTCTCATAACATGCCCCCCCCCCTACCCTGGGGAAGCCCCACGCTTATCATTTAAGTGAGCATTAAGCCTGCACGCAGCTCTGTGCATTGAGAAATACCCCAGCACACATTTCTCCTCTTCCACCCAATGAAAAACAAGGATTGATTTTGCTCCAAGCAAGGAGGAGCAGTTGGAATATAACGAAGTTGGAAAGGGTGGAGTGGGAGTACAAAGAGATGAGTCCAAGCTCAGCATGACAAATGGTATACAGGACCACTTGGTTTTATTATACACTATCAAATATCTGTAACTTAAACAGCAGAGCTAATAAGCATGCCAATGTATATATTTACATTGCCTGAAATGTGCACAACCCTGTACAAAAATTAGAGTGCAACTGTAATGATCAAGCCATTTGAGAAAACAAAATCAATCCAAAGCATGGGCCAGCTTTGCTAACAAGCTCCCTGCTTTGCTGGCTCCCCATCCCTGAGACCCTTTTCAGCAGAGCAAAGCTTTTCCGACCTCAGAATGAAGGGACTTCCACAGGAAGCCTTAGGAATGAACTGCAATGGCACTTCACCTGGCTAAAATACAAACAAATAGCAGACGTGAGAAATACAGACCATGAACCAGCATCAGGGGTAAGAGGGATGTTAATTCCCTCTGTAATGATGGAAATGTAGAGCAGACTTTCTGGAGTACTTGCTGCAGCGGCCATGCCACAGCCTCCTCCCTCTTGGGAACCTACAGTGATTTCTCTTCTGCTGCTAGCTCTAAGCACAAAATGTTTTCAGGATTTTGAAGATTCTCCCTCCCCTCCCACTCTACCCCCACGGCCAAACCAGACAAAAAAAGTTGAAATTGCAGAAAGTTTGTATGGAGCAAAAAGCTAATGAGGAAAGGAAGAAAAAAAATAGTTTGGGTAAAGTGGAATGCTCTCCTTTTAGACTTTAAAGTTACCCTGTTTTGCTTTAGATCACTTTTACTTGATGTTTCTTTCTCTAAATTTAGCTTAATTTCAGCTATTATATAATTTATATTATTATACAACAATTCTTTGTTGTTGGATAAAAGAGTATCTATAAAGAACAGAGCCTTTCTCATGAGAAATTTGGAATAATCCAGATTATTCCTGTCCATGAAGATATTAATATTTTTACTGAAAATTTTCCAAACCCGTTCTGCCTCTTTATGGAGAGGGAGAGCTCTTCATAAGTTTCAGATGCTCAGTTTTGCAGCCTACATGACCTTTCAGTTCTTGCAAATTTTTATTTGCATTAAGTTATTCAAACAGTGTTAACTAGTAGCCTCCCACTAAAATACTCTTAAAAGGATTTGAGGGCACCACACGTTTTGCAGGCTCACCTGCCGAAGGGAGATCTGCACTCGACAGCCAGGGAAGTTCCAGCTACCCAGCACTTCCCTTAATAATGAGGATTTCTCCTTTTTCTCTCTGGTGATGCTAACAGCTTTGCTGTAGGATGTTGCCAGGCTGTCTGGCTCCTAACACAAGGATGTCTCAGCCTGCACACAACACAGCGTGCTCTGTGCTTGGTAGAGCAACACGCTGCAGTAGCACAGGGGATAGAAACAACATGCAGGAGTAGACAGGGAAGAAGGAGCAACTTTAAAGCTGTCTCTTAGGCCAGCAAACAAAACATCTTCTGGATTCAAAAGATGGTTTAAATGAAGACCCAAGTGGTTGGACAAAGACCTTGGAAGACAGAGATACTCCCCTGTCTGATTACAGCTTCAACAGTATGAGTGAAGACATCCTGGAGAGATTCTTGGCAGACAGAAATGGGCATTCACTAACTTACATCTCCTGAGGAACCACTTCTCTACTGTCATGTCAGCTGGGATGTAAATAAATATAATGTAAAGCATAAATTCACATGGCATTTTTATCTGGAAGGACCCCAATGGAACACATCTAGCACTCTGCCATCAAAACGTAGTTGGCACAAAGATCACGCCCAGCAGCTTCTCACATACAGCAACACAGATCAGATGTATTGTATCCGTTGGAAACTGCACAAAGGAGGCACGGTACAAAAAGGTTTTGCCTTCTGGAATTTTGCCAGTCCACTGGGACTAAGTCTTTGACATTTGTAAAGACCTTTTTGCAACCCAGAGGTAGAATTTTGATTTTGCAGATTTCTAAGGTAGCTCCTACCATCAGATCTCTCCTGAACGACAGTGCCATGTGCTGTTGATACAGCATCAAACTATGAAGAAAGACTGCCTTGCTACTCAGTAACTCCTGTTCCCATCATCTGATCCATAATTCATTCTGCAAACATCTCCCATCCAAGTTCTCCACTGGCCGTGGTTCAGGCTCATGTGCAAGCTAGGCAAAACAATACACATTTCCTCCTGGCTATATACATATGCCAGCAGATGTTTGAGCTGAAATTTTCAAGATGCATATGGTCCTCTGGGTATGGAATCCCTCATGTAGAAATCCCTAGCTTCCTACCTAAGGCAAGCCGTTAAGCCCTGGCATCACATACTGTCCAAAAAGCAGCATCCAGTGCATTTTAAGGACAGGGTATTTTTATCTGAGACACTAAATCATCTTTTCACATCAGTGAATTACTAAAACTGTTATTGAGCAGTTCCTGAAATGAAACAGAGGACTGACCTCTACAATGCCTCCAACTAACGTGAATTCGGGCCAACAAGATCAACTAAGAATCACTTGCACCCTTTGCGTTCTCACAGCTCATTAGGAAGCACTACTGAAAGAACCCTACAGTGCGTCAGTGAATGGTACAGGAATTCAGGAATAAAAGATTATTAGGTAATTTCATCTGATAATTATCCTCAATAAGTGCAATTATTAGAAAAGGGCATTTGCTGCCTGCCTGCTGGCATACACCATTCCTTCCCCCTTAGTGTTAACGTATCCGTTGCTTTTATTGGGCAAATAACCAGAGACTCCATTCAAAATTGGAACCCGGTTTTGTTATGTATTGCAAATACAGATACCTGGATGTCTGTAGTGGAGCAGCAATTCAGAGATGCATTGAGAAGCACTGCAGGGCTCCCAGCTCCCTAGCAGTATTTTCTACCAGTCGCTTAAAACACAGCTTTGTTTCTGCAGGTTCATTTTCTTTAACTTCATTAAGTCATTTCCATCCATTACCCAAGTTAATCTAACAAACTGTTGTCCCTCTTTCTGATGTTTCAACATTAAGCTGTAATATCGAGATCAAGCAAAATTATTTGTAGTAACAATGAACAGAAGTAGAAAGACACAAGAATCTGTAGAAAGGCTAACGTGCCAAGTAAAGAAGAGTTTAGGCTCATATTTTGGCAGGGAGAAAATGTTCAGTGTCTGCAAAACCAGTTAAAATTGTATTTTCAGCAGATTCATGAACATAAACACTTGACGTGTTTGCCTCGCTTTTTTTTTTTGGCATTTCCTTTGGATTTTTCACAGATTTTAAGGCGAGAACCAAATCAGCCATTAAGCCATTGCTTCTGAGCATCCACCATTTATCTCAGGCACCAGATTTTGCCCACAAATACTTTCTTGAGAGCTGGGTGAGGGCAGAAAGAAAATGTCCTGATATAACCTTAGTGCAGAAATCATTTAGATAACTGTAGTAGATTGAAAATTTAACCTTCTCACAAATATCTTAAAGTCTGGTATTACAAGAACCTTACTGCAAGATATATAGCTCTGACATATTGCAAATGTGGTTTCCTAAATCATATTTTCACACCAATCTGAGTTCTACTGACGATAGATCTAACTCAAAAGAACAGGCACTAATAGCCCACGCTTTCGTCTAGCCTAGCCCTTATTATAGCTTTTTAGCTATAAAGAATTTAGAGAGTTAAGTTTTAATAAATGTTTAATTAATGCTTAAAATTAAGCTAAAACATCTATTCAACAGCTCTCAGCTGCTATTAATATTCATTCCAGAGCTCCATGATTAATGCATACAGGGTTTTTATGACCTTTAATTCAAATTCTGAATCACTGTTTGATTTGGCCATTGTTAACATACTTTTTTGTTGGCTACTCACAGATTGTTTTACGGTTTTGAAAGCATTTGAGAAACACTGGTTCTCTGTGCAGAACAACTCTACTTAATTTTCATATTAGCCCTCTTTTAAGAATGTAGTCTGCTTAAATTTTGAAGTGCCTGAAAGGCAACAAGGGACAATGATTTTATTGCATAACGTTTCTTTCGCCCAAGTGCTAGAAATCAATTGGATCAGGATTTTCACGATGCTTAGTGCTGTATAAATACATAATAAATGAATGTCCACATTGCAAAAAAAGACATCTTCTGAAAAGAAGACCGATACATAAAGTCTGCTGGAGACAGCTCTGCCTTGGGCTGGTCTTGGCAGAGGCAAACAACCAGTGATAGGTTTGTCTCAAACCAGAAACTGTAAACTAGAACACACGCTGGTTTATAAATATGTTAATGCCTTCAATTGTAGTGCTATCATATCAGTTTATGGAGAATAAATAAAACAAAATGCCTTTCTTCAAGAAAGAAGAATAACCTACTTAAGATTGAAGTCAGTCAGCAGGAATACATGGGGCTAGCCAGCACGTCACTTGCACAATCAATATATTGAGTGCTATGTATTTAGTACACAGATGTATACACACATATATAATTGAGTATAGATAGCGGTTCCTTACAGGTCCCTAAGGCTCTTTGGCCACAAGTGCTCTATGGCTCCTCTTCAGAGATCCCCCAGAGAATGACCTCCTATTCAAATGCCATACATGTCCAACCGGGCTAGCCATAGCACGGCCACATGCCACCACCCACAAGCTGTCTTTTCCCTGGCCAGGACCTATCTGAGCTGACTTCCTCTTAAGTGAGAACCCCCCCAGACAGTTGCACAACTGAAAGCAATCCCCGGATGAACTAAGTGAACCATGGAGTGCTGCACTGTCAGCACAGCAGTGATGCTGCCAACAGTCCTTCCCCCCAGCTACCTCACGCACACGCTGCAGGATGAGGTCAAGAGAACAGAAACTCGTAGTTGACCCCGTGAGAGGCAGAACCAACAGCCATGGTGCAGAGCCTGAGGACACGCAACCCAGATTGCTCCCCACCAGCGTGCTCCTGCTCAACCCTTACACAAGGGCACAAAGCATTTGCTGCTCTTGGGGATCATGCACCAGACCTGCCAACACCTGAGAGCACACACTAAACACATCTCGATGGAAAAAGTAAGGTTGGTTTTGGTATTATGGGCACTTAACTATGAGGATAACTGACAAAAGGCTGTGCTGGATTCTCTACTCCTATTAATTTGCAGATAAAAACAAGACACCAGGAGACCTCAAATATTTGCTCCTGAGCTTAAAGGATTCAATTTGTGCACTACTACAGTCTGTGCTACAGAAGAACTGTGGAACTGATTTCACAATGTCCACTTTTGATTTTTTTTGATCCTTGCTTCTTTATATCACATTACTTCCTGCTAGTTATCAAATGAAATAAGTAATTAATTATGGAATCATAGAACAGTCTGGGTCGGAAGGGACCTTAAGGCTCGTCCAGTCCCAACCCCACTGCCATGGGCAGGGACACCTTCCACTAGACCAGGTTGCTCAAAGGCCCACCCTTTCTAAATAGTTTGGTGTTTTTTGCAAGAAAACACAGATGTTGATATCTATATGAAAAATTAGTTACTGAAACACAAAGCAGTGCACTTGTAGGAACAGCGTAGGAGGAACTATGAGAAACTATGTCACCACATTGCTCTTTGGTTTTGGGCAGGTCCAAGTTCCCCTCCCAATTTTTGTTTCAATTCTAAGCATTTTAAGACTCTCACATTAGATGGAAACAATACGCAGCACGCTGAAGGCCAGATTCCCATCTGGGACTTAATGATATTGTAATAATCATCTTAATACTCAGCAATGTTATAACACAGAAATTCAGCACTATGGATCTTTCACCATCCCTTGAGGGACTCGGGCTTACAGATAAGAGGAATGTGGGAATTCAACTCTTCAAACTTCATGTGTCTCATTAAAGTAGTAATTTATGGTGTCTCATTAGAGAAAGTGATTTTGGTTTAAATTGTTGTGCATAAGAAAAAGCCAACTATGAGCAAGGGAATTATTGAAAGTTACACTTGCTCCTTTACCCACCAACTCCAAGCGAGATTAAATTGCCTTGATACAGATTCAAATTTAATTTCAGAACAATGCATCATATTTCTCGGAGCAATACTATTCTGAAGAAAATAAATTATAATAAGCAAAAGGATATAAAAATATGATATCAGATATGACTTGTCTCCACTTCAGCTGAATTACTTTATTGTTAGTCAAAAAAAGAATGAGTCATTTCTCTGTCCACTGAACTTCTGACTCTGATCATTTCAGTTGATGCAAATGGATGAAGCTCTGGGTGAGTCCATCTGCCTCCCTTCTTGGAAAATGTTGAGGTTTTGATCAGGATTACAATGACAGCAAGTTTGCTGGTGCTATTTATTCAATCATTATGTCAAACATTCCCTCTGTAGCCATAAATCCGACCAGATTTCATTCTGTGACGAAGAATTGACTTGTCTGGTTTAGCACATGATTGGTACTTTCCACTACAAAAAAAATTAAAAATTTTAAAAATGTATTGCCACAGTAAGTATACTGTTTACTACCATTGAAGAGAATAATCGTACTTCTTCACACTGAAGAGAATACTAATGCTTCTTCATGTTTAGAAATATTAATATTATTCTTTCCCAGCATTTGTTCAGGCTTGGACTTAATTCATGATACAGTTCAGCAGCCTCTAAGAACTGCAACTAAAACAATTTACATTTAAAATGACCCTGTTTGAAGTATCTGCAGTATGACCCTGACTCCACTTCCTCAAGTTAAGAACATCACCACAGATGGATTTTGGAGGGTACTTTTTAGTTCACTTGAGGACAGGGTTTATTCCTGTGCAGCTATTTACCATCACAAACACCTTTGTTCCGTAAGCTACCTGTGTGAAACTATCCCACAGAAAATGCAGCTCCATTACTGTTCTCTGCTAAAGGGTATTAGCTCAAGCCAAGTAATTCATGCTTTTGGTTTTCCTTTCAGTAATAGCTTCAAGTTTTTGGACATAGTTTCAATTTCTATTTACTAACAGCTAAAATTGTGGCCATCACAAGTGTGGCTGTTTCATAAAGAGAATTGCTGTGGGATTCAATAAATTGGGATTAATTTCTTTTGCCCTAAGAGAAGCAATAATTTCACCAGATGATGTCTGTAACATACTCTTTCCCACCCCCACAAATCACGTGCCATGGAAAAAGTCAGTCAAGTTAGAACAGCAAAAGTCACCTCCTAAATTGGGATGCGATGACACAAATTTTGGTACTGGATCCCACTATTCAAAAGCAGCATTCTTGTATCACTGATGGCTTTTTTATTCAGACTAAAGAGCAAGGCTCTAAAAAGATAAAAACTAGCACTTTGCATCGTGCAAGGCAGGTGTAAACACCCCGCTGCAGGGTGGCACAAAGATGCTGCTCGTTGCCTGTACAACAGATTTCCGCTTATTTTTCAACATACAGTATTCTCAGAGAAGAAAGAATAATGCTTTTCAGTTTGCAGTATACTCAGGTTACTATCGGTTACTGCAGAGTGAAGTTTGTATCATACCAGAGATGGCTGAAATTATTTTGCAGATTAAATAACTTTCCTATGGGGAAAATGCTTTTCCAAACACAGCTTTTTTTTATTTTGTGGAAAATTTGTTGACACTGTTGAATGCTTCCATTGGGAAGAAGAACTACAGCTTCAACTCCTTGAAATGGAAGTGCAAAACTCTGTAAAGGTTTCATGATGCTAATTTTGGACTGTTCTGCTTTTCCCTGCTTTAATTCCTCCTTGTTTTTAGTTGCCAAGTGTGACACGCAGATCCACGCACAACCTGCGATCGCTGCTGAAAGGCACTGAAGTATCTGCAGAAGTGAGTGCATGAGAGAAGAATTAACCTGCAAGGACAGGCATGAATGTGCATGAATGTGTAGAGACGACAAGAGTCTGCCCAGCTCTCATGCACCTCTGAAGCAA